>CM053029.1:562410317-562560317 GCA_028564925.1 Lithobates sylvaticus | reverse complement strand
TCAAAAACAGTAAGTGTTAAAGAGGAAGTAAACCCTGATGTTACTTCCTCTTTGTTTCCCTGCAAAGGTAAAGCATAATGGACTACTATGCATCGTATAGTAGCCCATTATGTGATACTTACCTGCAGGAGACACCTGCGATGTCCCCGTCTTCCTCGCTAGTAGCGAGCGTCCCATTCTTCACCCCTCTTCCTTCCGGGCCCGGACGTCACTCCCACGCATGCGTGCGGGAGCTGCCTTTAACGGCATGACCCGAGCTAGAAACGGAACAGGGTGCCCTTTCTAACTCCAGCGCATGCGCAGAAGAAATCACTGTACGGCGATTTGCAAATATCTCCTAGACCGTGAAAGGTCTGGGAGATATGTCAAGCACATACAGGTAAGCCTTAATCTAGGCCTACATGTAGGTTAAAGTGGTTGTAAAGGGTTCCTTCCTTCCACTTTAAGGCATTTTTTACATATGGATTTCTAAAAAAATTATTTATGTACATATTTTTAGCCTTACATTACCCCTGTATATACAACTGATCAGTTACAACAACTACGAGTGGAAATAAAGCCTCTTTATGGAACATTTCCGACAGGTAGGCTCTTGCTATTGTGTATTCTGAATGTGCACTGAGCTGTGTATGTGCCTGGCATGCTTTGGTGTTTGGATGCCCTCTTCCTTTTTTTTTTTTTTGCATATTTGACACACTTTAATAATTATTCAGTTCATCAAACAAAATGTAACACACAAAGATAACCCCAGTAAATCCAAAATTAAGTTTATAAATGATGATTTAATTTATTAAAGGGAAAAAAGCTGTCCAAACCTGGCTGGCCCTATGTGAAAAAGTAATTGCTGCACCCCCCCCCCCCTTTTGCTAAATTATGGTTGAACTGTGATTAACCACATTTTTATGGAAGCTGGGTTACATTTCACTTGCCACACTCATCCCTGATTACTACCAGACCTGTTGAATCAAGAAAGCACATCAATAGAAGCTGTCTGACAAAGTGAAGCATGTTAATGCGACGTGGCTCCAAAACAAAATTGGCGTCCTTTTTTTCCCACAAATAGAAGCTTTATTTTGGTGGTATTTGATCGCCCCTGCGGTTTTTTATTTTTTTGCGCTATAAACAAAAATAGAGCGACAATTTTGAAAAATATGCAATATTTTTTACTTTTTGCTTTATATCCCCAAAAAATATTTTTTTTCCTCATTTAGGCCGATACGTATTCTCCATATTTTTGGTAAAAAAAAATAGCAATTAGCGATTATTTTTTTGCGCAAAAGTTATAGCGTTTGCAAAATAGGGGATAGTTTTTTATAGCATTTTTATTAATATTTTTTTTTTATTAGTAATGGCGGCGATCAGCGGTTTTTATTGTGACTGCGACATTATGGCGGAAACGGACATTTTTGACAATTTTGGGACAATTGTCATTATACAGCAATCACTGCTATTTAAATATTTTTTTACTTTTTGTTAAAATATCGAAAAAATCTACAGATCATGTCGCGATCAAAAGAAATGAAAGAACAGATGAGAAACAAAGTAATTGACATGTATCAATGTGGAAAAGGGTTACAAAGACATTTCTAAGGCTTTGGGACTCCAAGGAACCACGGTGAGAACCATTATCCACAAATGGAGAAGACTTGGAACAGTGGTGAACCTTCCCAGGAGTGGCCGGCCGACCAAAATTACTCCAAGAGCATGACAATGTGTCATCTAGGAGGTCATAATAGAACATCTACAGAACTGCAGGCCTCACGTGCCTCAGTTAAGCGCCCCCTAGTGTTAACCCCTTCCCTGCCAGTCACATTTACACAGTAATCACAGCAATTGTATAGCAACGATCGCTGTGTAAATGTGAATGGTCCAAAAATGTGTCAAAAGTGTCCGAAGTGTCCGCCGCAATGTTGCAGTCACGTAAAAAAAAAAAAAAAAAAAAATCGCAGATCGCCGCCATTACTAGTAAAAAAAAAAAAGCAAGAAATCTATCCCCTATTTTGTAAACGGGATAACTTTTGCGCAAACCGATCTATTTACGCTTATTGCGATTTTTTTTTTACCAAAAATATGTAGAAGAATACGTAAAAAAATAATATTTAATTTATTATATTTATTATAGCAAAAAGTAAAAAATATTGTGTTTTTTTTTCAAAATTGACGCTCTTCTTTTGTTATAGCGCAAAAAATAAAAACCGCAGAGGTGATAAAATGGCCCAGGGCTGAAGCGGTCAAGGTAAGTGTTCATGATTTAATAAGGAGAAGACTGGGCAAAAATGGCATCCATGGGAGAGTTCCAAGGCGCAAGTCACTGCTGACCAAAAAAAGAACACAAAGGCTCATCTCACATTTGCCAAAAAAAACATCTCGATTATCCCCCAAGACCTTTGGGAAAATATTCTGTGGACTGATGAGAGAAATATTTAACTTTTTGGAAGGTGCGTCCCGTTACATCTGGCGTAAAACTAACACAGCATTTTATAAAAAGATGGTGTGGGGTTGCTTTGCAGATTTAGGACATGGATGACTTGTCATAATTTATGGAACCATGAATTCTGCTCTCTACTTGTAAATCCTGAAGGAGAATGTCCGGCCATCAGTTTGTGAGCTCAAGCACAATTGGGATATGCAGCAGGACAATGATCTGAAACGTATCAGGAGGGTCCACCTCTGAATGGCTCAAAAAAAAAATTAAGGTTTTGGAGTGGCCTAGTCAAAGTCTGGACTTAAAGAGGAAGTAAAGCTTCCTCCAAAAAAACAAAACAAAAAAAACGGAACCTGCAAGGCAAAGGCATAATGAGCTAGTATGCATAGCATACTAGCTCATTATGAATGACTTACCTGAGAACGAAGCCCCCGAAGCGACCCTCGTCCACGATCTTCTGCGCCGCCATCAAGCTCGGAGTGACTTCCGGGTCTCGCTGCTCCATCGCTGGAGCGGCGATGACGTCACTCCCGCGCATGCGCACGAAAGCGGCATATCGCCATGATCTCGGCATGCGCAGTGCGCCTGCGCGCCGTTGTCTACGGTGCATGCGCCGTAGACAGCGATGCCTGTTTTTTTCTAAATATCTCCTAAACTATGTAGGTTTAGGAGATATTTATTGGACTAGCCTAGATATAAGCCTAGATTAGGGCTTACCTGTAGGTCAAAGTGGTTTGTAAGGGTTTACAACCACTTTAAATCCAATTGAGATGCTGTGGCATGACGTTAACCGCTTGCCGACCAGCCACCGCAGTTTTACTGCAGCAGAATGTCACTGCTAGACGAAACCACATTACCTTACGTCGCTTCGCCTTTTGGCCACTAGGGGTGCGCACCCGCAGCGTGTGCCCAGCGGTCGCGATGACCGCCGGGCTCCCGCGATCACTTGTGACAGAGCGAGAACCGGGATCCTGGTTCTCTCAGGGGAGTAGACACAGATCGTGTGTTCATACTATGTATGAACACCGATCTCTCTCTCCTCCTAGACAGTCCCATTCCCCCTACAGTTAGAACACACCTAGGGAACACAGTTAACCCCTTGAGCGCCCCCTAGTGTTAACCCCTTTCCTGCCAGTGTCATTTATACAGTAATCAGTGAATTTTTATAGCACTGATCGCTGTGCAATTGTCAATGGTCCCAAAAAATGTGTCAAAAGTGTCCAATTTGTCCGCCGCAATATCGCAGTCCCGATAAAAATTGCAGATCGCCGCAATTACTAGTAAAAAAAAAATAATAAAAATGCCATAAATCTATCCCTTATTTTACAGACGCTATAACTTTTGCGCAAACCAATCAATACATGCTTATTGCAATTTTTTTTACCAAAAATATGTAGCAGAACACATATTGGGCTAAACTGAGGAAACATTTTTTTTTTTGATTAAAAAAAAAGTGGAATATTTATTATAGCAAAAAGTAAAAGATAAGCGTTTTTTTTCAAAAATTGTTGCTCTTCTTTTGTTTATAGCGCAAAAAATAAACGCAGAGGTGATCAAATACCACCAAAATAAAGGGTGTCAATTTTGTTTAGGTACAGCGTTGCACGACTGCGCAATTGTCAGTTAAAGCGACGCAGTGCCATATCGCAAAAAATGGCCTGGTCATTGAGCAGCCAAATCTTCCGGGGCTGAAGTAGTTAAGCAGGTCATTCATGCTGGAAAACAATTCTACAAAGAAGAGTGGGCCAAACTTCCTTCACAGCGATGTGAAAGACTCCTTGGCAGTTATCGCAAAACGCTTGATTGCAGTTGTTGCAGCCAAGGGTGGTACAACCGGTTATTAGGTTTGGGGGCAATTACTTTTTCCCATAGGGCCAGGCAGGTATGGACAGCTTTTCCCCCCTTAACCGGTTCCTGACCGGCGCACGACGATATACGTCGGCAGAATGGCACGGACAGCAGGAGGGCGTATATATAAGTCCCTTCTTAATGCCGTCTGTGCCATCGGGGGCGGCGCGCTCCCGCGCCGGTCGGGACCCCCGTGAGGCCTGTCGCGGGTCCCACGGACTCGATCGCCACGGGGACACCTGCGATCGTCTCACGGGAAGGCAGAACGGGGAGATGCGGAAATAGACAGCATCTCCCCGTTCTGACTAGCAACTAGTGACCCCGATCTCTGCTCCCTGTGATTGAGCAGAGATCAGCATTCACTAGCTGACAGCCACGTCCCCCCACAGTAAGAAACACACCCTTAGGCATACCTAGGCAACCCCTACACTGCCCCCTTGTGGTTAACCCCTTCACTGCAGTGTCATTTATACAGGAATCAATGCATTTAAATAGCATTGATTGCTGTATAAATGACAATGGTCCCAAAAATGTGTCAAAAATGTACGATGTGTCCGCCATGTCGCAGCCGAAGGCATGAAAAGGATGAGGATGTCCATGTGAATGATTGCAAATTAAAAAAAAAAATGGGAGGAACTCCGCTTTAAGTTGCTTCAAGAATGTACAATACTATTGGCTAGTTTTCTGAGGCAGTGCCAACTGGACTAAGTGGTTTGCTAAAAGATTGATTGGAAACAAGACTGGTTGCCATGGGGTACTAAAATAGCCCCTAAAAACTAAATTAGCTAATAAAAAAAAGCAACACATCACTTCTACACTTTTCTAGCTATAAACTTTGTACAGGTATGTAGTGGACTTAACCCCTTCCCACCGCTGCCTCCCGGCCCTCTAAGAACTTCGGCATTCGGGTCATGTGAACGCTGTGATTGGCAAAGCGGTCACATGATCGAAAGGTCCCGATTGCAAGTATGCATAGCAAACTTTCTGGTCCCCGCCGGGGACTGCGCTGGGAACGCGCAGAGCATGTTCTCTCAACACAGAAAAGTGTCTATATAGGGCCGCATATATGCAGCCTCTCACCGTTAAAGTCCACCCACCGAGAGACCGCATATATGGGCCACGTCGGCGGGAAGAGCGATATTAAAAAGGTTCATTTTTTTTTAATTTTTTTACAAAGAGGTTACACTTACCTGCTTTGTGCAATGCTTTTTGCACAGAGCCGCCCCAATAGTCCTCTTCTTGGGCCCCCTCACAGGCACTCCAGGCCCCTTCCTCCTTCGAGTACCCCTTCCTCCGAGTACCCCCCTACCAAAGCCACTTGCTATGGGGATACTTATGAAGGCTTGCTCCTTAGCTGCCGTACCCGAGCAAACGTGGGCGGCATGGCCCGCAATAGTGTAAACCTAGCTTTAAGACATGCAGCTTGTATAAGGATGAGTATTCTGCAGCCTTTACAATATTCTTATATTCAGCGGTTGTATACAAGGCTGCGTTTACACTTTTGGTTGGGAGGTGGTAAAAACAGAAAGTTGGAGCCACATTTTTACCCCCAATAAGCTGCTAAGGCTGCCAGATGGGGTTGTATACTTGCTTTTCAGCAACAATTATACCCTCTCGTTGCATTCGGTGGGAAGCATCACCCACCGAACGCGACTCAAAGCTGTAACCGCCCTGCAACATGGTGCGGTGGTGCAGATTTTTTGGGGGGGTTAAAGTATAAATAAAAGGCAAAACTTTTTTTTTTTTTAGTTTTGGATAAAATAGAGATAGAATAAAACACCTGTCAGTATTTACTGCTGTCTGTGCCCCCCGTTAAGGAGATTCAACTTTTCGATTTGTCCTGTTAACCATTGAAAGTAAAAGAAAAACCCCAAATTTTAGGTTGTCCCCAGAAAAGTAAGAGTGGTAATCTTCCACCGGGGACACTAGTTCTGGTGACCTGGGGTCTCCAAGAAATTCCATTATTTTGCAGGTATTTCCTCTCACTTCCTGTTTAGCTATGGGACAGGAAGTGAAGAGAAATCTCTGCAATGAGACACAGATGGTGCAAATAAATCTGACAGAGGTGACTACCCTCCCTTGCTCTATCTAAAATTAAAAAAAATGTTCTTTTGCCTATAGTTCTACTGTAAAATAGCAGGTGAGGAGGCAACATATCGCTTCCTCAACGTCTATCAAACACCTTCTAAAAAGCCATTTGTGGGGGATCGTTCTTCAGAGGGCAATGCATATGTAAACAGGCCCTTACTGTTAAAGTGGTTGTAAACCCTTACAAACCACTTTGACCTACAGGTAAGCCTAAATTAAGGCTTACCTGTAGGTCCAATAAATATCTCCTAAACCTACATGGTTTAGGAGATATTTAGAAAAAAACAGGCATCGCTGTCTACGGCGCATGCGCACTGCGCATGCCGAGTTCACGGCGATATGCCGCTTTACTGCGCATGCGCGGGAGTGACGTCATCGCCGCTCCAGCGAATGGCAGCGCTGGAGCGGCGAGACCCGGAAGTCACTCCGGGTTTGATGGCGCTGGCGGAGGTCGTGGACGAGGACCGCTTCGGGGGCTTCGTTCTCAGGTAAGTTATTCATAATGAGCTAGTATGCTATGCATACTAGCTCATTATGCCTTTGCCTTGCAGGTTCAGTTTTTTTTTTTTTTTTTTTTATAAAGGCTTTACTTCCTCTTTAAGAGATGCTTGCCAACACGTGTTCTTGTCTGAGCACTAATCAGCATGGTAAAGATTCACCATAAAAATAAAAAATGCGTTTTCACACCGAAAATGTGCAGCCTAAAAAGTGACCCTGTCACCAGATCACTCATTTCAACAAAAATATCCCAATAAGATTATACAATATGTGCATTTAACATATTTTATGCATGTTCTTTACCTAAAAAAATCCTCCCTTGTGTAGAAACCCAAACAGAGACTGTTGCTGGGTGCTGACATCTCGCATGTATGGTCAGCAGCCACAGCAGACTCTGAGCCGTCACTCAAGTCACACTCTATAGCAGCCTTTCTCAACCTTTTTAACACAGGGGAGCCCTTTAAATATCTTTCCGGTCTCAGAGAATGCCTGCTAAAAATGATTATCTCTACAACTCATGATACATAAGTGAGATGGCACTAGGAAAGTCGCTTCTTACATTTGTGGTCACTGGTTACATCACTATTGTCAGTAGTTACTTGAGAGGCAGAAATTGGTCATTGCTCATGGAACCTCTAGCAACCTCTGGAAGAACCTTAGGGCTCCACTGAACCCCTAGTTGACAAAGGCTGCTCTAAAATTTTCCTTTACACTCTTTCCTTGGCAGCTACATAACAAAAAAAAATTATGTAAAAAGCTCAGGAGAGGAGCTGGGCCAGCACAGAGTATTTGGACATGCAAGGAAGGAGGGGACTGTCCTGGGGAATGGACTAGCCACATTTTCTAGCAAGTTCAAAGGCACGCTTCAAGTGAGTAAACAATTTATGGAAAAAGGTAAAATACTGCAAAGAAAGCATTTATATACTTTTTTCTGTGCTTTTGACTGCAATATTTTAAAGGATAAGTTCACAATTAGAAAAAAATAAATGCACCTTTTTTGCAAGTAACAAAATATGCATTTTTTTTTGTAAGACCCCTCTCACACTGAGGCAGGTTTCAGGCGTTTTAGCGCTAGAAATAGCGCCTGTAGAGCGCCTAAAAACTGCCTCCCATTCTCTGCACTGGGTGCTTTCACACTGGGGCGGTGCGCTTGTGGGACATCAGAAAAAGTCCTGCAAGCCGCATCTTTGGGGAGGTTTGGAAGCGGTGTGTATACACCGCTCCTTAACCGCCCCTTCCCATTGCAATGAAAAGCGCAATGGAAGCATCGAAACACAGGAGTTTTTAACCCTTTCTTAGGGGTTAAATGTACCCCACTAACAGCCGAAAACTTGGTACATTTAGCCTGTCCATTAATGGTTAGAATCTCGGCCGGTTCAGCAGGAATCGTGCCGATTCGAACCGTGTATGGCCGGCCTAAGGCAGCCTAGGACAGTATTGGCACAATAGGAAAGATGAGGGGGTGGGGGGGGGGGGAGTGGGCAAGCTCTGACACTACATGAAAGTGCTAAAGGTTTTCCAGTTAAAGTAGTCCAGCATTAGAGTGTACAGAAGGCATTAGAGTGTACAGAAGGCATTAGAGAGTGTACAGAAGGCACTGGAGTGTACAGAAGGCATTGGAGTGTACAGAAGGCATTGGAGTGTACAGAAGGCATTGGAGTGTACAGAAGGCATTAGAGTGTACAGAAGGCATTAGAGTGTACAGAAGGCATTAGAGAGTGTACAGAAGGCATTAGAGTGTACAGAAGGCATTAGAGAGTGTACAGAAAGCATTGGAGTGTACAGAAGCCATTAGAGTGTACAGAAGGCATTGGAGATGTACAGAAGGCATTAGAGTGTACAGAAGGCATTGGAGATGTACAGAAGGCATTAGAGTGTACAGAAGCAGCACATTAGGGTGTAAAGCTGCTGCATATTATGTGAAAGCATCCTTATTTGCTTGAACTTTATATTTGCTTGGATTTGCACTTCAGCCTAGTATCACACTGGGAACTGCATGTGAATCGCACCGCATTCCTGTGCAAATCACATGCAATTCTGTGCGGCACGATTTGATCCCATTCATTTTTGATGGTTCAAATCGCACCGCATCTGCATCAAAAAGGTGCAGATTTTTTTTTAATAGCCAAAGTGGAATTGGATCACATGGGTGTTTATACATCCGGTTCAGACAAACGCACTGCGCTTGCGACCTGCTTTTGGGGTGTCGTTAACTTTTAATTGACACCCGCAGCAGATCGCAGAACACAGTGCGACTCACTGCGTTTCCTTCACTGCATCAGTGTGCACCAGGGTTAAAACACAGATTTAAAATTAGTCACAATGTGGTTGATTTACTTAAACGGGAGAGTGCAAAATCTGTTGCAGCCGTGCATGGGAGCCAATCAGCTTTTAACTGTAGCTTGTTCAATTAATCTTAGACAAAAAAAAAATGGAAGCTGATTGGTGCAGAACTGCACCATATTTTGCACTCTCCAGTTTTAGTAAATCAAACACAATGTATATTTAGACAGGTACAATTGTACTTACACACTGATCAGCTATAAAATTATGACCATTGACAGGTAAAGGGAATAACACTGGTTATCTCGTTACAATGGCACCTGAAAGTGGGTTGGATATATTAGGCAGCAAGTGAACATGTAGTCCCTGAAGTTGATGTGTTGAAAGCTGGATGCACTTGAGGAGGGAAGGCTGGTCTGCGTAATCGGATCCAACAGAAGAACTACTGGAGCACAAATTGCTGAAAAAGTTAATGCTGGTTCCGATAGAAAGGTGTTGAACACACAGTGCATCACAGTGTGCTGCGTACAGGGCTGCAGAGCCGCAGACTGGTCAGGGTGCCCATGCCGACCCGTGTCCACAGCCAAAAGTGCCTGCAATGGGCATTTGAGCATCAGAACTGGACCATGGAGCAATGGAAGAAGGTGTCCTGGTCTGATGAATTCAAGAATAAAGGGAAGAACACCGCAACGAGTTTGAGATGTTGACTTGACCTCCGAATTCTCCAGATCTCAATCCAATCTAACATCTGTGGGATGTGCTGAAAAAACAAGGTCGATCCATGGAGGTCCTACCTTGCAACTTGCAGGACTTAAAGGATCTGCTACTGTTTGGTGCCAGATACCACCATATGTGAGAACCACCACATGCGAGAACTGTTATTACAGTGGGTTTCTTCTTACGTCAATCATCTCCATGTTAGACATCAATGGCATGACACTTACATTACATCTACGAACATCTCGCCGGGATTTGGGCAAGAACACAGCAGGTCTTTGACAAACACCATCATTTGGTTGCATCAATCTGTTGTTCAGTGGTTCAGTGTCCCGATGTCTTAGCTCCTCTAGTCCCGCCTGCTCTTCAGAAGGTAGGGAAGAGCGCCTCCATGTGGGTGGCAATGGCACATGCATCAACTCCTCTCTAGGTCTCAGGTTGCGCTCTGCAGCAAGTGGTTGACTGTTCAAGTTATTATTTTCTTCGGCATACCCAGCTAAGGAGACGTGTCTGTCAGTATTATGAAGGACTCTGCCATCTCCTTGAGGAGCTTTAAAAGAGGAAATAACTTGAATGAATATACTGCAGACAGTAACTGTTGCTTACAAGGACTTTGAAAACTCATACCTTTCACTTGATTTCCTGCAGCATTCAGAGGAGGGACAGCCATTAGTCTCTGACTAAGCTCCTGATGAGCCCACATGTACCAGCCAAGCTCCTTCTCAAGCATCTGGATCCTGCCTTCGTACTGTCTTTTGCTTCCCGCTAATCCCTCGCCCATCTGGTCTGAAAGACAAAAAAAAGTGTCAACAAATTTAGTCCAAAAGCCCAAACCATTTCTAGAAAAATAACCGTCACACAAATTAAAACCTAAAATTTTAAAATTCTTGTCAAGATTTATCACACCGAGCCTAGTCAGATCATCAATAATGGTTTAGTGAAACCTCAAGACTACTGCATGTGCCCTAGAGCATTTAGCCTGTTGTAAAATAATCCTTGCTTAAAGTGGTTTTAAATCTCAGACATGAAATATGAAGAAAACATATCCCTCTAAATGCATACTTGTCTCAATCCAGAGCACTAACTGTCATTTGTCAAGTTTTCCTGACACCAAGAGAAAAATGGTGACAGGAAAGGGACCTCCAGCTGATTGACAGCCTCAGCTCCTTCCCTCCACATGGCTGTCAGAATACCCAAACAGTGAATGAATGCAATCCCTGTTCTGAATGTTTTGCCTATGAATGGAAACAGTCACTTTTCAGAAGAAACTTTCTTTTAACAAAAGTCAATTGAAAAAAAAGAAGAAAAAATAATTTTTTGGGGTCCGAGTGGTGCCAACAAGGCACCATTTGAATTTCGTCAGGAGTGTCTATGCAGTATGTTGCAGACATTGTGGAGTTAATTTACTAAAACTGGAGAGGGCAACATCTGGAGAAACTCTGCATAGAAACCAATCAGCTTCCGTTTTTTTTTTTTTTAAATTTGTCAAAATCGAATTGAACAAGTTGAAGTTAGAAGCGGATTGGCTACCATGTACACCTGCACCAAATTATGCACTCTCCAGTTTTTTTTTTTTATTTTTTTTTTTTTTTTTTTTTTTTTTTTTTTTTTTTTTTTTTTTTTTTTTTTTTTTTTTTTTTTTTTTTTTTTTTTTTTTTTTTTTTTTTTTTTTTTTTTTTTTTTTTTTTTTTTTTTTTTTTTTTTTTGTGTTTTTTTTTTTTTTGTTTTTTTTTTTTTTTTTTTTTTATTTTTTTTTTTTTTTTTTTTTTTTTTTTTTTTTTTTTTTTTTTTTTTTTTTTTTTTTTTTTGTTTTTTTTTTTTTTTTTTTTTTTTTTTTTTTTTTTTTTTATTTTTTTTTTTTTTTTTTTTTTTTTTTTTTTTTTTTTTTTTTTTTTTTTTTTTTTTTTTTTTTTTTTTTATTTTTTTTTTTTTTTTATTTTTTTTTTTTTTTTTTATTTTTTTTTTTTTTTTTTTTTTTTTTTATTTTGTTTTTTTTTTTTATTTTTTTTTTTTTTTTTTTTTTTTTTTTTTTTTTTTTTTTTTTTTTTTTTTTTTTTTTTTTTTTTTTATTTTTTTTTTTTTTTTTTTTTTTTATTTTTTTATTTTTTTTTATTTTTTTTTTTTTTTTTTATTTTTTTTTTTTTTTTTTTTTTTTTTTTTTTTTTTATTTTTTTTTTTTTTTTTTTTTTTTTTTTTTTTTTTTTATTTTTTTTTTTTTTTTTTTTTTTTTTTTTTGCACTCTCCAGTTTTAGTTAAACAACTCCACAGCATCAGTGTGTTCCCAAAGAGATCAGTCTTAAAGTGATACTAAAGTCTCAGGTTTTAAACAAAACAAACAAAAAAAATAACAAACCTGTTATACTTACCTGCTCTATGCAGTGGTTTTGTACAGAGCAGCCCAGATCTTCCTCTTCTCGGGTCCCTCTTCTGTGCTCCTGGCTCCCTCCTGTTGAGTGCCCCCACAGCAAGCAACTTGCTATGGGGGCACTCAAGCCGAGCCCCAGCTCTGTGTGTCCATTCAGACACGGAGCCGTGGCCTGGCCCCGCCCCCTCTCTGCCCTCATTGGCTTACTGACAGCAGTGGGAGCCAATAGTGCTTCGTTGCCGTCTCAGCCAATGAGGAAGGGAGTCCCAGACTCTACCCACCAACATCCGCTTGGAAGAAAATCATCGGGCCTTCAGGAAAAAAACTCAAGACCATCTCTTCTAATAAGCAGGACAACACAGGACAGACCAAGTGCCTTGAGGCGATTCTGTTCGCATTTGCAGCGCTATACAAATCATTCATTCCAGACAGTCGCCAACGCTACTCTATGGAGGGAGAGGGATCTGCAAGTCTATACTGCAGTGTAATGGGCGAGTGGTCCGACCTGGTAATATTGCCTATTGTCACCTTTGTGATATTCAAAAAGGTGCTGATGGGGGGGGGGGGGGGGGGGGGGGGCAGAATGCGGTCTATTCGAAAACGGGAATGGTGTGGGGTAGAAAAAAAAAAAGTGTAATCAGGTTCACACGGGTGGAACAAGCACCATGTTACAATAAGCTGATGTCTATGGAGAGCCTGAAGTATACGTCTGTTAGTGCCTGAGAGAACGAAGGAAGTGCCAGTGGATGTCTCAACATTCGGTCCAGAGGATTATTAAGATCCCCGCCTAATATCAGCTTTCCTTCTGCAAACTCCGTGAGGGAGGACAGGGTATTGCAGAGGAAGGTATCTTGATGGAAATTTGGCGAGTAGACTGGGGCCATCATCACCTTAACGCTACCAATATGACCTTTTAAAAACAAGAATCTGCCTCTTTCATCTGCGCATACGTTTAGTAAGGACCAGGGAACGCAGCTAGAGATCAGTATGGAGACACCTTTAAATTGAGCTAACTGGTTTGAGGCATGGTATACAAAGGGGTAAAATCTGTTCTGGAGAAAGGGGTTTCTTGTATAAACGCCACGTCAAAACCAGAATGTTTCAGGTTATGCAAGAACATCCTTAATTTCTCAGGGACATTTAGCCCCTTAAAGAGAAGCCCTTAGTAAAACTGTGGACTGATATGTTCCCAGTACAGGAATGATCATGAAATGTCTCTGCAGGCACCCCGCTGGTCTTCTGCGGGGACCTGTGGATCAAAGAACAGGAGGTGGGGGTGCAGTCAAGCCATTTAAAACGGGCAAACTGGAAAGCAGTCTGATTGTGCTACTTAGGAGGAGCCGAAAAAATTGAGGAGCAAAGCCCTCTGGCTTGGAAACAGGTTCTGCAGAATATTAATAAGTATAGCAAGCCTGCTAGGGTGGCGTTTGAATTGACAGGTAGTCTGGGTTATATCCCATAAAAAATTAAGGCACCAAGTCCTTGCCAGTTATATGAATCTACAGTACAATAGGACAGTTTGCAGTAACTGTGTAGTCACCATACCTCAGCAGCCTCACGCCGCAAAGCAACAAACATAAATGTAGAAATAGTTTCGGGGATCAGTGCGCTCAGGATCAAAAGGAGAGTGGTGGATTCCGAGACCCGTGGGGGTTCCTGGTTGGTCTAGGAGGGAGGCCAAGAGGGCCTGGAGTGGCACTGGCTCTTCTGGTAGGTCGTGGCAGCGGTTGTAGCCAGTTCAGGACCGCAATGGTGGCCATTTCCAGGAAGGAGAACAGGGCTGGCAGATTATCTGGCTGGTGTAGCACAAATGACGAGGAACTCCTCCGGACCGTCAGAGATGGGGAATCCCCATCTGTATGTGCAGCCTACTTGGTGGAACTTATCCAGGAGTGGACCGAGCAGTGCTCAGCGCTGGAGAGATCAGGGAAGATCTTTACTGATGCCCCATCAAAGTCAACTTATTCACACTCCCAGGCCAGCCTGAGGATCAGCTTTTTGTGCATGTACCGGTGAAGGTGGCATATCACATCCCACGGTCTGTAGGTGTCCGAGGAGCGGGGGCCCAGGACTCTGTGTACCCTGTACATCTCCAAATTACCTGGAGGGGCTGAGTCCAGAAGCCTGTTAAATATCACCAGTACAGTGTCCTGCAAATGTTCAGGTCCTGTAGCCTCCGAGAGACCTCAGAGCCGTTATTATTACGGCGGCTCCGGTCCTCTAGGTCTTCCAGGTGGAGATGTAGGGTAGACACGTGGGTGGTTTGGGTGGCCTGCGCTGCTTACATTTGGGATATGCAGGCTTCTAAGGCACAGAGGGCAGTCTCCCCCATGGAGACCTGCTCCACTATCTGGTGTACCTCAGTGTCGACCGCCTGCAGGTCCTTGCGGTGCGATTCCTCTAGCCGAAGGAAGAGTGCCTCGATATCTGCCATGGTCAGCAAGGCTTGGATGATTACACGCAAGTCAGAGTCTCTGGGGTTCAATAGGAACATTCTCTGTTCACATGGAGAACACATCGGGCGGGAACGGAGAGCATCCAGTAAGTCTGAAAATGTGTCTGAGGTTGATGAGGCTGGGGAAGCAGGAGGTGCTGCCATCTGGGAGGCCTCTGATGCCTTGCGGGCCTGGAAGCTAGATGATCGCAGTCACGGGAAGAAGTGTTGGATCTCCAACCGAGGAGAGGCTCTCTGAAGATTCTTTACCTTCCTTCGTTTGGCAGAGCTCATTCTGGGAGAATATTCTGCCAGGAAAATGTGGGTTTGGTGGAAAGTAAGCAGGAGCTCAGGCTCTTCATTTCTCTACTCCGCCGTGTCCAGGCCACGCCCCCCACAGAAGGTCTTGAAGCACAGAATGAATTAAGAAAACCTTCTGCCTTTACAATCACTTTAACACAACAGTCAGAAAGAGCAGAAATGAGCACAAAACTGTCAATATAAGAACAAAGCTCATATTCTAATATTAACAAAGTATGAAGTATATAAATAAGACAAAAGCACACCTTGGCATTGCTTCAGCAGGAGTTGTATGTTACGTTCATGTTCCTGCTGCTGCAAGGTGAGCTGGCGATCCATTTCTAGTCGCTGCCGTTCTAGCGAAACCTCCAGACAGTATACCAACTGCTGCTGCTCCTCCAGATTCATTTCCAGCTCAGAGAAGGCGATCTGCAGTTTATGCTCCTCCTCACGCAGTGTAACTACCTATAAAAAAAAAAAAAGTGACATATGACAGAATTAAGGTATAGCAATATATGGGTAAACCTTAGAAATCATGTCTGCTCACACTTCACTTCATCAAAGTGGCAGATGATTTGATGACATACAATGTCACAAAATAGAAAAGTCAGAAAGTTATCTCTTAGCTGGTCAGATGTAACTACCAAAGACTACTAGTCACCAGATGAAAGCTGAAATCAGGCTTACAGTGGGAGCAAAAAAATTGGGGAGTAGTTAGAAATGAGAAAGAGTAGATAACAGATTCTGGATTTCAGGCTTTGAAAAGATTTGCAGCTGGACACCACAACAGGGGTGCAGAATTTCCAAAGTGCACGCATCAATTTACTCATCTTTGGCAGGCGAAGCATTCCCTTCTAACAGGATCCTAAAGGGCAATTCCCAGCAACCAGTGAAGATGATCAATGCGCTACCAACACTATGCAGCCAGGACTGTAACTGTACCAAAATCAGAGTGCTCACATATTTTGTCTTAATTCTCTTCTGCCAGAATTCAGAGACAGTAATGCTGGTCATATACGTATAGATTTTCTGCTAAAATATAATATTTTTATGGTGTACAAACCGTTAAACACACACACTATATTACCAAAAGTATTGTGACGCCTGCCTTTACACGCACATGAACTTTATTGGCATCCCAGTCTAGGGTTCAATATTGAGTTGGCCCACCCTTTGCAGCCTTTAACAGCTTCAACTCTTCTGGGAAGGCTTCCACAAGGTTTAGGCCCCTTTCACACTGGGGCGTTTTTCAGGAGCTACAGCGCTAAAAATAGCGCCTGTGTAGCTCCTGAAAAAAGCGAGTCCTTTCTCTCCAGTGTGAAAGCCAGATGGCTTTCACACTGGAGCGGTGCGCTAGCAGCACAGTAAAAAAAAGTCCTGCTAGCAGCATATTTGGAGCGGTGAAGAAGCCGTGTATTCACCGCTCCTACCCAATGAAATCAATGGGACACCGCGGGGATACCGCCGGCAAAGCGCCGCTGCAGCGGCACTTTGCGGGGGTTTTAACCCTTTTTTTCGGCCGCTAGCGGGGGTTCAAACCACCCCACTAGCGGCCGCATACCGCGGCTAAAACGGCGGTAAACAGCGCTAAATATAGCGCTGCTTTACCGTCGCCACCCACACCGCCCCAGGGTGAAGCCGGCCTTAGGAGTGTGTCTATGGGACTGTTCAACCATTCTTCCAGAAGCGCATTTGTGATGTCAGGCACTGATGTTGGACGAGAAGGCCTGGCTTGCAGTCTCCACTCCAATTCATCCTAATGGTGATTTATTGTGTTGAGGTCAGGACTCCAAACTTGCTCATCCATGTCTTTATGGACCTTACTTTGTGCACTGGTTCAAATCATTTGGTGGGGGGGGGGGGGAGATTATGGGGTGGGGTAGTTTTTCATGGGTTGGGCTTGGCCCCTTAGTTCCAGTGAAGGGAACTCTTAAAGTGATTGTAAACCTTCCTTTTTTTTTTAAATAAAAAACATGTCATACTTTCCTCCACTGTGCAATTCGTTGGAAATGGAAAGTGTGGGCACAAACCTCATCTTCTGGGGTCCCCCGGCGGTGCGCACGGCTCCTCCTCGCATTGGTAAACCCCCCTGTGAGAAGCACTCTCGTCGGGGGTTACCTTGCGGTCGTGCTCCTGACTCCAGCATTTGCATGCATAGACAGAATGCCAGACTCGGCCCCGCCCCCCCGATCATTGGATTTGATTGACAGCAGTGGGAGCCAATGGCTGCGCTGATATTAATCTATCCAATCAAGAGCCCAGAACTCCAGGGCAGAGAGGTACAGCGCATCTCCGCCGAGGGAACGAACGGGCTCAGGTGAGTAAAACGGGGGGCCGGTCACTGTCAGAAGTTTTTTCACCCTAATGCATAGGATGCATTTAGGTGAAAAAACACGAGGGTTCCCAACCCCTTTAAGACGTCGGCATACCAAGACATTTTGGACAATTTCATGCTCCCAACTTTGTTTGGGGATGGCCCCTTCCTGTTCCAACATAACTGCGCACCAGTGTACAAAGCAAGGTCCATAAAGACATGGATGAGCAAGTTTAGGGTGAAGGAACTTGACTGGCCTGCACAGAGTGCTGACCTCAACCCGATAGAACACCTTTGGGATGAATTAGAGCGGAGACTGGGAGCCAGGCCTTCTCGTCCACATCAGTGCCTGACCTCACAAATGCTTCTGGAAGAATGGTCAAACATTCCCATAAACACACTCCTAAACCTTATGGACAGCTTTCCCAGATTAATTGAAGCTGCTATAGCTGCAAAGGGTGGGCCGACTCAATATTGAACCCAACGGACTAAGGCCTCTGTCACACGAACGATCCGTTCAGGTCTGCCTGTCAGTTTTTGAACCCTATGGACTAAGACTGGGATGCCATTAAAGTTTGTGTAAAGGCAGGCATCACAATACTTTTGGTAATATAGACACCTTTCACACTTACAGCTGTTATAGCAGTGCTTTTCCGCCTGCTAGTGGGGCACTTAACCCCCGCTAGTGGCCGAGGAAAGGGTTAATGGCGCCTGTTTTGTGACGCTTCGGCAGCGGTGCCCATTCACTTCAATAGGCAGGGGCGCCCCTCCACCGCCCCAAAGATGCTGCTTGCAGGACTTTTTTTCCTGTCCTGCAAGCGCACCGCCCCAGTGGGAAAGCACTCGGGCTTTCACACTGGGGTTGCTTGAGAGGCACTTTTCAGACGCTTTACAGGCACTGTTTTTAACGCTAAAACACCCGAAAAGCGCCCCAGTGTGAAAGGGGTCTTAATGTAGGTTTTAACACAAATTATTTGTGTGAGCTATGATATGTTGAGATTAACATGTACGTATCCCCTAGCATCCTAAGTTCTCCTGAAAAAGCTCTCTACCGTGAAACGCGTTGACACCTTCTTTTCACAGAACCTTCATTCGTCTCATGTTATTCAATCTAAACAGTATATGGAATTGACTGTATGTAGCGATATTGTGTTCCTTTCTGACAAAGGAAAAACAAAGGATGGGATCTATGCCCTTCTTAGCCGAATTGTAAATTCATATAGGACTGCTGGCTGTTAAAGCAGAACTATACTCACCTTCATGGAAGTGATGGGGTGTCCCGGAGCTCCCTACCAGCCACTAACCTCTCTGAGAAGGCAGTGATCGATACCCAGAAGCCGGTCGCTCAAAGATGTTAGCAGCCAGAAGGGAGCTTTCATTGGCCGGCCTGATATGATGTCACTCCTGCACATGTGCAAGAGTTCAGTCAGCTTCGGCATTGCCGAATTTCTACAATGAGCTACTCGTGCAAGGGCGGACAGGCAGGTAGGTGACTTTAATGCAAAATAAACAAAGCATGTCCCTTCTGCATTAAAAATCCTGCTTGTGACAATGAATTTTTTTATTTTTATTTTTTAAACAAAACTTCACTTTAACCGCTTCAGCACCGGGCCATTTTTTACCCTTCCTTACCAGAGCACTTTTTGCGATTCGGCACTGCGTCGCTTTAACTAACAATTGCGCGGTCGTGCGACGTAACACCCAAACAAAATTGACGTCCTTTTTTTTTCCCACAAATAGAGCTTTCTTTTGGTGGTATTTGATCACCTCTGCGTTTTTTATTTTTTGCGCTATAAACAAAAGAAGAGCGACAATTTTGAAAAAAAAACACAATATTTTTTACTTTTTGCTATAATAAGTATCCCATTTTTTTTAAAAAAAAACTATTTTTTCCTCAGTTTAGGCCGATACGTATTCTTCTACATATTTTTGGTAAAAAAAAAAAAAAAAAAAAAATCGCAATAAGCGTATATTGATCGGTTTGCGCAAAAGTTATAGCGTCTACAAAATAGGGGATAGATTTATTGAATTTTTTTTTTTTACTAGTAATGGCGGCGATCTGCGATTTTTTTTTTTTCGTGACTGCGACATTGCAGCAGACACTTCGGACACTTTTGACACATTTTTGGAACCATTCACATTTACACAGCGATCGTTGCTATAAAATTGCATTGATTACTGTGTAAATGTGACTGGCAGGGAAGGGGTTAACACTAGGGGGCGCTGCAGGGGTTAATGTGTGTCCCTATAGGAGTGATTCTAACTGTGGGGGGGAGGGGACTCAAGGGGAGGAGACCGATCATGTGTTCCTCTGTACTGGGATCACATGATCGGTCTCCTCTCCGCTGACAGGACGTGGAGCTGTGTGTTTACACACACAGCTCCACGGTCCCGCCCGGTCCCGTTGTTTTAACGGGCAATCGCGGGTGCCCGGCGGACATCGCGGCCGCCGGGCACTCGCACCGGGTCCCGAGCGATGCCGCGGGCGCGCCCCCCAGGCGGCCGGGAATCCGAGGACGTCATATGAAGCCCACCCAGGAAGGGAGATCCACCTTGTGGGCGTCATATGACGGCGGGCGGTGTTGAAGCGGTTAAAGATGATTTTAAAATTTTGTACTAGACATGTGCACAATAGAAAAAGTCTAGTTTCGTTTTGTTTCTGTTCGTTTCCGTTGATTCGTAACGATTCGTAATTTCGTAAGTCGTCGGTGTTCGTATTCGTAACGATTCGTATTTTCGTAAGAGTTATTTTTTCGTTGATTCGTTTTTCATTTTCGTTTATTTGAAATTCGGACGCATTCGTATTTTCGTAGATTTAGTTACATTCGTACTTTCGCAAGATTGATTTATTCGTACTTTCGTAACATTGTTTTCGTAGATTCGTAATCAGAGCATAATTCATAATTTTATGTAATGTGTATGCTATTATTACATTGTAAGAGACACGGAAAATTCAGAATCGAAAAAAAAAGTTACGAATGTACGAATTTTTTCGTTCAATCCGTTCGAAGCACGTTAAGCAGCGCCATTGTAAGGGACACGGAAAATTACCAATTCAACAACAAAAAAAAAAAAGTTAAGAATGTACAAATTTTTTCGTTCATTTTGATTTTCGTTGTTCCTGTTTTCGTTTTTCGGATTTTCTTCTTTCGTAGTTTCGTTGTTTCTAATTTGGTTATTTCGGATTTTCGTTGTTTTTCATATTCGTTCGATTCGATAATTCGTTACAATTTTTTGCGAATCATTCGTACGATAACGAATATAACGAATTTTAACGGAAAACTAAAAAAATGAACGAATTGCACATGTCTATTTTGTACACAATAGAATCTAATATTTGTATCTAATATTTAAAGTTGTGGTTTCATTCCTGGTAATTTGGCAACACAAAAAAAAAAAACACTTTCTTTTTTTTTCTTGTTTTGTGTCATTTTAGCAATGTTTTATCCAAACTGGTTTCTAAAGAATTCCAATGCTTTTACTTGACAAATAATCCCCATTCACTGAAAGGCTATCACTTTATGTCATTGTCAAAGCTCCCTGTTCACACAACATTGCTTTTCAGACATTCTAATCAAAAATCCATGGATTCCTTTCAAAGAAAAGTACATCAACAATATTATATCCTTACACTTAAAATAAAAATACACATTTGTAAAAATAGATAACAGTCATGGAAAAAAATAGAACCTTAGATTTACCTTAATGGGACATTGTACTGAGAAAAATATAAAATTGCCACTGCCAACCTTCTCTTGTAAATGCCAGTTGCCTGACTGTCACAGTTTTTGAGCTAAAATCAGGTAAAATTAAGCAAATTAAGATCAGAGTAGAGTCAGAACCTCATATCTATCTACAGTGCCTTGAAAAAGTATTCATACCCCTTTAAAATTTACACATTTTGTCATGTTGCAACCAAAAATGTAAATGTATTTTATTGGGATTTTACATGGTAGACCAACACAAAGTGGTACATAATTGTGAAGTGAAAGGAAAATTATAAATGGTTTTCATTTCTTTTTTTTACAAATAAAACAACTGAAAATGATGGCGTGCATTTGTATTGAGTCCCCTTTACTCTGATACCCCTAACTAAAATCTAGCGGAACCAACTGCCTTCAGGAGTCACCTAATTAGTAAATAGAGTCCACCTGTGTGTAATTTAATCTCAGTATAAATACAGCTGTTCTGTGAATCCTTCAGAGGTTTGTTAGAGAACCTTAGTGAACAAACAGCACCATGAAGGCCAAAGAACACACCAGACAGGTCAGGGATAAAGTTGGAGAAGTTTAGAGCAAGGTTAGGTTATAAAAAAAAATATTCCAAGCTTTGAACATCTCACTGTTCAATCCATCATCCAAAAATTGAAAGAGCATGGAACAACTGCAAACCTACCAAGACATGGCCGTCCACCTAAACTGACAGGCTGGGCAAGAAGAGCATTCATCAGAGAAGCAGCCAAGAGGCCCATGGGAACTCTGGAGGAGCTGCAGAGATCCACAGCTCAGGTGGGAGAATCTGTCCACAGGACAACTATTAGTTGTGCTCTCCACAAATCTGACCTTTATGGAAGAGTGGTAAGAAGAAGAAGAAGAAAGCCATTGTTGAAAGAAAGCCATAAGAAGTCCCATTTGCAGTTTGCCAGAAGCCATGTGGAGGACACAGCAAACATGTGGAAGAAGGTGCTCTGGTCAGATGAGACCAAATGTAACTTTTGGGCCTAAAAGCAAAGCACTATATGTGGCGGAAAACTAACACTGCACATCACCCTGAACATACCATCCCCACCGTGAAACATGGTGGTGGCAGCATCATGTTGTGGGGATGCTTTTTTTCAGCAGGGACAGGGAAGCTGGTGAAAGTTGATGGGAAGATGGATGGGCAAATTCAGGGCAATCTTAGAAGAAAACCTGTTAGAGTCTGCAAAAGACTTGAGACTGGGTCGGAGGTTCACCTTCCAGCAGGACAATGACCCTAAACATACAGCCAGAGCTACAATGAAATGGTTTAGATCAAAGCATATTCATGTGTTAGAATGGGCCAAAGTCCAGACCTAAATCCAATTGAGAATCTCTGGCAAGACTTGAAAACTTGAAAATTTGACTCTAGATGTGTAAAGCTGGTAGAGACATCCCCAAAAAAAGACTTGCAGCTGTAATTGCAGCGAAAGGAGGTTCTACAAAGTATTGACTATGGGGGGCTGAATACAAAATGCACGCCACACTTCAGATATTTGTAGAAAAAAAAAAATTAAAACCATTTATCATTTTCCTTCCATTTCACAATTATGTGCCACTTTGTGCTGTTTTATCACATAAAATCCCAATAAAATACATTTACGTGTTTGGTTGTAACATAACAAAATGTGGAAAATTTCAAGGGGTAAGAATACCATTTCAAGGCACTGTACATACTTGTTTCAGCTCAGTGACTCAGAACTGATGCCTCTAGATCAGCATAACAGCCAGGTAACCAGCATTTTCAGAAAGAGGCCTGAATAACACCTAACAGATTTCTACCAAGCACATCTCTGCAATACATGCACAGCCATGGGTAAATTAGATGCAATACACATGCACGTATAATCCGGTTTTGTCTCTTTACAAAATTACTACAAGAACAGAACAATATTGGATGATCTGCAAGAAAACCAGCAAGCTCCTAATGTCCAACAGACACTCAAATTCCAATCATCATCAATCTGCCTGGTTATATGCTACAGAATACCTCCCCCTTACATTATGGAGATGAGGGAGGTGTTCTGTCACCCAGAATAGAAGAATGGGGCAGGGCTTTCAACTCTAGTTGGTATTTCAGTGCAGCAAATGCACTGAGTTGTCACCTGAAACAGGAAGTTAAAAGCATGCTGAATATGAACTGGTATTTTATTATACTTATCAATGAAATAAAACACGGGAAACACACACATATTGTAGAAGTGTACTAAATATGTTAGTTTTTTCCCCCAGATATACAGTCTAACCACTTCAAGTACAGGGTCATTTTTTATTTTTCACACAATCAACATTTTTTGCTAGAAAAGTACTTAGAACCCCAAAACTTTATATTCTGAAAGAAGAGGCCCCAGAGAATGAAATGGCAGTTGTCATTTTTTGTCTCACGTGATATTTGTGTAGCTGTTTATCAAATGCATATTTTCAGGCAAAAATACACGAAAATAAATTTTAGCGCACACAAACACAGTACAATACCAACTTTTTGGTAAAAATATAAAAGATAGGGTTGCATCATGTACATGCCAATTTACATGTCTCTAAACCTTATCTACGTATTGAATGAATGTATTCTTTGAGTTATCATTACAATTTTTATGACTGTTCCTCGCAGTTTTCATGATCTTTCTTCTGCTCTGTTGTGATGCGGGACATCACTGTGCTCCATATTTTTACAATGGTGCAACAAACTGTACTGTGTTGTATTGCGGCGTATGTCATTCTGTTAAATTTCGATGCATATCGTTAAAGAATTTAAAAAAAAAGAAAGAAAAACTACAATTCTTTTTTCATAGCTGATCAGATAACTATGAATTATGGCTCTAGAATTATTTCGCTTAATCCAACGTTCGCGGCAATAACTCACATGCTTGATTAGCTGCTTCCCTGGCTTCAGTAGCATGGAAAGGTCAGCTCTGAAACCAGAATTCAGGAAACACTCATAGATCCTTAAAAGGGAACTCCACCCAAAAGGGGAAGCTGCGCTTGTCTGTCTCCCCCACATTTGGCACCTTTTGTGGGGGAGGGAGTAGCAGGTACCAGGTTTTGACAGGTACCCACTCCCAATTCCAGCTCATTTCACTGCGGTGAAGTGAGCCAGAAGTTTGGCCCCCCTCCTTCCCTCTGCAGCCAGACCATTCACAAAATACAGCGCGATTCGCGCATGCGCAGTAGGAAACTGTCTGTGAAGCCGCAAGGCTGAACAGGTAAGTGTCCTAACAGTAAAAGTCAGCAGCTACAGTGTTTGTAGCCGCTGACTTTTAATTTTTGGGGGGTGGGGGGCAGAGCTCCTCTTTAATTCAGATCTGTATGGGCATGCCAATTTTACCCAAGTCGATCCATCGATCGCCTTGGGAACAATCAGCATGTCGGATTTTTGCATGCGATTATTGCCAGTGGCTGTAGCCGCTAGCAATAATCTGTGTGTTCTCCCAGCAGGGACAGCTTCCCTCACTGGGTGTACACAACAGCCCCATGGGAGGCATTACCCCATTAACACTGTTGATCGGGGAATCAACCTGTGGATGCAGGAAAGAAAATCGTATCATCTATTGCCAACTTTAGTCGCAGAGATCAGGGAACAAGGCCCTCTGAACAACTTCTACTGAACAGCCGACCACCAGTTGAAAAAAATTATACAAAGCTCAAGACTGCAGCCAGGAGCTTGTTTAACCACTTCAAGTCCAGGACGTTTTAAAATGGCCAAAGGATGTGAACTGCTTAACCGCTTCCCGACCGCCTCATGTAGATATACGTCTACAGAATGGCACGGGCAGGCAAAAGCACGTACCTGTACATCCCCTTTAAATGCCTGCCCGTGGGTCGCTTGCTCGCGACCCGGTCGGGAGCCCCGTGACCCTGGCCGCGGGACCAGCGGACCCGATCGCCGCTGGTGTCCCGCGATCGGGTTACGGAGCTGAAGAACGGGGAGAGGTATGTGTAAACAAACCTCTCCCCGCGCTTCCTACTCTGCCTGTCATTGATTGGCTGTTCCCGGTCATCGGGAAAGCCGATCAATGACGTCAGCCCCGCCCCCTAATGTAAAAAAAACACACACACACGTCACAGCCCATAACCCCTCTCCTCCTCCTAGTGGTTAACTCTTTCACTACAACTGTCATTTATACAGGAATCAATGCATTTAAATAGCATTGATTGCTGTATAAATGACAATGGTCCCAAAAATGTGTCAAAAATGTCCGATGTGTCTGCCATAATGTCGCAGTCACAAAAAAAAAAAAAAAAAAAAAAAAAAAAAAAAAATCGCTGATCGCCGCCATTACTAGTAAAAAAAAAAAAAAAATATTAATAAAAATGCTATAAAACTATCCCCTATTTTGTAAACGCTATAACTTTTGCGCAAACTAATCAATAATCGCTAATTGCGATTTTTTTTTTACCAAAAATATGTAGAAGAATACGTATCGCCCTAAACTGAGAAAAAAAAAAGTTTTTTTATATATTTTTTGGGGATATTTCTTATAGCAAAAAGCAAAAAATGTTGCATTTTTTTCAAAATTGTCGCTCTATTTTTGTTTATAGCGCAAAAAATAAAAACCGCAGGGGCGATCAAATACCACCAAAAGAAAGCTCTATTTGTGGGAAAAAATGGACGCCAATTTTGTTTGGGAGCCATGTCGCATGACCGCGCAATTGTCAGTTAAATCGACGCAGTGCCGAATCGCAAAAAGGGGCCTGGTCCTTTGGCTGCCAATTGGTCCGGGGCTGAATTGGTTAAGATGACAAAAAAAAAAAAAAAAAATGTTTTTTTTTCTAATCTGCATCTTGATGTCACGGTTAGTGTAAATTGACAATTTTGGAATGGGGCAGAGCAAAACGCGTTGGTTGTGTTGCCTGGTCGGAGTCCAGGCTGGGATTGCCACACACACCTCAGGGATGTCATGGATGTGCGTCCATAGGGACAGTTTCTCTTCACCTTTTGGAACAGGTTACATGTTCCACCCGTATTTAGGGTGCAACATGTTCAAGAAGCTGCAGCCTCTCCACCTTTCTCACCCCTCCCCAGGCAGGCATCTTCTCAGGGGGGCCCGCTGTCATGTGCTCATGGCTATGCCCACCAGACCACATGATTCATTTACAGTCCTCTGTGAGTGGGAAACTACAAGTCTGAACAGCCTTTGTGGCGGTCGGCTTGTAGTTTCAATGAACCACCATGGCGCTGTGGAGCGCTCTGGTAATTCATTGTCTTTTCCTGTCAGTTTGTATCTGCCTGTCCATGCGAGATACGGCACACAGATACACTGGGAAGTCTGCAGGAGTCCTGCATGGCACCTGTAATCTGCTGATCGCTGGTGCAATGCTTTCCAGGCTCCAAGTAAAAAAAAAAAAAAAAAATGCACTTTTTTTTACCTGCAAAAAGATTTGCATTTATTATTAAGGTGAACTTAATCTTTAACCAGTTCCCATCCAGCCACTAGCAGATTGATGGCTGGGTGGTGATTTAGTTATCCTGACTAGGCGTCATATGATGCCCTGTCAGAATGGGCCGATCGCACAGCCAAAGAAATATAGCAGAATACATTGTGGGCTAAATTCATGAAGAACAATTATTTCTTTGCTACATTTTTATTTTTATATATTTTTTAAAGATTCAGTCTTTTTTCCTTTATTTACCAAAAAATAAAAAACCCAGTGGTGGTCAAATACCACCAAAAGAAAGCTCCATTTGTGTGAACAAAATGACCAAAATGTAGTTTTTGCATGACTGCGCAATTGTCATTCAAAGTGTGACAGCGTTGAAAGCTGAGAATTGGCCTGGGCAGGAAGGGGTGAAAGTGCCTGGTATTGAAGTGGTTAAATGCCAATTCAACACAGTTCTAAATTCATGCGGCAGAGCTATACATATACACACTCCATTCTCTGCATTCTTTGACGTACTTTTCTATGGAGCCGCCTGGCTGTCTATTCAGTGGAGCATTTACCTTGTCAAAATATTTACAGAGGAGAGCTCGGGTCTCAGAGGAGGACAGATAACTCAGCTTCGCCATGAGGTTCATTTCACACTGGGAGAGCAGACTAGCTGAGGCTCGAAGAACTCGCTGCCTTTGTGTTATAGATTCATTCTTGTATTCGATTGCTGCATCAAGAGCTTCTATTGCCTCATCCAACTGGAACAGGATCCTCTCTTCCTGAAGAGGGGAAAGAAAGATTATATTCAGAATATTTATAACTCATAGCTGCAACAGATTTTCAACCCAGATCACCATCAGATTTTCTGTAGATTTTCGTCTTCAGATTTACCAAAACCATATAATAATATGAGGTCAAACCTTAAGAGTTTCAATTTGTATGCATTCAGGTAGGCCCTTGCACTACATGGTTTTGGTAAATCTGAAGACAAAAATCTGCAGAAAATCGAATAGTGTGTATGAGGTCTTAGTCATCGTTCAACCATAGAGGGGGACTTACAGCAACTGCAGACAATGCTATAGGAGACGGATAGAAGAGACGGATAGAAGAGACGGATAGAAGAGACGGATAGAAGAGACGGATAGAAGAGACGGATAGAAGAGACGGATAGAAGAGACGGATAGAAGAGACGGATAGAAGAGACGGATAGAAGAGACGGATAGAAGAGACGGATAGAAGAGACGGATAGAAGAGACGGATAGAAGAGACGGATAGAAGAGACGGATAGAAGAGACGGATAGAAGAGACGGATAGAAGAGACGGATAGAAGAGACGGATAGAAGAGACGCACAGACAGACCACGCACAGACAGACCACGCACAGACAGACCACGCACAGACAGACCACGCACAGACAGACCACGCACAGACAGACCACGCACAGACAGACCACGCACAGACAGACCACGCACAGACCACGCACAGACAGACCACGCACAGACAGACCACGCACAGACAGACCACGCACAGACAGACCACGCACAGACAGACCACGCACAGACAGACCACGCACAGACAGACCACGCACAGACAGACCACGCACAGACAGACCACGCACAGACAGACAGACCACGCACAGACAGACAGACCACAGACAGACAGACCACAGACAGACAGACCACAGACAGACAGACCACAGACAGACAGACCACAGACAGACAGACCACAGACAGACAGACCACAGACAGACAGACCACAGACAGACAGACCACAGACAGACAGACCACAGACAGACAGACCACAGACAGACAGACCACAGACAGACAGACCACAGACAGACAGACTGATAGAAACTGCAGATGGTCAGAGACTGCAGATTTGCTGCAGAAGACAGTCAAAGACTGAAGACATGGTGCATGTAGAAGCTTGAGATTACTTCACAATTCAATACAACCCACATTTGTATGCTCTACAACCTCCTAAATTACCGTCCACACAGGTCTCTAAAGAAATATCTTTAGTAAAAGATAGGGGGAAATATACACACAGATATACATAATAGATATGATATGTGCTGCTGTGATTGATGATTTTTTAAGCGGTTTAAAGTTATTTTTCACTTGTTTTCTATGTTTAGTGTTTTAAGCGGCTGCTATACTTTGCATGCTATACATATTTCTATCTAAATAGTATCCTGACTGATTCTATAGTTTGGGTTTAAACCCTTAGCGCTGAGGTGGGAGGAAATAGGTTGCAGTGTTCTAAGATTATCTTCCCCTGTGTTTTAATATCACACACACACACACACACACTATATATACACTATATACACATACATACATACACACAGGATCTCACAAAAGTGAGTACACCCCTCACATTTTTGTAATTGTTTTATTATATCATTTCATCTGACAATTTTTCAGATCCTCAGAGTTCTTTGCCATGGGATGCCGTTGAACTTTCAGTGACCAGTATGAGAGCGTTGGAGCAATAAGACCAAAATTCTCACCTGAGACCTTGTAACACTAACGAGTCACATGACACCAGGGAGGGAAAATGGCTAATTGGGCCCAATTTGGACATTTTCACTTAGGGGTGTACTCACTTTTGTTGCCAGCAGTTTAGACATTAATGGCTGTGTGTTGAGTTATTTTGAGGGGACAAAAAATTTACACTGTTACACAAGCTGTAAACTCAATACTTTACATTGTAGCAAAGTGTCATTTCTTCAGTGTTGTCATATTAAAAGATAGAATAAAATATTTAGAAAAATGTGAGGGGTGTACTCACTTTCGTGAGATACTGTGTGTGTATGTATGCATGTATAAAAAGATTAATAAACTGGACTATATTGTCTCACTTTATAATGTCCTCTGAATTTACAACATATATTTAACACACAGTATATCCTATGGCTATTGAGAGCTAACCACATTAAATAGACAGAGTGTGTGGCTTTTGAGTGGTGTTTGGCCCTGAATCCATCTATCTATTCATTCCCCCACACATTTTTTTTTCTCTTCTCCCTCTCCTCTTACTTCCTTCCCTCCTCTTCCATCCTCGGGTTATACTGCCAACCAAACTATTGGACACAGGTAAGCAAAAAAAAAAAAAAAAACACCCCCTCCTACTACCAGAACACAGTTTTGGACTGAAAAGGATTTTATGCCAAGTACGAAAACCCCATTTACTTTCGTCTCCAAAATCTGTTGCAATAGATAAGTCGTTGCGGCCTTAGAAACTAAAGGACCCAAGACTGGAAACAGTATGGTAGAATCAAGTCTAATCCTCTAATAGTTTTAAGCCAGGCATAGACAGTTCGAAACTCGACAGGTTCAACCGACTGAGATTCTAACCATGTATGTGCAGGCTGAATGTACCTAAGTTGATCAATCGAACAACTTGGGTACAACCATCCTGTCGGATTTTACATGCGTTAACTGCTAGCAATAATCACTGTGTTCTCTCTGCGGGGACGGCTTCCCCCACCGGTAGAACACGATGGCTCAGCGGGAGCGATTACCCCATCAACACTGACTGTGTGGAGGGGGAATTGAGTGATTTTCTTTCCTGCAACCCGTGGCTGCAGGAAAGAAATTTGCTCTGTCTATGGACTGCTTTAGACTAAGGAAGCGGTCTTCTTCAATTTGGGAGATATAACAGTGAACTCCTCAAGGGTAAGCTTATCAGACCAACACTAAAACAATTTAGATTCAGACAGTCTCTGCGGCCAATGGCTCAGAAGCCATCATGGCCGAATCTGCAGAGATGGTGCAGCATCTCTGTGCAGCAGTTATTTGCCGACTCTAATTGGTCTCTCCAACAGAACTTTCGGTTTTCGTCTCGTCTACGGCCAGTTTAAGAATCAACACCATGTGTCCTGTATTGCACAATTATAACAACTTACCTCAGCAGAAAGGAGGTTTCCCTGCCGTAGTTTATCATCTATGTCCACCCTCTGCTTTAACAGCAAATCCTTCTCTTGTCTCAGGTTATTAATCTCATCTCGTATTCGCTGTTGGTCATAGCCACTGCCCTGGCGGAGTTGTCCATTCTTCTCACTCAGCTCCTTCTCCAGATCCTCAATGCGGCTGGACACCCTGACAATATCATTACTCAGAGCCTAAAAAATAAAATAGAATTAGATTCAGTCAGCCTCAGAATTATGTCCATGAACATTAAGCGGACACAGAAAATCTTTTTAATTTAAAATAAATCTCCAGGCAAATATAAAATGAACAAAAACACCAAGTCAGTTAACAAGTTTAAAAAAAAAAAAATTGTACCAGTTTCTCTTAAAATCCATCTCCTGCATAACAAAGTAAGAGGATGAGAGTAGCCTTTACAGCTAATATTGCTTCAAGTGAGCTCAGTGATGATCAAAGTGCTGCGGCTCCTTCGCGGGCCGATCACACGATGTGGCAGGAGACTTGACAAAGGCTTGCCATAGAGGACTCATTTTTCTTAGCGGGCTGACCGATAAAAAAAACAAAAAACCAAGCTGGATGGAGGAATCCTCTCTGTATTCTGACAGCAGGGACTCTCCGCTGTCAGACTACACCGATTAGCTGCTGCAGCCATTGATCCAGAATTTTTTTTTCAACAAGACCATTTAACAGAAGTCGAACGAGCGAGAGCGGTCACACTTGGATCGAAATTTGTCCGGTCCTTGCTGAACTGGTTGAATTCCGATCCATCTATGGCCAGTTTAACTGAGCCAGCACATGAGCGAGTACGACTACTATGATGTTGGGGGAAGGAGAGAGGGCAAGTTCAGCTGTTCACAAAGAGGAAACATGCAGCTATAAATCCTCGTACACACTGTACGATTGTTGGCAGGGGATTGTCTGGATTGTTGACAGGGGATTTGTCTGTTGACAGACTTTGGTCTTAAAATCTGACCGTTTGTATGCTCCTTTTGACAATTGTTGTCCAATTTTCGCCGAACAAATGTTGGACGACAGGGTAGTACATTTGACAGGCAATGGTTTGACGTCTGATTTTTCGTATGGTCAGTACACAAATCTGTCACACAAAAGTCGAAAGTACAAAACACACATGCTCGGAATCAATGCTTGCCAAACACTAAATTAGCAGAAGGGGCCCAAAAAGTGGCGCTAAAGAGCTGAAATACCTCGTAGTACGTCACTACGTTCGTGTTTGTGGCAGGACAATTGTGTAACGTTAGTATGCAAGACAAGATCCTGGCATACGACCTTTTGACAAAAATCAGACGCTCGGTTGGCCAACAATTGTACCGTGTGTATGAGGCTTAAGATTAGAATAAGACTAATAACTGGGCAAAACAATTAATATCCAAGATTCGTTTTACCAGTAGTTCCACTTTATTCTTGTTTTCTATATGCGTTCCTTAGCAAAATCATAAAAGCTACCTAAAAATATTTTTTTTTTGCTCTTTATCTGTGTATTAAAGTGGTTCTAAAGCCTCAAGGTTTTTTTTTTTTAACCTCAAGGCATTCTGTGCCTTAACCACATGCCGACCGTGCTATAGTCAAAAGACGGCTACAGCGCGGTCGGCTTATCCTGGGAGGATGTCCTACGGACGTCCTCCCAGAAACTTGCTCCCGCGCGCCCCCTGGGGCGCGCACTCGGGAACATCCGTGACCGCCGGGTCCCGAGGACCCGGCGCATCACGGATCACGGTAAGCGGCCGCTGATAGCGGCCGTTTACCACGTGATCGCTCTGTCAAATGACGGAGCGATCACATGTACACAAACCGGCGTCAGGTCATGACGCCGGTTCCTCCCTTTCCTCTCTGTACCGATCGGTACAGAGAGGAGAGAAGCGGAGAGGGGGAGAGACGGGACCAGCGCTGTGGGCTGGATGTGTAGTGCCCTCTGCGCAACACTCTGCGCAACACTCTGCGCAACACTCTGCGCAACACTCTGCGCAACACTCTGCGCAACACTCTGCGCAACACTCTGCCAATAAATTTTAATAGAAACAAAGAATTTTTATTTATTTTTTTTACCGAATTTTCAGTATATTTTGATTTATAGCGTAAAAATTAAAAAACCCAGCGGTGATTAAATACCACCAAAAGAAAGCTCTATTTGTGTGAAAAAAAGGACACAAAATTCATTTGGGTACAGTGTTGCATGACTGAGTAATTGTCATTCAAAGTGTGAGAGCACCGAAAGCTGAAAATTGGTCTGGTTAGGAAGGGGGTTTAACTGCCCAGTGGGTAAGTGGTTAAGGTAAAAAACCTTTTCTGCTGCAGGAGCCCCCCAAGACCCTCGCCCCCTTCTTACATGAGCCCGATCTGATCCAGCGATGTGCATGAGAGCAGCGGTCTCCCTCATCATTGGGCAGACCGTTAGCAGTGGCAGCCATTGGCTCCCGCTGCCGTCAACCAAATGCTGTGACGAGGGAGCAGGAGGCGGGGCTGAGTCACCTGGTCTGTGTCAATAGACGCAAACCTGGAGGCTCAGAAGTGAGCAAGCATGGATGCCCCCAGGGAAAGTGGCTTTCCCTGGGGGCACTCACTAAAGAGGAAGAGGAGCCTGAAGCACCGGTGGGGGATCCCAGAAAGGGAAAATAGGGGCTGCTCTGTGCAAAACCATTGACAGGTTTGTTAGTTTAGTTTAAAAAAACCTGAAGGTTTAATAGCAGTTTAAGAAACTCGCCTAAGTTGACCCCGATTAAACCCTTTCAATTCCCATTGAGGGCACGTCTGTCATGGTTATGCAGTGATGTGTGCCTGTCAGCTTACCTTCTCCATGTGTTTAAGAGGCCAGCCACTTCCACCTGGTGGTTTTTATAACCTCTCCTCCAAGCATGGCTCCACCCCAGGCCCTATCAGGGAACCCTATATTAACCTGTTTCCTGCTTGCCGTGTGCTCTTCGTTTGTCTCTGTTACCGACCTTGGCGTGTTCTTGACTATTCCTCTCTGCTCGTGACCCTGACCTTTTGGTGTGCCCTAGACTATCCCTGCTTGCCTGTGACCCTGAACATTTGGTGTGTACTCTGTTCCTGTCTGCTAGTTGCCCTGACCTCTGCTTTATTCCTTTACTGTCCTTGTTGTTCCAGCCTACTGCTTCGTTCTCCTGTAGTCTACCGTGAGCTGTGAGACCCTGGAGGCCGCGACCAAAAGCCAGGCTGCAGCGTAGTCCATCCTCACCACTAGAGGCTCTGGTGAACACCTGCTGGCTCTTAGACTCTGCAACATTGGGGAAATCTTTGCTCTAGCTCCCACTGGGATCTGTGTTAGTGATCCTGTAGACCTGCTTCCTGAACCTCCCTGGGTACTATACGCAGCAGTCAGTCCTAGGGTCCACTACCTTAACGGTGCACTTCCGACTCCTACGGAGTGCATCTGTCACCTGGTCTCAGGTGACCTTACAACGTCCTTCAAATGCCCTCCCTCCAGCCCAGTGTCTGGTCCCAAACATGAGCTAACAATTTTTTCCCCCCAAACTTTAGTAGTATGTCTACCTTTAAAGCGTTGTTTCAGTGGTAACATTTTTTTTTGAAAGTCAGCAGCTAAAAAAAAAAAAAAATAATAAAAAAAAGTAGCTGCTGACTTTTAATAAGGAGACTTATTACCCGCGATGTCGACCGCCGAGGCCTTTGCGGCTTCACTGCCAGTTTCCTACTGCGCATGCGCGAGTCGTGCAGCGCTTTGTGAATGGGACGCGCTGTGTTAGGGAACACACAGTTCCGAGAACACAGCGTGACCCATTACCCAGAAGACAACGCGGAGGAGGAGAGAAGACCGAAGATCACCGTGGAGTAGGAAGGAGGCAGATTAGGAAGACTGCCTAGCAACAGGGATTTCTGGTAAGGTAAAAAAAAAAAAAAAAAAAAAAAATGTTTTCTTCAAATGTTTTTTTTTTTTTTCTTTTTTAGAATATTAATGCCCGTTTTTTTCTAGGGTGGCCCTCCACTTTAACTGAACCTTTGCAGTTAATAAAGGCAACCTTCACTATAAACATTACCACAACACTGCTCTACATGCACAGGAAGTCAATACGTCGCATCTAGTGCTTGCAGCTGGAATCCATCACTAGAATGATGCAGTCCTGCAAACACATCCAAAGCCTACAACTATAACCTAACCTAATGATTAGAAATACAATGTTTATTGGGACGAGTAAGTGCTTGAGACTTGAGATCTCCAGATCTTGGGACTAAAGGTACAAGATAAATTCACACATGCACAGCCGCCTTCTCAGCCGAGTTCTTAACAACTTGCTAACACGTACATATTAACATAAAGATAGAATTGCAGCGCTAAAAACACATCTCAAAAATGAATAAAGACCATGTCACACTCAATAATAAAGAATGTGTGGAACCTTGTTCAGTGATAATGCATCAATAATGAAAAGCAAATAAACATGAAATCCATAAGTTATAGAAGCCCAATATGTAGGGAGTCCAAAAATTAAATGAATAGAAGCCAAGTGTTCATAACATCCATTTGACATAAAAAGTGAAAATAACTCATGAAGAAAGTTTTACAAGTAGATAATCCACCACCAATTAGATGAAGGCTACCTGAATGTTTGAGCCCAAAAGGGCATACGCCCTATGAGTCAAACAGGCTTGTGGTGGCCTACACCAAAGATGGAGGATTCCGATCTGGTGACCTTTGACAGATAAATAAGGTAATCCCACAAGTCCTCAAACGCCTTTGAAGGGTAATGACCTCCAAGGTAGGTATTCATGAAGATGGATAAATTCCCCCATGCATTCATATATATAGTTGGAGAGGAGAACAAAATGCTCTTTTCCAGCCCACAACCAGAGAGACAAGCAGTGTGATTGGTGCGCTGTGCCACGGCTGAGCATGTCCTGGGAAAGCACCTTTCCCTTTCCTTGGAGGTCATTACCCTTGAGAGCCGTTTGAGGACTGGTGGGATTACCTGATTTATTTGTCAAATAATGCTATGCATACTAGCTCATTATGCCTTTGCCTTGCAGGTTCCGTTTTTTTTTTTTTTTGTGAGGAGGCTTTACTTCCTCTTTAAAGTTCATGTGCGTGTAAAGGCAGACATCCCAATACTTTTGGCAATAATCTATATTCAAATGGATAGTGATTAGCCTTCATCTATTTCAAAGTCTCTATTGGAAAATCTCATTCAGTATGGTATTAAAACCCCCACACACAACAAACACTCACCTGGCTGGATCGAAGCCTCTTGATCTCCAAATCATTCTTCTCCTGTAGAAGTGCTTCTTTCTTATTCAGTATCCCCTCCCGTTTCTTCAGTTCTTCTTCTAACTCGCCTAAGGCACGGCGCTGTTCCAGGACTTTATCAATCTCACTGTCCAGCCATTTCTTCTGCTCTTCAATTTTCTAGCAAATAAAAGACGCATGCCGATAGATTATACACGCTCGGAGTGACTGCTATGCTAAACAGGGGGATTTGCCAACTCATTTTTATTAAAGTCAAATTGCTTATTTTTACTTTATATCTACACAAAAAGCACAAAAAACACAAAAAACACAGCTAAACAGATAACAGCAGCAAACCTGTTTGGCTGGTGATGAAAGAACAATTATACAAGCGGTTTTCATCAAACAGTTGTATACTAGAGGATGCTGTGAAATCCATGAAGCTTACCTGCTGCTGCTCCAGACTGATAAGTGATCCGTTGCTCCCACTTCTCCTCTTCCTTTGAAAAGCCGCTATTTCCTCAGTTTTGATCCTCAGTATCTTTTGTTGCTGTTCATGCTTTAACTCAAGCTCCTAAAGGCAAGGCAGGAAATCTTTTGTTAATTGGTCGTCTTACTACCTTACCACCTGCTGAGTTCCTCCAGGCTCACTTTGCATTTTATATCACAACAAGGCAACTAAAGCCTTTAAATAAAAAAACAAAAAAGGGCAACTTTGCATTTTTTAATGATTAATTCCAACAAAAAAAAGTCTTTTGCATTGCATGTGTCTGAAGCATAATAATAAAGCAGATTAGGCGGTGGTTTTCATGTCTGTTATAAACATATGTTTCTTGGCTGAATGAACGCTATTAGAAAAAGACATTTCTTTAATCTGTACAAAGTTGTCGCCGTCACCTTCACTCGATGTCTTCTCTTCTGCATCTCAGTCTCCAGTCTCCGTTTCTGTTCAGTCTCCTCTTTAAGCTTCTTATGTAGCTGCCCTTGCTGTTGTTTCATCTGCAAGATATTCTTCTCCAGATCTTGAACCCGTCTTTCACTCTGGATAGAAATTGAAGCCAGCTTTTCTGTGGCTTGTTTCTTCTCTTTTAAAACCTGCGGAGAACAATAATATCTCAAGGCACGGTTCACGTTATACGATTGATAATGAAAAGAAACCTTCGACAAGGGACAACACTCGGTCATTGTTTTTAGAAATGAATAAATGCCAGTCACTCTCTAGTTCATGAGGTTTAAATATTTTAGGCCTGAAGGTTGATAGCACTTCTGTGTTTTTTAGGAAAACATTACAGCCGTATTTAGGGTGTAACTTGTTCTTAAAGAGGAAGTAAAGCCTCTTAAAAAAAAAAAAGACACTCATTATACAAAGGCATAATGAGCTAGTATGCATAGCATACTAGCTCATTATGAATGACTTACCTGAGAACGAAGCCCCCGAAGCGGTCCTCATCCACGATCTTCTGCGTTGCCATCAAACCCGGAGTGACTTCCGGGTCTCGCCGCTCCAGCGCTGTCATTCGCTGGAGCGGCGATGACGTCACTCCTGCGCAGGAAAGCGGCATATCGCCGTGAACCCGGCATGCGCAGTGCGCCTGCGCGCCACTGTCTACGGCGATGCCATTTCTTTTCTAAATATCTCCTAATCCATGTAGGTTTAGGAGATATTTATTGGACCTACAGGTAAGCCTTAATCTAGGCTTACCTGTAGGTCAAAGTGGTTTGTAAGGGTTTACGACCACTTTAACCACTTCCAGCCCAAGCCAATAGAGTAAAACCTTGGTTTGAGAGAATTTTGCAAGACAAGCAACATTTTTAAATAAATTTTGACCTGATATACAAGCGATGTCTTGATATACAAGTAGTGTCATGTCACAACTGACTATAAAAGAGGCGCCTCTAAGTGTAGCAATGTGGTTACATTTAATGAAGTTACAACATTTACCAACTCACATGGTTGATTAAAAGAGGCACATCTAAGTATACAGGCATCCGGCGTAAAGCTGTTCACATAGGCCGTCTTCCATACTGCCATCAACGTCATCCCTTCTACGTTGTGCTCCACGAGCGCTTCAAGCCTCACTTTCAGATTGCTCTACTGCAGGGTAGTCTTCCCAGTCACGATTGCAGACTGACAGAGGTGAGAGCCGGTGGTGCGGAGGACGGTTTATGTCAGGGATATGCAATTAGCGGACCTCCAGCTGTTGCAAAACTACAAGTCCCATCATGCCTTTGCCTCTGGGTGTCATGCTTGTGGCTGTCAGAGTCCTGCTATGCCTCATGGGACTTGTAGTTCTGCAACAGCTGGAGGTCCGCTAATTGCATATCCCTGGTCTATGTGGACAGATTTACCCTAGATTCCTGCATACTTAGATGTGCCTCTTTTATCCATCAACCATGTAAGTTGATAAATGTTTTACCTTCATTAAATGTAACCAGATTGCTACACTTAGGAGGAGCCTCTCTTCTCTTCTATACTCTGGAGCTCCTGCTGGATTTGGCTTCTATTCCCCCTTGTGGAGGCTTCCATTTGTGGATGGACATTTTATGGTTACACAACCTGGTCACATTGCTATAATCTTTTTATATGGACTATAAACTGAAGGACTTAAGAATAAATGGTTGTGGAACAAATGATTTTAGTTTCCATTATTTCTTATGGAGAAATTCGCTTTGATATACAAGTGCTTTGGATCACAAGCATGTTTTCGGGAACGAATTATGCTCGCAATCCAAGGTTTTACTGTACTGGCATTCCTCTCCTACATGTAAAAATTATAATTTATTGCTAGAAAATTGCTCAGAACCCTCAAACACACACACACACACACATATATATATTTTTGGGGGTTTTTATTTTAGTAGAGACCCTAGTAAATAAAATGTCAGTCCTTGCAATTTATGTCACACGGTATTAGCGCAGCAATTTTTTAAATTTTAGAAAAGTTGTTTGGAAAAAAAAAACAAAAAAACACTCATGAATGAAAAAAAAAAACAACACACACACAATATTTACCCCAATTTTTTTGTATAATGTGAAAGATGATGTTACCCCGAGTAAACAAATACTTAACATGTCACCCTTTTAAATTGCGCACCCTTGTGGAATAGTGCCAAACTTCGGTACTTAAAAGAGGTTTGTAAAGTCTTTGAGTTTTTTCACCCTAATGCATTCTATGCATTAAGATGAAAAACCTGTGTTGCAGCAGCCCCCCAGAGCCCCCCCCCCCCTTTTACTTACCTGAACCCGATCGCTCCAGCGCTATTTTTAGCATTGTAGCGCCTGAAACCCCCCCCCCCCCCCCCCCAGTGTGAAAGGGGCCTTACAATCAACTTGAAAAACCTCCATAAGCGACGCTTTAAATTTTTTTTTTTTTTACAGGTTACCAGTTTAGAATTACAGAGGTCTTGTGCTAAAAGTATTGCTCTTGCTCTAATGTTCGCGGTGATACCTCACGTGCCTTGGGCGTCGTTTACATATGCAGGCGCGACCTACAAATGTGTTTGTTTCTGTGCGTGAGCATGAGGGAATGGAGCGCTTTAAAAAAAGTTTTTTTTTATTATTGTTCATTTTATTTTTATACTTTCCCTTTCATTTTTTTTTCATCACTTTTTTCCAATTACAAGGCAGTGTGTACGAGGCTTAAGGCTGCAGGTGGCAAATTGTGTGTTGTACGTCTATAGCAGGCAGATGTGGCCCGTGACGGAACAGCACAAAGCTGACAGTGAGTAAGCCAGGAGGCTGAAGTGTGTGTTTATCCACTTGCCCTAAAGGGCACTTTCACCCCCTTCCTGCCCAGGCCAATTTTCAGCTTTCAGCACTGTCACACTTTGAATAACAATTGTGTGGTCATGCTACAGTGTAACCATGTGAAATTTTGTATAATTTTCTTCATACAAATAGAGATTTCTTTTGGTGGTATTCAATCACAGCTGGGTTTTTAATAAAAAAAAAAATACCGAAAATCATAAAAAAAATATGCCACACTTATGGGCACTGATAGGTGGCACTGATGGGCGGCACTAATAGGTAGCACTGGTGGGCAGCAATGATGGGTGGTACTGATAGCCAGCACTGACTGGCATCACTAATGAGCACCGATTGCTGGCACTGGTGGGCACTGATGGTACTGTACTGTAATCAGGGCACTGATGACCAGTGCCCTGATTACATGTCTGGATGTCCCCTGCTAGGAAATGCCGCTGATCGGCTCTCCTCGCCACACACTCCGTCAGTGTGAGGCGATGAGAGCCGGTTACCGGCATCTCCGTGTTGACATGTGACCGCCTGTGATTGGACACAGCCGATCACATGGTTAAAGAGCCGCAGCTCTTTACATAGTTCGGGGTTGCCCCTTGTCCTAGCAACACGGCGCGGTCAGGATCGCCGCGCAGCGGGCGTGCAAGAGCAATCATTTTGGGACGATGTCGTATGAGATCGTTCCAGAATGAGAGCCGCACCGACCCTGCGTATACAGTGATGGTGGAACCCCCTGCGAGGGAAGATTACTATTTGTTTAAACTTTTTACATTTCCTTTATAAAAGTGGGCTGCCGTGCCCTTAAAAAACAGTCTGGACTGACACGTGTTTCTAAAATCACATGCACCACTTGAGTTCAATCACCCCGATATCTTACAAGCTTTATTGGTTCCTCTGACTGTGAAGAGCGTTTGAGCTTGTATGGACCACCTATAATTTGGGGTCTCCAATTCTAGTAGAAGGCTGTGCGTGACATGTTCCGGAAACCCCAGAAGTGGCACTTCTCGCTGTCATACCTGGATCAAATGCAAAGATTAAAAAGGTATCCTCAGTTTTCTTCTGTTAGCAGGGTTTGCACTCATTCTTAGACACTGGAAGAAGACTTCTATTCCCAAAATTAGAGAATAGGTAGAGGAACAAAATTCAGTCATGAGGGATGAGGAATTAACTGCCAGTCTCCATGACAGGTACCTGAAATTTCTGACATTGTGATACTCTTGGATCGACTTTTCTACCTAAACTTCAAACTTCTGACTTTAAAGCGGTTCTGCACTGTCTGTAGTGTTTTCCTATCTTTAGTGCAGTGCAGTAGATTATGACATGTAAATCAGGTACTCGGCTGCCGGTTTTCGTCATTTAAAATAATTTAAAAAAATCTGTCCTGCTGGGGGCCATCTTGCCTGTGGGCATGTGAACCCACACAGGCACTTCAGATGGCCCAGCATGCACCGCCGTTACTGCGCCGATCTCGCGCGTGCGCAGTAACAGCAAAGAGTAGCTCACATTCCCGGACATCTTCCGAAATCTCGCGAGATTTCGGAAGATGTGAACGAAATCTCGCGAGATTTCGGAAGATGTCAGCACTGACTCCTGGGATCAATGACACCAGATCCCAGGAGACAGTGCGGCGTGACGACGATCAACGCAGAGACCCCGCCCACCGCCGCAGAGACAGAGGAAAGGAAGTCAGCGATTACAAGGTAAGTGAAAAAAAAAACACACTTCATTTAGTACTCTTTGCCTGATTTGGAAGGCAAAGAGATTTACTAAATGAAATGTGTGCAGAACCGCTTTAAGATTTTCTGTCTTTTTTTTTTTCTTAAAAACCCAGCTGTGATTGAATACCACCAAAAGAAATCTGACTTTAAGGGCTCTGTGCAGGGAAGATCAGCATTTGAACTTAAAGAAGCTGGTGGAGGCTGATAGATGGGAGGTAATCTAAGGCATTACAATTGCATTTAATATAAAAGTTTACCAGTATTGTGAATTATATTTAAAATAATTATATCCATAAAAAAAATTAAAAAACTCTCAGCCTTTAGTACTACTTTAACTTTAATGTAAAAATATTTATATCCCCCACCACCCCTCATATAGTCATATGTCCGACTCTCAGTTAGAACACCTTGTATATCTGACTTCTGGGTGTATTTATTATTATATGTATGCTAGAAGTGAGATATATAGATATATATATATACATACATACATACATACACGCACGCACGCACGCACGCACGCACAAGTATTGGAGGCCTGCCTTTACATACACATGAACTTTAATGTTATCCCAGTCTTAGTCTGTAGGTTTCAGTATTGAGTTGGCCCACCCTTTGCAGCTATAACAGCTTCAACTCTTCTGGGAAGGCTGTCCACAAGGTTTAGGAGGGTGTCTATGGGAATGTTTAACCATTCTTCCAGAAGAACATTTATGAGGTGAGGCACTGATGTTGGAAGAGAAGGCCTGGCCCACAGTCTCCGCTCTAATTCATCCCAAAGGTGTTCTATTGGGTTGAGGTCCGGACTCTGTGCAGGCCAGTCACGTTCCTCCACCCCAAACTTGCTCATCCATGTCTTTATGGACCTTGCTTTGTACACTGGTGTGCAGTCATGTTGGAACAGGAAGGGGCCATCCCCAAACTGTTCCCTCAAAGTTGGGAGCATGAAATTGTCCAAAATGTCTTGGTATGCCTTAAGAGTTCCCCTCACTGGAACTAAGGGGCCAAGCCCAACCCTTGAAAAACAACCCCCACACCATAATGCCCCCTCCCCCAAATGATTTGGACCAGTGCACAAAGCAAGGTCCATAAAGACATGGATGAGTGAGTTTGGGGTGGAAAAACTTGACAGGCCTGCACAGAGTCCTGACCTTACAAATGTGCTTCTGGAAAAATGGTCAAACATTGTTTTTTTTTAACCCCCATCATGACAGGTGATAAAAAAATAAATAAATAAAAAAAGCATGCTTCTGCTACTATGCTGGTCATACACGTATCAATTTTTAGAAAAGAATATTCATATTAAAAAACTTTGTACATTTGATGGATGAATGTCATTTTCAAATTTCACTTGCTTTTAACATTCAATTTTAAAATTAATGCATTTTCTGAACGAATACCACGTACGCTGTTCGAAAATTTGTTCAAATCAAGAAAAGTTTTCTATTTTGCTCCTGTGAATTTTCCTGTCTCTGTGGTCGAAAATGAATGTCGATTTGACCCCACTAACAATTTGAAAATCGAACGAAAGTTCTTAAAACGAAAATTTTCGAAGGAAATATTTGTGTATGGCCAGCATAAGTGACAGCAGACACAGGTAGTTTATATTAAGCTACCCGGCTATGACAAGGGAGTCTGTTATGCATAACATTGTATTACAATTCTGTCTGAAAATTTGAGTCTGATGATATGTACCAGATTTAACCTCTAAGGCCCCTTTCACATGGAGCGGATCCGCTCAGCGGAGTCCGCCAGCTCATGGGGAGATCGCTCTGTTGATCTCCGCGGAGCCGGTGGATGACAGGTCCGTCTCTGCTCACTGAACGGGGAGGGACCTGTCAGAGCACCGCTGATCTCTATGGGGAGATCGGACGAAAACTTTTTTATCAGATCTCATCCGATCCAATAAGCCAAGACGGATGGCAGATGTATCGCCATACGTCTGTCCTGAGCGGATCGGATAGCAGACGGGTGTCAGCGGACACATCTACGCTGACATCTGCCTGCCCATAGGATTCAATGAATGGCCCGCTCGGTTTCCGCCTGAAAAATGGACAGGCGGATCCGAGTGGGCTCATCTTGTGAAAGGGGCCCAATAGTACGAAGTTTCTTTTTAAAAAGAAAAAATGAAGGGCAAATTTTTTTTCGGGTCATACCGGCCGAGGAAACTGACAGGGAGACCCAGAAGTGACATGCTTTCGGGTCACCAACAAGCCGGAGAGGAGTGCGGAGGTGTGTTAGCTCAGCTGCCTCTTCCCTACCCGGCTGCACCCGCAATTTCGGTCTAATATGCATATTTTAAAACCCTTTTTGCACGGAAACACAGAATGATTTGCCTCTGAAAGAACACAGTAAGAAAAGAGGTTGTAAAGTAATGGGAGTGGCACATGCCTCCTTGAATATCAGCTTTCCATTGGAAGACCCTGAGCATGCTTTTGACAAGTATATTCCTAGCTTTCTTCCTTTGTTAAAGCGGTTGTATAGTCTAAATTTTAACTTTTACCTACAGGTATGCCTATAATAAGGCTTACCTGTAGGTAAAAAAAAATATCTCCTAAACCTGTACGGTTTAGGAGATATTCCCCTCGCAATGAGCCGCTGACTGCAGTGGCGCATGCGCATAGGGGATTCTCGGCTGAAAGCTCAGCAGACGCCAGACCCTGCCGGGAGAAAATTTTCCGGCGCGCGTGCACGAGAGTGACGATATCGCGGCTCCGGCCACTCACAGCGCCAGAGCCGCGATACCCGGAAGACACGCCGAGGGAACATGTCAACTCCCTCTGCGTGGATCGGGCGAGATGTCAGGGGCCTCGTTCTAAGGTAAGTATTTCATAATGCGGTGCATACTCGCTCATTATGCTTTTTTTTCCCTTGCAGGTCTGAAAAAAAAAAAAAAAACGTCAGCGGGTATACAACCGCTTTAAGATGGCAACATTTACAGTATTTTGGAAAATACTTGATGTTTATATTATGCAAACATTTATACATTATGTCATTCTATAGTAAAAAAAACAGCACTATATAATAAAGCACAAAGAGAATGTTGAAGTGTGATTACAAATGCAGTTATTTAAAGCTTTGGAATTTTTTTTAAAGCCCAACACACCTGCACTTTACTCTCAGCGGCTGCAATCTTCTTGCGGTATTCCTGCAGCCTGGATTTTTCCACTGGATCCCGCATGTCTTTCCCTTCCAGCTCCTGCAGATGGCGCCGATTCTCACTGACCTCAATCCGTACCTGTTCTGCCTCCGTCTCCAATTCAGAGATCTTCAGACAGTACTGTTTATTCATGGCTTGAGCTTCTCTTCCTGACACACAATATTAAATATTGATAAACATTCAGATCAGTCACCAAATTTGTAGTTATTGCAAAACTTCTTAATTACAGGCATAATCCCATACAAGATACTCTGACCTGAGAACTAGCACAGGTTCACCAGTTTTATTGGGAGAACTTCTCAGCAGGACATCAAACATTCCTCCAAGTAGATCTGTTAAAGTATAACAAAAGCCAATTTTTTTTTCTAGTTTTAGATTGAGTGGAGAGGGATTAGAACCCCTGTCAGTTTTTCTTGTCATCTGTGTCCCAGTTAGGGAGATTCACCCTATGTGTCCGATTTATTATCATTGAAAGAAAAACCCAAAAATTGGGTTTTCCCCAGAAAAGAATTAGAGGGCAAATCTTCCAATGGGGACGCTAGTTCTGGTGACCTGGAGGTCCCCAAGGAATTCCCTTAATTTTCCGGGATTTCCTTTCACTTCCTGTTTAGCTATGGGACAGGAAGTGAAGGTAAATCTCCGCAATCGGACGAAGATGGCGAAAAAAAAAAAAAATTTGACAGGGGTATAACCCTTCCTTGCGCTACCCAAAAATGAAAAAAATAAATAAAAATAAAAAAATGGTTTTACTTATAGTTCTACTTTAAAAAGAGGACATAAACCTCCCTCTAATGTCTGTACCTATAGGTAAGCCTTATTATAGACTTACCTATAGGTAATGTAAATATATCCTAAATTTGTACCGTTTAGGAGATATATACTGTATACTGAGCTGATTACGTAATCTGCGCATGCGCTCTGAAGGAACGGCTGCTGGTGCCATTTTCTTCAGAGCCCTGTGATGTGACCAGCGGCTCACGCGCGCATGTGCGGAAGTGACGTCATGAGGCTCCGGCCAGTCAAACAATCGGAGACTGCGAACCCGGTAGAAAGACGGGGGTGAAGATGGATGCGGCCTGCAGCGGGGACGACGAGGGCTTAGTTTGTAGTTAAGTGTCACATAATGTGCTAGTATGCGATGCATACTAGCACATTATGCCTTTACATTGCAGGTAAAAAAAAAAAAAAAAAAAACACACAGTTTAGCTAGATGGGGGCCAATCATAATCCACTGGGTCACAACACATGCACAAAACTCAAGGGGATGTTAGCTGTGATGTTATTGCTGCTACAGAGACCCAACTAATGTCCAGCCAGTGACCTCACCTTCTGAAATTTACATTGCCTGGGTATTGCCAAGATGCTTTAGCTTCAATAATTAACTATTCTCCAACTTTCATTTGCTGCATGCTTCTTTGGCCCCTTTCACACCAGCGAACTGATCAGGTCCACCTGTCCGTTTTTCAGACGGACCCGATCGGACCATCCATTGCGCTCAATAGAGCGGCGGATGACAGTGGACATGTGTCCACTGAACCCCGCTGGCATTCGATCCGGTCTGCTATAAACAGACGGATGGGTATACGTTTGCCATCCGTCTGATAGAGAACAGCGGGCTGTGTTCATGTCTGCTCTGCTTAGCAGACACAGACCTGTCATCCGCTGCTTAGTGGGGATCAGCGGAGTCTGAAAAAGGGCCTTCCAGTTCTGTGCTTAGAGGTAGTATAACCAGAGACAGCCATGCAACTAGAATCTGTGTGTGAAGGCCAGCAATGGAAGCTCACGTCACATAGCAATGACGTACTTATACTTTAAACAGCTTGGTTTTGTTTCTTTAGATCTGTACCCACAGAAAGCCAAACTCTAAGCACAATAAAGCTTCCTGGTATTAAATGCTGTGCACTCAATTTCCTCAAAAGCCACGTGCCTTGATGTACACTTTATTCTGCACACTGCAAATCTTCTGGTTTATATACAGGTGTAAGTACATCTCAGACCCACAGTATAGTAATCCTATTGTACCAGAGGTGGACGTCAATCTATATAGTATAAGCCGACCAGAATATAAGCCGAGGCACCTAATTTTACCACAAAAAAATGGGAAAACGTATTGACTCTAGGATAAGCCTAGGGTGAGAAATGTGCAGCTACTGTAAGTGGAAAAGATGGTCAACAATGCCCATTTACAGCCTCACTGTGCCCATTTGCAGCCATAGGTCCCCCTGAACTTCAAACTTGGTAGTTAAGGGTTCCTAGATGCCCCCCAGCTGCAGTCAAAATTTGGGGTCTCTGGACGCAAAGGGAAGTGCTGCAGATGGACACAGTTGACCGAATTTGGGGCACCGTATCTCTGGGCCACTTGGTGCTAGGAACCCCAGTGGGTTTGGTGTGCAAACCCAGTGCAACTATCACTACAACATATCCAAAGATGGGGTTTCTATCACCAAGTGGCCCGAGATACGGGGCCCCAAAGTCGGGTCAGAAAATGTCATTCTCTGCTTCAGAAAAGTGCTGGACTCGAGTATAAGCCGAGGGGGGCATGAAAAACTTGGCTTATACTCGAGTATATACGGTAGACCTAAAAAATATGTAAACCCAACATTTCATAGTCATGATATGTCCCTGTGTACTTTGTTGTCTGTGTATTGCCCCCCCCCCCGCACAGCTATTCACCGGGAAGACCAGTTTACATTTGCCGTTTCTAGTCTACCAGCTCTCCGAGATCATTATGCAGCTGAAAACAGAAGACATGTGGTCACTGATTAAAAAAAAGGGGTAAAAAAATAAAAAAAAGATTTATTTTTTTATATCTATACAAAAACATTTTGCCCTTCATTTCTATTTTAACCACTTGCAGACTGCCCTAGCAGTTTTTCTGCTACAGGGCGGCGGCTGTGCGCAGGATCAAATATATCCCATAGTTTGTAGATGATATAACTTTTGCGCAAACCAATCAATATACGCTTATTGGGACAATTATTGGGACAAATCTGATCATTAGGGGAAAGCTGACCACAGTGTGTTCTCATGCCTAGTGTGATCAGAAAGGCACAGAGAGTGGCAGGGACCCCTGGTATTTCACACAAAAAAGGAAGCAATACAAAAGACAACAGGAAACTTTTTTCATAGTTCAATAGGAACATATCAGGAATATAAAATGTGTTTACATATTCTTTAAGGACACGTAGTCTATCCTTTATTTGTACATTTTAAAAATATTTTTTGATAGATTGAAGCCCAACTCTTGTACAGTAGGCTTACCTGGGACATGCGAGTCTGTTTAGTAGTAGTCTGTGAGTAGTTCCTCTTTAAGAAAACATATATAGGCAATTCTTTAATATGTAAATGTGAGGTAAAAACATCCTGAGCCTCACCGGTTTTAACCAGCTCTTTAATAAGGTCTTCCTTCATTCGGATGTTGATAGCGAGTTCCCGGATCTTCTGCTCAGCCTGACGTAACCTCCATTTCGAGTCTCTTTCAAGGGTAGGGCTGTTCCTCAGAACAAGTTGGTCATACTTTATATGCTTAGCTGTGAAGGACACAAAATCTTAAATTTAAACCAGTTCTTAAGGTCCATTGCCACAAAAAAATATTTTTTTCCTCCAGCGTGTAGATCTGTGCCTGGTTATTAAAAGCATTACCACAAATAATACCACAAACTAACCGAAGAGCTAATACTGTGGAGTGTCTGCTGTGGTCCACACACAATCAGCCAGATAGAGAAATTATCTAAAAAATGATTTACAGCAGGATTTTGCTTTAATAAACTTTTTATTTAAAACTTTTCAACAGCAGTACTGATTCATGTATTAACGAGACACAGAGTATCTGAAATGTAACAGATACAGCTTATTGAAGTCGTGTATCTTCAATAACTAGATGTATAAAGTATCCTAAGTACAACAAATACAACATTGTGGATGCAAAAGGCAGTCAAACAGTATACTGCAATGCTTTATAAAAAGGGATGAGAATTAGGCCCCTTTCACACTGGGGCGTTTTTCATGCGGTGCAGCGCTAAAAATAGCGCCTGTTCACCGCATGAAAAAATCCGGCCCCTTTAACTCCAGTGTGAAAGCCGGCGGGCTTTCACACTGGAGCGGTGCGCTAGCAGGATGACAGAAAAAAGTCCTGCTAGCAGCATCTTTGGAGCGGGATAGGAGCGGTGTGTTCACCGCTCCTATACCGCTCCTTCCCATTGATTACAATGGGAGACCGCGGTAAAACCGCGGCAATACCGCGGTTACTGCGGCAATACCGCGGCTACGGCGGCGCTCTGCGGGGGGTGTTTAACCCTTTTTCGGCCGCTTGCGGGGGGTAAAACCGCACCGCGAGCGGCCGAAAACCGCGGTGAAAACGACGGTAAAGCAGCGCTAAATATAGCGCTGCTTTACCGTCACCGCGGCTCACCGCCCCAGTGTGAAAGGGGCCTTAGGGTAATCTATAATCCTTAATATTTTTTTTCTGGTGGCTGAAATGAATTAACGTTCAAACGATAAAAGGCACCTAGCGTTAATGCGCATTTAGAAGCGTTTAGCAGCGTCCAGTGTTTTTTCTGCCAAATCTGTGCTGCTCCTGGACACACTGGCAGTGGGTTATTTTTTCCACCCTCTAAAAGCTGCTAAAAGCCTATGGCATTGATTTAATAAAACTAGAGGGTGCAAAGTCTGGTGCCAGCTCTGCATAGAATCCAATCAGCTTCCAGGTTTTACTGACAAAGCTTAATTGAACAAGCTGAAGTTACAAGATGGTGGCGACCATGCACAGCTGCACAAGGATTTTGCACTCTCCAGTTTTAGTAAATCTACCCCTAGGTGTGCATGGACACACAGGCCAACATGCAGGGGAGTTTAGAGGCAGGAAAAAAACACCTGAGGCCCCTAGGCCAGAGATGATGAAATACCACCAAAAGAAAGCTCTATTTGGGGGGAAAGAAAGGACATCAATTTATTTGGGTGCAGTCACACGCGACCGTGCAATTGTCAGTTAAAGTAAAGCAGTGCCGTATCACAAAAAATGACCTGGTCATAAAGGGGGGTAAAGCTTCCAGAAGTTGAGTGGTTAAATAGGATAAAATCACTTTTAAGTGTAACCATTTGGATATAAATTAGCACACAAAGAAAGGTTCACCATGAATAAGTGGCTGTAAAAAAAATGCCATCACGGCGATAGGGCTGATCTTTTCACATGACTATTTATCCAGGTGAGCCTTTTCATATCAGTGTGATGTTTGGTATCCAAACACTTAGGCTACTTTCAGGCGTTTCTAGAAATAGCACCTGTAAAGCGCCTGAAAAATGCCTTCCATGCCTCCCCCAGTGTGAAAGCCCAAGTGCTTTCACAATGGGGCAAGTGCAATCATCAGGAAATCCTGACTTTTATAAAAGCGTATTTACCTAAAAGCAAAAAGGATGACTAAACTCTGTCTACCATGATGCATCACTCCTGGGCACCCGGTGACTAGGATGGGCTGCTGATCCGATTTCTCTTCACAGTGCATAAATCAATTCCAGATTATATAGGCCTCAGTGCCCTCAGAGCAGAGGAAACAGCGTAAATGCCCCCTGAACCATTAGGAGAGTATGGGCTAGAGTCACCCGTAATAGGACGGTCTCCTCTGTGTGTGTGTTGTGACTGTATGGTGGTGTTGAAGTTAGCCCCAAAGTGTGAGGCAAGGCCTTGGTTACTCACAAAAACGCAGGGAGCTGGAGGCGAAGGGTCAGATGGCCAGAGGTGACCAGGTCACTGTAGACAAATGATGTGAGTGAAATGGAGAGGTAATGCTTCTTCTACTCTAAATGGTGAAAAAGAAAGCACAGAACACACAACACTCCACCGAGTGATTGATCAACGCTCAGTCCCAGTGCCAAACCTTTCCCTAGTCCAGAGATATTCAATTAGCGGACCTCCAGCTGTTGCAGAACTACAATTCCTATGAGGCATAGCAAGACTGACAGCCACAAGCATGACACCCAGAGGCAGAGGCATGCTGGGACTTGTAGTTTTGCTAACAGCTGGAGGTCCGCTAATTGCATATCCCTGCCCTAGTCGAATGGGTGGTAGCAGGAAATTCAAAGGGCGCCAAACAGTGCAAATATAGAGGTAGCTCCTGATGCTTCAGGCCAATTAGACTACTCAACAGAGTGAATCTTCAGAGAAAGGGCAAATGCTGAGGTAATGCCACAGATCTGAACCTGGAAAGCACTCTGCAGCTCAATTCTACCAGTACTAGAGTGAAAGAAAATCCCCCAAAATTTTGGGTTGTCACCAGAACAGGAATAAAGGGGAAATCTTCCAACGGGTGGACACTAGTTCTGGTTACTCCAGTGACAACCAGGGATTCCCGCTCACTTCCTGTTTAGGCTATAAGACAGAAGTGAAGGGAAATCTCTGCAATGAGATACAGATGACAAAAAAAAAAAAAAAATATATGACACTCCCTTACTCCATCCAAAATGAAAAAAAAAATTCCCGCTGATTGGCTCCTGCTGTGTCCAATTGGACACAGTGGAAGTGGGTCGCCGGCGGACATGTGTGCTGCAGACCCGTAAGAGCAGAATCTTGTGCAGGTACGTGATTATTCTAAGAGGAGGAGGAGCCGCCCCACAGTGCATATTCATGGGGCGGTCAGCAAGCGGTTTAAAGGGACACTGTGGCAGATGGGAAGGGGTTAAGGAGCGTACACTACAGAAGTCCTCAGAAACTACAACTACACGAAATTTGACTTACCTTCATTTGTATCCATGTCCAACATAGTTTCTTCGTCCTCCTCGCTGTTCTGGGGAGATGAAGGACAATTTCCACTTTGAGGTCTGGAAAGTTTTTTACACCTATAAGAGATACAGTAAAAATGGATTTACCTGTCATATATTAAAGTACACATTTCTAAACTAAGATGAAACACTTGGTAACACTAACAGAGAAATCCATATTAAAAATCACATCAGCTCACCTCAGAATTTTGAATACACATTTTAGGAATTGCTTGAAAGAACACGAAGCAAAATATAAAACATTTATAAGAGCCCAACGTTCCGGAAAAAAATCTGTTAAAAACAAATTGCCACTGCCCCTTACAGCAAGGAGCACCGGAAGGGAGACGCATGTCAAAACGACACACGAAATAAACTTCCAAGCGCGACTTACCGACCAGCCTGACACAGGGGCGTCCCGGCCATTAAGGTCGCATGGGTCTTTCAGGGCACCGGCGCTCAGATTCCAATGCAGAGGGGCTGTTTTTTTTTTTTTGAAGCACCGATTAGAGCCAGAGGCTCTAAAAGGCTTCAATATAGGGTGGGTTTGGGTCGCAAAGATTGCGCTCCGATTCCACCCAGGTGTGTTACAACAGTGGATGAATATTCGCTGTTGTAACACCGATCCTCCTCCGGGCCAATCAGGAAGCGGGTTTTGACACCGGTCACCCGATTGGCTGAAAGGACAGGCGATCCTATTGAATATGTGGGAGAAAAAGCAGCGCCCAAACTCAGTGCGAGAAAAGCTGCCAACACTTCAATATGACAAATTGCAAAGAGTGAAAGTAGGTAACAGTGTAGCGCTAAAATATGTCTCTGTGCAGTGATGGGTACTGAATAGTGGAATCCAATAACCACAAAATCACTGTTCAGAATATTGTTCTTAATAAAAAGTAACAAAAAATAGGTCAAGTGAAAACCTATAAAGAGTGAGTGTCGGATCTTGTAACTGAATATATGAATACCAATAACGGTATGATGCTCACACAAACCAATGTAAAGTGAAACTGTGAATAGACAACCAAAAAGTCTCTGGTGACAGTAGTGGGTGTCAATAAAGACGTGATGTCTGCAACGTGATAAGCTGCTACTCACAGCTAAGACAAAATCATACCAAAATTGACCCTATATAAAAAAGCTCATAATCACAGGCAAAACAGTATAAGCTAGTGCTAGAGTGAAAAATATATAAGGTATAAAGTGGGTGCACTAAGTGAACCAAATAAAACCACAGTTTATGTCAAAAACAGCCAATAGATTAATAAATAATAAGGCAATTGGGTTCAGATGTTAATGAGCATAAATCACATTATACACATCAAAAAATGATATGAAGCACCAAACAGAGGAACCTTGGTTGTCACAAGATGGTGTTCACATATGTGTTGAATCAATAGTCCAAGGGTATTAAACTCAGAGTCCTGGTGATCAATTAACATTCAGGACAGAATGACAAACTGTGTTTGGGGTGTTTCTGGATGTTTGTTCTAAAATCCAAACGAAAATGAAAGTGTAGTTCGAATGCTGGATCCTCTCATGTATGGACAACACCACGAACAACGTGAAGATAAAATGAGCGCTTACCATGTATGGTGGACCAACTCACCAAAAGTGAAAGGTCAAACAGGCTTGCTCGGCTACCTCCAGGTGCCGGAAAAGTGGGATCAGTCCGTGGAAATATGAGCTGGAATATCACGAGGTCTTTGAAGGATACTCACCGACCACGTGGGAACACCTCAGATGTTGTAATTTGGTCAGTGGTGCTCAGCATAAATGGAGAGAGAAAACAAAAGAGAGACTCCTCATCGTGAAAAATATAGGGTGGGTTTGGGTCGCAAAGATTGCGCTCCGATTCCACCCAGGTGTGTTACAACAGTGGATGAATATTCGCTGTTGTAACACCGATCCTCCTCCGGGCCAATCAGGAAGCGGGTTTTGACACCGGTCACCCGATTGGCTGAAAGGACAGGCGATCCTATTGAATGCCTAGGAGGAGGAGGGGAGGAGCTGGAAGCCGACATGGAAGAAAGGACACAGGTGCTGAGCTGCTGCACCACGCTTCCTGCCACCATGGGGTAAGTGCCAGACTGACCGGCAAACAGCCGAGGGTGTTTGCCGGTTAGAAACACCACCCAGGGAACACATTTAACCCCTTGATCACCACTAGTGTTAACCCTTTGCGTGCCAGTGTCATTTATACAGTAATCAGTGCATTTTTATAGCACTGATCACTGTATAAAATGTCACTGGTCCAAAAAAGTGTCAAAAGTGTCTGATCTGTCCACCACAATGTCAGTCCCGCTAAAAATCGCAGATCAACGCCATTACTAGTAAAAAAAATAAAAATGCCATAAATCTATCCCCTATTTTGTCGACGCTATAACTTTTGCGCAAACCAATCAATATATGTTTATTGGGATTTTTCTTTTACCAAAAATACATATTGGCCTAAAACTAATGAAGACTTTTTTTGGGGGGCATATTTATTATAGCAAAAATTTAAAAATATTGTTTTGTTTTAAAAATTGTCAGTCTTTTTTTGTTTTTGATTATAGCGCAAAAAATTAAAACTGCAGAGGTGATCAAATACCACCAAAAGAAAGCTCTATTTGTGGGGAAAAAGGAGATCAATTTTGTTTGGGTACAGCGTCGCACGACCGCGCAATTGTCATTTAAACTAACACAGTGCCGTATCGCAAAAAAAGGCCTGTTCATTAAGGGGGGAAATCTTCCGGTCCTTAAGTGGTTAAAGGCCAGTTATAGGTGAGAGTAGTGGCTATTTGTTTACACTATTAACCACATGCCGACCGCGCTATAGTCGAAAGACGGCTACAGCGCGGTCGGCTTATCCTGGGTGGACGTCCTACGGACGTCCTCCCAGAAACTTGCTCCTGCGCGCCCCCTGGGGCGTGCACTCGGGAACATCCGTGACCGCCGGGTCCCGAGGACCCGGCGCATCGCGGATCACGGTAAACAGCCGCTGATAGCGGCCGTTTACCACGTGATCGCTCCGTCAAATGACGGAGCGATCACATGTACACAAACCGGCGTCACGTCATGACGCCGGTTCCTCCCTCCCCTCTCTGTACCGATCGGTACAGTGAGAGGGGAGAAGCGCGCAGGGGGGGAGATGGGATCAGCGCTGTGGGCTGGATGTGTAGTGCCCACAGCGCTGGTCAGTGCCAGCTACACTGCCACCACTGTGCAACCCTCTGCCATCCACCACTGTGCAACCCTCTGCCATCCACCACTCTGCCACCACTCTGCCATAAATTTTAATACAAAAAAAGAATTTTTATTTATTTTTTTAACCGAATTTTCAGTATATTTTGATTTATAGCGCAAAAATTAAAAAACCCAGCGGTGATTAAATACCACCAAAAGAAAGCTCTATTTGTGTGAAAAAAAGGACACAAAATTCATTTGGGTACAGTGTTGCATGACTGAGTAATTGTCATTCAAAATGTGAGAGCACCGAAAGCTGAAAATTGGTCTGGTTAGGAAGGGGGTTTAAGTGCCCAGTGGTCAAGTGGTTAAAATACTGGTGAGACAATGCACTGGACATGTTTTCTGCCATTTTGCAAGATCCTCTGGTTACATGTCTCTGCCATCACTCGGCCTGCCTAACTGCCCTTGCCACTTTTTAGAAAGGAATTGTCCCCCTTTTTTTTTTTTTTCTTTTTTTTCTTTCCCCTTTTTTTTTGGATCTCTTGAGTGGACTTACTATAATTTCATTGCTCCCCTCGTGGGAGTCTTTTTTAAACTCCTCAACTTACCCGCCACATGGGGCTGTGGAAGTGTACTGGCCCTGCAAGCCGCATGCATAGTGCAGCGAATTTATGCCCCACTAACCACTGGGAATCATGACTATGTAGATGAACAGAGGAACTGGGTCGTACTGCCTCCTTTTTATACTGATTTGCGGGGGCGCACAACTGGGCCCCATCCTCATCCTCCTTGGTGGTGGCTGGCTCGGAACCACTATTTGATCCGGTGGCTAAAACTGTTCCTCATCTTTGCCTTATATACGAAGTTACTGTTTTTCCCAGATGGTAGTTTAGAGTGGTTAAGGGATCATGCCTACACAAGTTGGGGTGGGTGTAAGGCGGGGAGGGGGTTGTTAAACAGTTGTTTTTGCAATTTTTAAGTGTGCATACAGTGCCTCAGGAACTGACTATGGGAAAATGTATATTTGCTGAAGGGGTGCCCAATACGGTGTTTATTGTACCTCGGTTCTACTATATAATATATTTCACATTAGACCCTAAGCTGCAGCAAACTTCAGCTCCACCAATGGAGCTCACCATCCCCAAAACTGCAGAAGGAACTGGGACTGGGCACTAGCTCCTGTTAACACCTTCCAAAGGAATGGGGCTACCAATCACCCAGTATTACTATGCATGACCAGACGCCTCAGTAGTACCCAGTGGCTGAATTTTTGCGGCCTCTCTCTTTTCCTTCTTATCCTTCCATTTTTCCTCCCCCTTTTTTTATGCTCGTTTTTCACATGTTTACAAGTGATGGAACTCTCAGGTGGTAGTTTACAAATGTTGAGGGATAAGGCCCGCACATGTTTGGGTGGGTGCAGGGTTGGGAGGGAGGAGGGGAATGTTATACAGTTACTTTCTCAACATCTAAGTGCACAAGTGTTATTACAAGAGGAGGCCATGACAACAGGTAGGTCTCCTAAATGGTTGTCACATGCATGGTACGATCTATGCCAGTTTCTAATGCTACTCATGTTCTGGATACTCCATGACTCTTTAATGGACGATTCTAAAGGGGAAATCCTTGAGAGGTGTTATTCTTCACAAGATATGCTATGACATCTATAAAATTCCTGACATGGAATGTGAGGGGCCTACGCGATAAGATTAAACGCTCGGCAGCCCTCTCATTCCTAAAGAAGCAGAGAGCAGATGTAGTGGCATTGGTAGAAACACATATAGAAGGGAGGCTTCAGATGGCCCTCCGCCGGCCGTGGGTGGGGTGGGCATACCATTCCACGCACACTACCCACGCCAGAGGTGTATCAATATTAATTGCCAAATCGGTACACTTCGAGCTATGTGAAGTAATTACTGACCCGCAGGGCAGATATGTGTTCCTCCATGCCAAATTATATGGTGAACAGTTTCTCCTCATGGCCTTTTACATACCTCCCCCATTTAGTATGACTGTGATTGTAGAGGGACTCACCCTTATGACCCGCCATCCCACAATACCAGTGATCTGGATGGGAGACTTTAACACCACCCTGCAGCCAGCATTAGATAGACTCCAGACTACACAGGGGACAGATGCAGATACCAGGGAGACAAAATTCTCTAAACTGATCTCCACTTTCCACTTAATAGACACTTGGCATTACAAATTTCCCCTCACAGAGGCCTACTCCTGCTTTTCACCTTCCCACAACTCCATGTGCCGCATAGATTTTATCCCTGTATCCAAAACCCTAACGCCGCGGATATTAGAAACAGCCTTCTGTCCAAGACTACTATCTGATCACAGCCCATACTGGACCTCACTGAGCATCCCCGTCGGTAAACCCCCAAAGCCCTGGCGCCTAAACCCATTCTGGCTGTCCCTGCTACCAGATGATGACGAGCTCTCAAACCTATGGAAGCAATACTTTGCAGAAAACGATCAAACTGCCTCTATTTCAGCAATTTGGGACTCATTCAAAATATACGCACGCACGACCCTTACCTCACACATAAATGTAATTAAGACAAAATCCGCAGATGTCTTTGATAGGGCATTAGCGGAACTAACCTCCACAGAAAGGGAATATGCGACTAATCCTTCCCCAGAGATAGCAGCCCGACTCAAAATGCAATCCAGAGTAGCAACTCAACTTCAGTTTACAAAGGCCAGGCAAAAACTGTTTTTCACTAAGCAAAAATGTTTTGAGCACGGGGAAAAGGCAGGTAAGCTGTTGGCCTATCTGGTACATAGTGAGGATAGACCCCCAGTGGTCATCACGCTACATGGACCGGGGGGCCAACAGATCACGGATCTGCATAGTGTAACTGCTAGATTTAGAGACTTCTTTGCAGATCTATACAAAACAACGACAACAGACCCGACGGACCAGAGAACGGCCTTTCTCAATAGCATCACCCTCCCCCAACTGACGACTGACCAGATTGACCTTCTCGAGGCACCCCTTACCACAGACGAAATAGCCACGGCTATGGCTAGTTTTGCCAGATCCAAATCCCCTGGTTCGGACGGTCTCCCAATCGAGTTCTACTCCCAGTTCAGTGAACTTCTTACTCCAAAGCTACTCATGCTATACAACCACCTGTTCGAAACCTTCTCCTTACCACCGTCCATGAGAGAGGCAGTAATAGTGCTCATTCCCAAACAGGGGAAAGACCCGGGATATCCGGAATCATATCGCCCAATCTCCCTACTCCAGGTAGACATAAAAATCCTAGCCAAGGTACTATCCTTGAGATTGAACCAAGTTATCCTTTCTCTAATACATATTGACCAGGCGGGATTCATGCCGGGTCGCAACACATCCTTCAATTTACGCAAGTTGTTCATCAACCTGCAGGCCACGCACGAGGAAGCAGGTTCTCGGGTGGTAGTAACTTTAGACACGGCAAAAGCCTTTGACTCCGTGGAATGGGAGTACTTGTGGAAATGTCTGGAGGGGTATGGCTTCGGCCCTAAATTTATTAAATGGGTACAACTATTGTATCAGTCACCCACGGCCAAGGTGATGGCGAACGGATGGCCCTCCGAGCAGTTTGACCTCAGTAGAGGCACAAGGCAGGGCTGCCCCCTCTCGCCATTGCTATACGCCTTGGCAGCCGAGCCGCTAGCCATATCCATCCGGGATAATCCAGAAATCAAGGGACTATGCTCCGGTAATTTGATTGAAAAAATCAGTATGTACGCGGACGACACCCTGTTATACCTGGCAGATCCGGGACCTTCCTTGCGTGTGGCACTGCAAACAATTGAACGATTTGGGACCTTTTCTGGTCTTAAAATTAATTGGGAGAAATCACAGATATTACCAATAGACAGTTTCCCACCAACCGAGTCACAGGCCAATTTACCACTCCAAAGAGTTAGTACCATTAAATACCTTGGGATACATGTGTCTAGAATGTCGACAGACTATATACATCTAAATATTGAACCCCTTATATCCTATGTGAAAGCTAAGCTCAGGACTTGGGCTCGCCTGCCACTGGGGGTATGGGGCCGAATAAATCTAATCAAGATGATTCTACTTCCCAAAATATTATATGTTATATGGCACTCCCCAACACACTTACCTTTAAAATACTTCAAGACCCTAGAAGCCCTCCTTAAACCTTTTGTATTGGGCCCTAACAGACACAAACTGGCATGGCAGGCGCTTAAAAACCCAAACCGGAAATACTAGTTTACGGAGTGGTGAGAAGGCCCTATTGCATCAATACAGACGCATATGGGGCATTGCCTCCGCTAAAATAGAGATTCCTCAATATAACGACTTCACCCCATTATGGCACAACAAGACCCTACTCGAATTCTGGCAAATCCCTGATGTGGATTGCTGGTCAACTCATGGAATCTTCTATCTACATGGCTGGGACACTAAAAAACCTTTCAAACGCTGCAATCCCAACCACATGCTCTTTAGATATTTACAAGTAATTCAATTCAAAATGCCCATCTCAAATGTCATCATGGCAATAGCACCGATCCTCAAAAAATTAATATCAGCATTTTATAACATACTCTCCACCCCAGTAGAAAATTAAGCCTCGTCGGTGGGTTAGGAATGGGGGGAAGCTCTGTAGGAAGGGGGTTTAAGTGCCCAGTGGTCAAGTGGTTAAAATACTGGTGAGACAATGCACTGGACATGTTTTCTGCCATTTTGCTATGTGCTGGGTGTCCAGTGTGCCCCTGGGCCTTTGAGGGGTGGGCTCCTTCCAGCCTCACCTGCCCCCTATCTATCCATTATAATGTTGTGCTTCCATTGTGGAGGCTCTCAAAATGTAGAGTTAGGGGGGGGGGGTTCTTGATGGGTCCAGTAGCTTTCACATACAGACTAAACCCATGTTTTTAATTCTTATTGTTAGACAGGATAATATGGTTAGTTGCAGGCTGGTCGGTAAGTTGAGCTTGGAAATTTCTTTTGTTGTTTGACCTGTTAAACACACGCCGGAAATAGGATAAACGTACCTGTGTGATGGGTGAGATTTGTTGGATTCTCTCTCAAACTCATCATTCTCTTTATTCTCGTCTTCATCAGAATCTGCTGTGGGATCAGAATCTTCACTGAAATGTCTGTAGAGCACAGTGTCCGCCTCTTCCAGGCTGGAGACCAGCTTCTGCGTGCCGCTCTGAAAGTTCTTTTTCAGCTCCTTAGACAAGGATACAACACTGTCTGAAATCTGGAAAATAGATTCGCAATATTTATAGAATAATTATGAAAATCTATATTACACAAATATTTAAAAAAGGGACACCCTAATAAAAAATAAACTGCATATAAGGCTCAATTCACACTTGTGCGACTTGTCATGCGACTTTGGACACATGAAAAAGAGAAAATAACCAGTGAGCGGAAGGTATGTGGAGGAAAATGCCTTGTTGACGTCAGAGGCGAATGGGCAGACTGGTTGGAGATGATAGAAAAGCAACAGTAACTCAAATATCCACTTGTTACATTAAATGTATGTAGAATACCATCTCTGAACACACAACACATCGCTGTGTGAATGAATGGCATGGCCATGTGGGTGGAGCCCCAAACGCCTGTGACATTTTCAAAAAGTGAAAGCTAGTACGTCTCATCATTGAAGGAGAGCAGGCTGAGTTCCCAGCACAGCTAGAAAACTGACCAGCTCTGTTCTCATTCTTAGTGTGGTCCGTTTTTTATAGGAAAGCAGAGGAACTGGTGGGATCACCAGGGATTTCACACAAAGGAAGCAACACAAAGAGAACACACAGAGCTGTGTGAATGAATGATGTGGCCATTTCATACAAGCACATGATACAGCAGGCACATATCAGGAATATGAAATGTTGGGTTTACATATTCTTAAGGCTCCGTTCACATCTCAGCCCTCTGAATTGCGGGCTGAATCGCGGCAAATCGCAGGACGCCCATTCGTTGCCTGTCACTTCTGATGGGACCCCAATCATGGCACGATTTTGCCACGATTCATCGGGCAACAATCATAGTGAAATCATGCAAACAAAATGGCGGGACGCCTGTCGCCCAAAAAAAGCAATTCGGCGCGCAATTCAGAACGTCAAGATGTGATCGGAGCCTCAAGTATTACCACCTTACGCCATCTCGCCAACGTTTTATTATTACCTTTCTTTGGTTGGGGTACTTCAAGGGTAAGAGTTTGCTCTGATCAACAGTATGTGAATGCTTTTTAATCAGAGGAGCTGTATTTGGTCTGCCCCCAATGTTTAACAAGTGCACATCTTCCAGTAGGGCCGTCACAGACAGATCTCTCTTCTGATGCTCCAGGTAGGTTTGTAATCTAACAATCTCATCTTGCTGTTCTTGCAACTTATCACTCTGTTTATATAAAAAAAAAAAAAAAACAGTGGATAGTTACTAGGATTGAAATAGTACAGCCATAGCAAAATGACCTGTCGCCAGTTTACGCCTTGCCTAGCCCTTCGCCTTAACATCCAGGCAGGTACAAGAAGTAGAGCAGGATGGCACTGGGATTTACAAATAGTACATTGGGAACACAATATGGTACATATTCCCTATTAAGCTGGCATTTTAAAATAGAAAACAGAAATGTTTTACAAATCACACCATAACTGTGGAAGATGTCAGTTTAAACTTACAGCAGGGGTCTCCAAACTATGTCCCTCAGGGTCACCTGGCCTAAGATCTTTTCACACTTGTGAGACCCAAAGTCGCAGGACATGTGAAATGCCATGCATCTCTATGACAGCTGTTCCAATTGACACTAATGAAGTCGCTGCGACTTCAGAAAAGGCTCCTGCACCACTTTGGTCTGACTCTGACACGGCTTCAATGTCAGAGAGTACAAGGCCTCATGCACACAGGACGTTTTAAAAAATGCCAGCGGTGCTGCCAGAAAAAAAGCAGCGTTAAAAATGCGTTTTTAGCCGCATTTTTGAATGGTATTTACAGACATTTATGCACATTAGCGTTTTTTGGGCGTTTTTACAGTAAAAACACTCTATAAAGTTAAAACCAGCATGTGGTGGAATGACCTGAACAGGCATTTCATGTTTGTTAAAGGAGTTGGAAAGGCAGAAGTTTTTTTTTATCTTAATGCATTAAGATAAAAAAAACTTCTGTGTGTAGCAGCCTCCCCAACACCCCCTAATTACTTACCTGAGCACATTTCTCTTCGGCTATGTCCATGAGTGTCTTCCCCATCCAGGACTCTCCTCCTGATTGGCTGAGACACATTGGCTCCCACAGCGGTCAAAATCAGTTAGCCAATCAGAAGAGAGAGGGGGCGGGGCTGGGTCAGGGCTCCGTGTCTGAAAGGACACACAGAGCTGTGACTCGGATTGAGTGCCCCCATTGTCGGCTGCTTGCTGTGGGGGCACTCGACAAGAGGGAGGGGCCGCAGAAGAGGGACCCAAGAAGAGAAGGGTCTCTTCTTGGGTCGGAAGGATCGGGGCTGCTCTGTGCAAAACCAACTGCAGGAGGTAAGTATAACATGTGTTTGTTATTTATTTTTTTCAAACGAGACTTTACAATCACTTTTACGCAAATCGCCGTACCCGTACATCGGTACTCTGATGCTAAATACCGGGGTTATGGCAGCAGCTAGCTGCCATAACCCCGGTATTTCCGGGAACAGCGGGCGTTTCTCTTTAACCACTTGCTGCCCGCCATATAGCAAAATGACGGCGGCAAAGTGGTTTAGTTATCCTGATCGGACGTCATATAACACGATCAGGATAACAGAGCCAGTACATGCCCGGCGATCAAAGGTGCTGTGTGTCAGTCTGACACACCGCAACTCCGATCGTGGTACGGAGCCTCTGACAGAGGCTTCATACCATGTGATCAGCTGTGACCAATCACAGCTGATCATCGTGTGAACCAGGAAGTGTCAGTAAATGGCTTTTCTCGGTTCACGCTGACAGGGAGAGCCGATCAGCGGCTCTCCCCGTCAAGGGGGGGGGGGGGGTCTGTGCTGATAATCAGCACATCGATTATCAGCTCAGCCCCCATCAAAAGGTGCCCATCAGCTGGCAGCCTGTCCCCCCCTCTATAAAGCCTGTCAGAGCCCCATCAAAGTGGCAATCAGTGCCACTCAGTAAAGCCTGTCAGTAGCTCTTTATCAGTGCTGCCTATCCAGTGCCACCTATCAGTGCTGCCTATCAGTGCTGCCTATAAGTGCCCATACGTTTTTTTTCTTTAAAAATTGACGCTATTTTTCGTTTATAGCGCAAAAATTAAAAACCGCAGAGGTGATCAAATGCCACCAAAAGAAAGCACTATTTGTGGGAAGAAAATGCTAAACATTTAGTTTGGGTACAGCATTGCATGACCACGCAATTGTCAAAGTGCGACAGCGCTGAAAGCTAAAAATTGTCCTGGGCAGGAAGGGGTGAAACTGCCTGGTATTGAAGTGGTTAAGATAAAAGTGATGACTTTTAAAATCGGCAAGAGAGGTGCTCCCCCCTCCCACCGCGCTTCGGTCATCTCCGCCCCTTAGTAGAACCGCCGGTAGCAGCAGAGATGAATGTGTCCTCTCCCATGGATGCCGACCGAGGGGAAGATGGCCCCTGCCATCCTCCACGGCATGGGAGGGCAGAAGGGAAGAGCTCTTAAAAAGGAGAATTATTTTATTTATTGCATTTTTGTGTAAATAGGAGATCTGAGGTCTTTTTTTTACTCCAAATTCTCATATTTAAAAAAAAAAAAAAGAGGTCCTGTCATGCTTTTTTCTATTATAAGGGATTTTTTAAACTGTCAAAATAAAAAAAATGAAAAAATAAAAATAAGAAAAAAAAAATAAAAGAAAATTATAATTTATATAATAAATAATATATATATATAAATAACAATAAATAAAATAACAATATACATATATATATATATATATATATATATATATAATAATGTTTGGGGGTTCTAAGTAATTTTCTAGCAAAAAAAAAAAGCCTGATTTTAACTTGTAAACAACAAGTGTAAAAAAAGAGGCTCTGTCCTTAAGTGGTTAAATGCTGACAAGTTGAAAAATGTTATACAGTGGCTGTAAGAAGGTGGTCCATTTTTTTTGTTACATTTTATGTTTATTTTATAATATAGAGAATGCAACAAAGTGAGTATTGCAGAGAACCAGATTAAAAGGAGATACAATGCTGCACTTTGTTACCCACAGCTATGAACAATCCCAATCTTTGAAAAGAAATTCACAGTCGAATCTTGGGTTGAGATCTATAAAATGAAATCTCCCACAAATCAAAGTATGAGGACCGCACTCCTTTCGTTGTCCGAACTTGGTGACAGATGGGTGCTTGTAGTGACTGGCACAGTGTGGTCACCATGTCTCCTTGAGAAAGAGACACTGCATGGCCCCTGAAATGATTGCCTACTGGGACACTGCACTAATAAGTTAATGTATAGGTTAGCAACGGAAAGCTAGTTATGTACCATTGTTTTATTATTTATAGGGCCGAAACAACTAAATCGATTAATCGACGAGTTAAAAAAAACTAAAAATGAGCCCTTTATAGTACAAAAAGAGCAAATAATCGCTACTGTAAATATTGCTTTCACAGTTCTACAGTAAAAAAAATAACCCTTTACAGTAGTGATTATTTGCTCTTTTTGTACTATAAAGGGCTTATTTTAGTTTTTTTAAATCCCATTATGTTACTAAACGTCTCAGGCCTGGTTCACATCTATGTGTTTTTTGGTGCTTTTTGCAGAAACGCACTACAGTTCATTTACATGGTTTCCTATGGGACATGTTCACATCTATGCTTTTTTTCAGCTGCTGCGTATTTGGAAAGGGTCATGGACTTTTTTTAATGCAAAACGGTGAATCTTTTGGTTCAATATACTTCAACAGAGAAGTTGCAGAAATTTGTGTTTTTTAATCTGCCCAACAACTAATTGGCCAAAAAAATGCAAAAACGCAAATCCCAACAAAATCACGTGCGCTAAAATCAAAAAGTACTACAGAAACAGATCAAAAGCAAACTGCATAGGTGTGTACCAAGCCTTCTGCTGGCCACACGGATCACGGATTTTTTTTAAAGTAAGATATTGTTTTTGTTTTTTTTAAATAAAAAGAAATGTGATCTCCGAGTTTGATATTTACCAGATTCACCCTTTAATAGTATAGACAGTATATCTCCTCTAATAGTATATACAGTATTTCTCCTCTAATAGTATAGACAGTATATCTCCTCTAATAGTATAGACAGTATTTCTCCTCTAATAGTATATACAGTATATCTCCTCTAATAGTATAGACAGTATATCTCCTCTAATAGCATAGACAGTATATCTCCTCTTATAGTATAGACAATATATCTCCTCTTATAGTATAGACAGTATATCTCCTCTAATAGTATAGACAGTATATATCCTCTAATAGTATATACAGTAGATCTCCTCTAATAGTATATACAGTAGATCTCCTCTAATAGTATATACAGTAGATCTCCTCTAATAGTATATACAGTAGATCTCCTCTAATAGTATATACAGTAGATCTCCTCTAATAGTATATACAGTAGATCTCCTCTAATAGTATATACAGTAGATCTCTTCTGTCTGTTATTCTCAGAGGGGATTTGATATTTTGCTCCCTAACCATATAGTTGGTTATTTATATTTACCACTGCATAGAGATATTTAAGAATAGATTGCCTTTTTTTAAACTTTACATATTAACTAAACTACACACCACATTTTTTAAGGTTATTAACCGATTAATCCAAACAATAATCGGCCAACTAATCGATTATGAAAATAATAGTTAGTTGCAGCCCTAATTATTTATAAATTAAAATTATCAGAAGAGTGACCCTTTAACGTGTGTGAAAGTTTGTTCTCTATGAGTAAGTGTATGGACTGGTGTAAAAGGTGTGGGAGAGTGACATGCGCCACACATGCCTGCAACTCCATTACATTACCCATAAATTCTTATACATTACGATTATCAATAATATAATAAGCAAAAATACAAAAGGGAGTAAAAGTACTTCTGTACAAAGGTTATGCCTATATGAATTTGCCCATAGCAACCAATTAGGTTCCAATTGTAATTTCTGCAGTCCAGCTTTGAAAATTACGCACAAATGTGGATAGGCTGCTATGAGCAACACACATTCTTCATACACAAGTCCCCTAAAATCTAAAAGAAAGGAAAACATAAAAGAAAAAATCTATACATGATTGCGGAGGATACCTGCAACTTGTACTGCTCCATGGCATCTTCTAAAGCAGCCAGGAAATCTCTATTTTCATCTTCCAGCTTCTGAATTTTACTTCTCAGATCTTCAATGCACTTGTCTTTCTCTACTCCACCACCTGGGCACTCAAAGCTCAGTGAGCCCTACCATTAGGATAAACAGCAGGTTAACAGCAAAGCAATTACAATAATGCTATAGAAATGTGTTGATTAGTCAGTTAGTTTACCAACAATGGGGGTCGATTTACTAAAACTGGTGAGTGCAACTAGTGAGCTCTGCATTGTAGCCAATCAGCTTCTAACTTCAAGGGGTTGTAAATGTTCAGGTTTAAAAAAAACAAAAATCCTTCTCTTCTGGGGTCCCTCCGCGGCACTCCTGGCTCCTCCTCTTCTCTTGTGTGGCCACAATCCTTCTCTTCTGGGGTCCCTCCGCGGCGCTCCTGGCTCTTCCTCTTCTCTTGTGTCCTGTCAGAGAAGCGCTCTCCTTGCTGTTCACACTGCTCTTATACAAGCTGAAGCCCGCGTGAAACAGGCCTAAAAGAAGATCTACTTACCCAATCCTCTGCTCCTCCCTGTAGCTTCTGCACCCCCGTGCTCTAGGGTCAAGATATCATCAAGACTACAGCAGGGTCTGTAGCAATAGCCCTGCTCTGGACATTAGGACACCGAAGGACAAAACTAGCTATCATTAACCCTTGCGGGGTGGGCACAGGGTTTAGCATCTGCTGTGTCGAAGCTTGCTGTTCAAAGCTGCTCTTATACAAGCTGAAGACCCCGTGAAACAGGCCTAAAAGAAGATCTACTTACCCAATCCTCTGCTCCTCCCTGTAGCTTCTGCACCCCCGTGCTCTAGACCGCAGGACTCGGCTCCGCCCCCCACATCATTGAATTTGATTGACAGCAGCGGGATCTGCTTCTGTTTGGTTTTTTTGTGGAGCGGATTGTTGGCGCATGCACCGTAGACAGCGGTGTGCCTGTCTTTTGGCAAATATCTCCTAAACTGTACTTGGACCTACAGGTAAGCCTTAATCTAGGCTTACCTGTAGGTCAAAGTGGTTTGTAAGGGTTTACAACCACTTTAATAACAGTCAGGCAGAGTGCATTTGGTATCACTCCGCTTTAGACAGTAGCCGGCGCTTTACAGGAAGCATCGGCTTATGTGGCTCTGCTCCGAAGCCGTTTGCTTCCTCTACCGCCAGCTTCATTCACAACACTGATGCTCTTGGATGGCGGGTCGGCAACCCATGATCTGGGCTCGCCAAGCTGCCATCCGAGAGCAGGAGGTCACAGGCCACAACAGAGGGCTCTGCGGATCCACAGGTGGCCCCCGGGCTGCTGGCTGGGCACCCCTGTGCTGAAGCAATAATTTATAACTGCAATAGAATTCGTTTTTTTTTTTTTCTGATCCACACCTTACGTTTAGTCTGCTTTCTGCTGAGCTTTGCAGTGGATTCCTCAATAGAGGAGCTTTCAATTCCACTGTCCAAACCAGACGCTGATGTGACTTCACTCCTCTCCTCTTCTACAGTACACATCCAATTCTTCACTCTCTGCATCTGAGCAGGCGAGAGGCCTTCTTCTGACAGAAGGTCCATAAGGAGGAGATATCCCGTGTCTGTACATGTCCTGTAATGGGCGCACTCAGCCATTAGCCTGGACACATGATCTTCTGTAGATCTCCGGGGAACAGACTTGGCTGGGTCAAACCTGCTGAGGATCCGGGTTTCTGAACGATGTCTCTGTTCTAGAGCTCGCTGCAAGGACTTTATCTGTTGCTGGAGGTCTTCCACTCGCTCGGCATCTTTCTTGCAATTGATAGTTGCTTTGTTCTTTATGTTTTGTGCTCGGTTGGCATAGTTAAGTGTGTTCAGGGTTTCGTCAAAGTCGGAAGCTGAAGGGCTTATACAAGAGATCATAACTGTCTTGGCATTTCCTCCTAAGGAATCTTTCAAAATCCTATAAAACAGAACAGCAAATTAAACAGTAAAAAAATCTTTAAAAAAACAAAAAAACAAACACATTTGCAAACGAATGGAAATATGCAAACACTATAATCCCAAAAACATATTATAAGGATATAGATCGATTCACAGTATCTGTGAGAGGTACTAAATGCATGCAACAAAATATATCCAATGCTAGATCCATCTTGGGCTGCCACTTGTGTTGGTATAAAAGGCACTGCCTACACACGCTTTATCAGAAAATATATATATATTATATATTTTTTTTTTTAAGAGTCAAAATTGTTCCTTTATTTAACAGAATATTATACAGGTTACAACAAAAGTCCCACATGGACTGAATCAAGTATATATTACAGGTGTCTTGGTGTGAAGATACATAAGACAATTTCTGAGCATGTGCAGTGAAGATAATAGTAATGGCAAGGTATATCAGAAAATATTTTAAGAATACTTCTGCACTGCTATATACAATATCAAACAATTACCGTAAATAATATGTGCAAAGAAAATATCCAAAAATTCAGAACTGCTGCAACCACTGATATGGTAAAACTCCAACCACTATAAAGATTATGTATAGAGTAAAGAAATGGTGTGCTGTTCAAAGGTCACACACACAGGCCCTTGCCCATCACAAAACATATATAAAAAAAAAAAAAAGTATACAGAACACCATTAAAGAGTGTCATATTCTGTATATACTTTTCCGTGAAATAACTTTTAGTGCTACCATACACATAAAAAAAATCCTAATAATCATCCAAAAAATTTCTTTGTAAGGGTGTAAAAAAAAAAAAAAAAAAAAAAAAAAAAAAAAAAAAAAAATCGATGCACTCCTAGGTACAAATACTAATAAAGTGCACTTCACAGACACATATCAAAGCAGTATGTGAAAGGTATATAATCCATCCGTGAAAAGACAGCTGCGTGTCAGACAGCCATCGCCAGACACCTCTGTGTGCAATGCCCGCTCACCTTAGGTTTTTAACCCATTACAAGTTACACTTTGCCTTTTTGTACATTATTGATCTGGTGTAGCTCCAATCTAGTTATACTCCTCTTATGCTGGATACGCTCCGCTATGGAATAGATACACTAAATATAAAGGAATAGGCTTATAGCGTAGTATACTTTTAAAAACAATGTCTTTTAATAGGATTAAAAACACTTACATGTAAACTTCTTGCCACATAGCATGAAAAAACAATCCTTGGGATGGTAAATCGCCTTCCTGAGACACCGGAAGTGATGGGTGGAGCCAGTGATGTCACTTCCGGGGTCTCCGGGACACGGAAGTATTGTGGTGAGGAGGTGATTTACCGTCCCAAGGATTGTTTTTTCATGAACCCATAAGAGTACCACTAACGCTGCAGTAGCGGTGACTACTACAGTGATTTGAAGCTTCCACAGCGATCGCTCAGGTATGTGATTATGCATATTTATATTGGTCCAAGCTGAATCAATGTAACGATTACCATAACAAAAATCAGACCTAGAATTGGTCGGATTTTCGGCAGGGAATTGTGTGATGACAGACTGTTTGCCTAAAATCCGACCATTAGTACGCTCCATCAGACAACTGTTGTCCAATGTTCAGCCAACAAATATTGGTTAGCAGGCTAGTAAACTTTCGGCGGACAACGGTCTGTTGTCAGATTTTCATATCATGTGTACATCACACAAAAGTCCAAAGTACAAACATGTATGCTCAGGATCAATGCTCACCAAACACAACATAAGCAGAAGGTGGCCAAAGGGTGGCGCTCAAGAGCTGAAATTCCACGTAGTACGTCACTACGGTCGCATTTGTTGGCTGACAATTGTGTACCGTTAGTATGCAAGACAAAATCCAGGAACACACCCTTCGGACAAAAGTCTGACGCATTGTTGGCCAACTATCAGATCGTGTGCACAAGGCTTTACTCTGGGCAAAATAAAACAAAGTTTTCCCATGCAGTTGAGCTGTACCCATACTCCACAGGTCAACTGCTCGATTTGGCTAGGAGGGAAGAGAAAGCTTATATAAAAAGAAAAGAAATTGCACCCAGAGGGTGTAAAGCTCCCAACCAGGGCAATAAAGCAGGTTAAAGTGGTTGTACACCCTGTACAACCATTTTTACCTACAGGTAAGCCTACATTAAGGCTTACCTGTAGGTGCTTGAAATATCTCCTAAACCTCCACGGTTTAGGAGATATTTACTAAAATGACGAGTGGCGATGACATTGGTGCATGCACCCTTTAGAAAGGGCACATCGTGCTGTTTCTAATAGGGGTCTAATAGTGACATCACGGGACTCCGGCCAGTCACAGAGCCGGAGTTCGCGGCCGCGGAAAGAAGAGGGGCGAAGATGGACACTCGCTGCTCGTGGGGACAACGGCGACAGCGCAGGCTTCTGTATCAGGTAAGTGACATATAATGGGCTACTATGTAATGCATAGTAGCCCATTATGCTTTACCTTTGCAGGCAAATAAAGAGGAAGTGAAACCCACCAGGGTTTACTTCCTCTTTAATTGGATAGAAATGAGACTTGGTGGAAAGTACAAAACTTGTGTTTATTAAATATCAATAAAAGGAATAATTCTTGTTAGGCACACAGTGTTACAATATTATTATTGCAACAGTTTTGTTAACGTATTTTCCTTGTAACACTGTGTACCCAACAAAGAATTATTCCTTTTATTGATATTTAAATAAACACAAGTTTTGTACCGAACCTCGCATTCTGGGGTCCATCGGCGGCTCCTCCCCACATCCGATAACCCCCAGAAGAAGCCCTTCCCCGAGGGGGTTACCTTGCGGGGCGCGCTCCCGGGTCCAGCATTCTGCGTCCAGAGAGGCTGAATGCAGGACTGCGCTGCTATCAATCTATCCAATCAACTGTCCCCGTGGGTCAAGTTCGAGGGGTCAGGTAAGTAAAACGGGGGGCTGGTCACTGACAGGTGTTTTTTCACCTTTAATGCATAGGATGCATTAGGGTGATAAAAAACGAATCTTTACAACCCCCTTAAGCTTTATTTGGGGAGGAAGAAAGATATACGTGTGGGGGTGCAGAACACTTGTGCCATCATCTTACCTGGTAATCTTGGAATCCCTGTAAGGAATATGGCTGCTTTTCCTCTTTGGGTCACCCAGAGCACTTATAACATTGCCCAGTGCTAAAAGTCCAGTGTTAATCTGAATGCTTTCTTTCAGTCGTTCTCCAGTGTTGCCGGTTTTCAATATACGCTCAGATCCTGCCAGATCTACAAAGTGGAACTTAGAAGACAGAACCTGACCAAAAGCAGGAGCAAAACTATTGTCACCATCAGTCATTCTGGTGACTCGTCCAACAACTCTCCTCTGCTCCATGGTGACAGTAAATATAGTATGCGAGCGACTGGAATGGGTATTGACTTGGGTGGCACCTGTGTGTTTAGCAGCATTACCCACTTCTAACAAACTGAGTACCTCATCCAGTCCTTCCACTTCTGTCTCCTTCACACCGCACAGCACTGAAGGAGAAAAGAACAAAAGAAAAAGAAGCTGAAACATAGCTTTGTACTTGTGAATAGAAATTACCTACATACAACATGCAATGTCATCATTCTCTCTCACAGCAAGCTGATTATAATACTTACGTAAAATTAAAACGGTTTTGGTTTAATTTTTGAAGTGTATTTTAAAATAAATTGAACTTTAAACCACTTGAAGACCGAGCCTTTTCTGACACGTTTTGTTTACAGGTAAAAATCTGTATTTTTTTGGCTTAGAAAATTACTTAGAACCCCCAAACATTATATATTTTTCTAGCAAAGACCCTAGAGAATAAAATGGCAATTGTTGCGATTTTTATGTCACGTGGTATTTGCGCAGTGTTTTTTTTTTTGTTTGTTTTTTTAAAACACAATTTTTTGGGGAAAAAAAAATACAAATACATTTTAAAGTAGCAAAAAATAAAAACAATTAAAAACACACACACACACACACACACACACACACACACAATATATAACTACATTTATGGGTAAAATATAAAAGATGATGTAAATAGATACCCAACATGTCACACTTTAAAATTGCACTACGATACTTACAAAGGGGGTCTAGAGCTAGAATTATTTCTCTCGCTATAACATTCGCTGCAATACCTCACGTGTGGTACAAACACTGTTTACATATGCGTGCATGACCGACGTATGCATTCTCCTCTGCAGAGGGGCACTTTCATTTTTTCTTTTATTAAGACATTTTTAATTTTTTACACTGTCTCTTTAAAGTGGTTGTAAAGCCTGTTACACCGCTTGTACCTACCGGTAAGCCTATAATAAGGCTTAACGGTAAGGCTCGTTTGCAAATAGCACGTGCAGAGCCTGCCAGGAGGTCGCACTGTGGAGCGCTAATCACAGGCAGTGAGACATTTCCCGATCTCTGCAGCCGCGAATCGGGACAATATCACACTGCTTGCAATTAGCGCTCCGCAGTGCCGACTTCCTGGCAGGCTCTGCATGTGCTGTTTGCGAACATGCCTGAGCTCATTCTTACTTACTGGTAGGTACTGTAAATATCTCCTAAACCTGCATGGGTTTAGGAGATATTTACCATATACGCTTGCACCAACGTCATCGGCCCATGCGCACCAAAGAAACAGCTCACTCGTGCCGTTTCTTTAGCAGCGTGCCGCGACCAGCATGTGTGGGAGTGACGTCTTTGCGGCTCAGACCAATCACAGTCCCGAAGCCCACAAACCCAGAAATAACTCTGGGATACATGTCACTGGTCACATCGGTGTGTGGAGCCACAACAGCTTCGATCTAAGGTAAGTATTTCATAATGAGCTAGTATGCGATGCATACTAGCTCATTATGCCTTTTGTCTTGCAGGTTTTCTCGCTGCTTCTAAAAGTGATCCAGTGGCTAGTCAATCGCTCGGATCACTTTTATCAGAAAGAGAAATGCTGGCAGGAAAAAAAAAAAAAACAACAATCCTGGGGTTATGGCTGACAGCTGCAGCTAAACCACTTCAGACGTAATGTATATACACGTATTGCAGTCTTGAAGTGGTTAAAACTGGGCAACATGAACCCAAATTTTCTTTTCTTTAAGGGAGGAAAAGGACTAAACCTTCTGTCAGGTTTGTTGTTGTTAGCTACCCACTAAGTGAATTTCAGCCAGTTCATCAGGAACCTGGCAAATTCAAACAGGGTTTAGCCAGCTTACATTCAGACATACTGGTTACCTGACTACTTGGATTTTTTATGACGTGCTTTAAAAGATATGTTCACCTTTAGGAGCATGTTACATCCATATTTAGTGTGCAACATGCTCCTATGCAACCACCTGCTGCCACCAGTGCTCCCCTCTCTGTGACAACGGGCGGGGGGATCCTCTCCCCGCACCCGCTGTCACTTTTTGAAAACAGCATGGCCCTGCCCACGCAGTCATGTCATTGATTTATTCATAGACTCCTACGAATGAAAAAACTACAAATACCGTCTGTCACCATGGCAGACGTAATTGTAGTTTGAATGGGCTGCAATCACGCTTCTCAGCACACTCAGTTTATTTAGTCTTCTTCCAAAACTGAAAAGGCCGTAGCGGGATGTGGTAATAAGTTTGAAATTTTTTTTACCTGCAAAAAAATATGTGAATGTATTATTTTTTTGTTGCTGCATAGAGGATCAGTCATTGAAATAATGTTTCAGTGCACAATGGTACCAGATGGGTGCTGGTGCTAGTTAACACAAGGGTTCTGAAGGGAGTGATCCATTTTTATGTTCATGGGCATCTTTGTTAAACAAGGAGAGTAGAAAGTGCTCAGAAGTTTGTAGAAATGGCACTGGGAGAGAGAAGAGAGCAGGAGGGAAGTGACGAGTATAGAGGAGGAGAGTGGAAATAGAAAGGAGACCGGCAGAAATAGATGGGGAATGCTTGCCTAGGATGGGCAGGAGCAGAAAAATAAAAAGGGGGGAAAGTAGAGAGACAAGGGGGGGTCAGGAAGCATTTATTTTTATTTGTTTCAAAGGTAAACTTAGCCTTAAATAAAAAGGTGATGCCTGTAAGCCATTTCCTTTCTTATAAAGATAACACACCAAAAACATTTTACAGCAAGTATCTGAAGCTCAAGGCACGTTCTTCTCAATTCATTCTATACCGAGCTGAATCCAACCAGGCGAATTCTATGACTGTGACTTACCTACACTGCCTTTGTCATCCTCTCTGATCAAAATGTCTTTACTAGAGGTCTGCACCTCCAGGAGATCCCTGAATTCTTCCTTATAGACCTCCAGATAGGAAACTCGGATGGTGTAATCAATCAGATCATTTTCATCGACCAGTTTAAAGATTTCAGCCATAGCACGTGGAATGATACCCTGCTCATCTTCTGAGATAGATGCTGAAACAAAACCAAAATTATTACAACAATATACAAATAGTTGTCAACTAAATGAAAAAGAATTAACAGCATCTTTTGCAGAGATGACCGACATACTAAGTATAGAAAGATAACCACCGCTCCAGGATGATCCTTCAGAGCGAATGCTCCTACTCCCGTTCAGGAGCCCCAGGTGCTGACTAATGACACAGTAGATTTAGAAAATCAGGAAGAACTCCGGACAGCCGCACACCGGGAAAGATAAAAAAATTCAATGAATTTATTTTAAAAGCAGGAATCACATCAATCCATAACACGGCAAAGCAAAAAAGGGGGGGCACAAAGCTGACGCGTTTCGCACTATGCGTAGTGCTTACTCATAGCTTATGCTATGAGTAAGCACTACGCATAGTACGAAACGCGTCAGCTTTGTGCCCCCCCCACTTTTTTGCTTTGCCGTGTTATGGATTGATGCGATTCCTGCTTTTTAAATAAATTCATTGAATTTTTTATATGTTTCCCGGTGTGCAGCTGTCCGGAGTTCTTCCTGATTTTCTAAATCGACATACTAAGTATAGGGGAAGTGAAATGTCACCGCTGACACCAACAAGTGCCGCCCAGAATATTCAGTATATGTTACACTAAAGATGGCTTTTAGACTGTGGACATGCCATAGGAGGTAGCCAGACCTACAACAAATATGGACATGCTACAGGAGTAGGTGAAGACTGCAGACCTGGACGGAGAGAAGAGGGCGCTCTGGTGAGGCTGGGTAACCGGTCCTTTGTGGCAGTGGAGAGATGACACTGAAGGCAGCACTTTGAAGGGAAGAAGCAACTCTGGAGGGTGATAAAGGAAAGAGAACGGCGCCTCTAAGTGCAGTGGTTAAAAGATTTATTACAGGCACAATGGGATTAAAAACACTTACAAGATAGTAAGAGGTTATAGGCATATAATGATTTGTCCTCATGCGGATCGCTGTAATCATGTGTCATGCTCCAAAACTCATTATCCGCTCATCGCCTTCACCTGATGTCACATCGGCCGCATGCGTTCCAGAACCCAGGCCGCCTCATCACATCTTCACCTCCTCACCAATCCACGTCACAAGGGACTCTGACATTTGCAGGACGGTTCTCTCCCCCAGACAGACGAGGATTACAGAGATCCACATGAGGACAAATCTCTATATGCCTATGACCTCTTACTATCTTGTAAGTGTTTTTAATCCCATTGTGCCTGTAATAAATCTTTTAACCACTGCACTTAGAGGCGCCTTTCTCTTTCCTTGAAGACTGCAGGAATATGTTACAGGTGACTGACAGAGATCAGTCACTACAAGCTAGACCCGCAGCAACTGTGGACATGATACAGGTATAGCTGAAGACTGAATATAAATCAGAGAAAGGAGGTGTGTAACGTGATTGTTAGCGATCACTGCCACTACAAAGTAGACCTGCAGAAACTATGGACATTCTACAGGTGTAGCTGAAGACTGCAGACGTAAGTCAGAGAAGGGGGATATGTAGCCGAGGAGTGCCAGAGATCACTATGTGGGTATGGGATGGCAATTCCTCCATCTACCTTACTTGTGTGGATGGGGGAATTTCTTAGTTTTTTTTACCCTGGTCAGCCCACTGGCTGAATTAAAAAAAAAAATAAAAAATGTTCTATTCCCAGCTTTAGAAGTGCCCTGCTCTTGAGCGCTTACAATCTACAAGGAAGGTGTAAGTAATATAAGTGATACATAGGGGGGGGGGGGGGTGATTAGTTGATGGAGAGGGTAGAAGTTCAGTAAATGTGGGAGGAACAGGCTTCTCTGACAAAAAAAAAATAATGATTCATGGATAGTTCTATAAACTGTCTCCAGACATACTCACATATGCTTGCTTCTCCAATGGTGTAGGTTTTCCCTGATCCCGTCTGCCCATAGGCTACTACAGTGACGTTGAAGCCTTGAAAGAAGGATTCCAGTAAAGGCTGGACAGAGCGGCTGTACACCGTCTCCTGGCTGCACGCTTTATCCAGAATATCCTGGAAGTGGAAGTGTCTGTTGGTGCCCAGAGTCAGGCCTTGCTGGTCAGGCTCAATGTGAACACAAGTCTGCTGTCCATGGAGCACTTCTTTAGGAAGCAGAGGACGGACTCTGACAGCCACCTGCACAGCTGTCTCCTCCACACGAACGGGCTGGCCTTTGGAACCCATTGGGAAACACTGGAGCTGAATAAAAGATAACAGAAATGTTACTGCTTGTTGTAAACCTCAGACATGAAATATGGACAAAGCATATCCCTCTATAGTGTGTACTTGTCTCAATCCATAGCATTAAGTGTCATTTCTGCCTGCTGCTTTATTTCTCTTCTATCAGCATGAGTCACTTCTGACAAGTTTTTCCTGACACCAAGAGAAAAAAAGGTGACATGGGAGGGCGCTGCAGTACACAGCCTGTGCTTGACAGCCTCAGCTCTGTACCTGTGTAAGCGGGGGGTGTGTCCCTTCCTGCCAATCAGCTCTGAGGGCTCTCCTCACTGAGCTCTGCAGTGTATAATCACCGATTTCCGCCTCCTTTTTTCTGACATTTCAGATAAGCTTTAGAAATTCTGAACTTTGAATGAATGTAGAGAAGACTGCAGATAAACAGGCACAACTTATGTAGGAGGATTTGTTTCATCTCTGTGCATCACCTGAGGCCAGTCACTGGGTATATGTAACGATTTACAACCACTTTAAAGCGGTGTTCCGCCCAAAAATAAATAAATAAATACATACAAGCTTTTAATAATAGGACACTTACTGTCCCGCAGCTGATGTTTCCGTCAGCTGTCGGGTGCTGCCATTGCGGGTAAGGGTACCTGGCAGTGTAGCCTTACGGCTTCACGCCGGGAACGCTACTGCGCATGCGCAAGGCCCCGCTCCTCTCTCCTACTGGCCCGGCAACAGGGAGAGGAGGAGGAAGCCCAGCGATGATGTCATGATGTCCCACTCCCAGAAGTGGTAACAGGATACCCAAAGACAAAGGTATACTCAAAGACAGGTATCCTGTCCCCCCCCTCTCCCCCGAAAGGTGCCAATTGTGGCACCGGAATGGGGTAAAGGAGACAAATGAGCGGAAGTTCCACTTTTGGGTGGAACTCCACTTTAAAGTCGATCGTCCCAAAAACATGCAGCCCTAACACAGCGCTTACTACAATACCCCCACAAAAGAAAATCCTTACTGTAGATACCAAAAAAAAAAAAGGGGGGGTGAAATCCTCTTCACTGCTTCAAAGAGAGCTGTCAGCATACAAAATACAATGTTGCAAGTCTCCTCTCTTAGCTAGGACATTGTATCATTTGATTTACAACCTGAACAGGCTGCTGAAGGTGGACATAGAAGGATCAAAATTTGGCCAGTTTAGCCGGGACGGGACGAATTTTGATCCACGAGTGGCCTTGCAATTGAACAGAAGTTGATTTGCTGATCAACCGCCCTGTCAGATAAATTAGCACTGCTGATCGAGGCAGCCTTTATGTATTCTGACATAAAACTGAAGAAACTGAACCATTTATGGCCAGAGAAAGCCAATCTCATGCTGCATTCCAAACCAATAATCGCCCAATCCACGGAACTCTAAAGACATACAGGACCAGCTCTGCTGCTCTTTCTCCTCCTGCGTCGGTCTCTCCCTCCAGATCATTCCAGGTCAGCAGATCTCTCAGCTTCCTCTTCAAGGTATCAGCTCCTCACACCTTATAGTTGGTCTATACTTAACCACTTCCATACCAGGCACTTTCACCCCCTTCCTGCCCAGGCCAATTTTCAGCTTTCAGCGCTGCCACACTTTGAATGAGAATTGCGCGGTCATGCGGCGCTGTACCCATATTAATTTTGACCATTTTTTCTCCCCACAAATATAGCTTTCTTTTAGTGGTATTTGATCACCTCCTCGGTTTTTATTTTTTGCGCTATAAACAAAAAAAAAAAGCGACAATTTTGAAATAAAAAACACAATATTTATTACTTTTTGCTATAATAAATATCCCAATTAAAAAGAAAAGAAAACAAAACGTTTTTCCTCAGTTTAGGCCGATATGTGGTGCTCTACATATTTTTTGTTAAAAAAATCAAAAAAAAAAAAAAAAAAAAAAAAATCGCAATAAGCGTATATTGATTGGATTGCGCAAAATTTATAGCGTCTACAAAATAGGGGAAAGAAATATGTCATTTTTATAATTTTTTTTTTTTACTAGTAATGGCGGCAATCAGCGATTTTTTTTGTGACTGCAATTATGCGACGGACATATCGGACAATTTTGACACTATTTTGGGACCAGTGACATTTATACAGCGATCAGTGCTATAAAATGCATTGATTACTGTATAAATGTGACTGGCAGGGAAGGGGTTAACACTAGGAGGTGATCAAAGGGTTAAGTGTGTGTCCTAGGGAGAGATTCTAACTACTGTATGGGAGAGAGGACTCACAAGGGGAGGAGACCAATTGGTGTTCCTCTGTAATAGGAACACACGGATCGGTCTCCTCCCACCTGACAGGACATGTCCCTGCTCTGTGACGAGCAATCGCGGGTGCGCAGAGGACATCGCGGCCACCAGGCACGTGCATCAGGCACAAAGTGATGCGGTGAGCAGCGCGCGTTCTCCACAATGCAGGGAATCCCAGGACGTCATATGGCACCTGCCCGGAGGGACAAAGGGTTCCTGCGGGTGCCATATGCCTATACAGCGGTAGGCAAGTGGTTAAAGTGTATGTCCAGCCAAAACTTATTTTTCCCAGCTTTGTATACGGAAGGGTTACAGGGGGCTATGTCACTAAAAGGTGGTCTTAAGACTGAGGAGCTGAAATCTGGAAGTTGTGCCCAACAAAGGAAGACAAAAGGTATAGATCTGGTCACCAGTGTTGCCTGGGGTCTCCCTGCCGCTGATCTTCTCCCCATTACATGCTTTGTTCAGCACTGTGTGGTGGCAGCCATCTTGGTAGAAGCAGGGATTTCCTTCCCGTCATAGCCTCCAGCAAGGAGAACAGTGAGCAGCACAGGAGTGAGATCTCTAAATCTGCTGCCAGGCAGAGGCAGCAGTGCCTTAGATCTATACAGCTGCAGCATTGTCTTCTGATGAGCTGCACGACACTGGGACCCACACCGCCATCTTTGTTTCATCATCAGGATCCAACTTTCTACCACGTTCTTACAGCCAGAGACAGTTCACACCAGATAGCGGAAACCCACAATCCAGGCATGTTTCCCACGCCGAGTTCAATCATGTTGTGATCTGCAGCGAGTGTCAATTAACTAGGGCTGAAACAACTAATCGATTATGAAATTAATCGATTACTATTTTCATAAATCGATTAATAGGCCACTAACATAATGGGGTTAAAAAAAAAAAAAAAAAATTAGCCCTCTATAGTACAAAAAGAGCAAATAATCAATACTGTAAATATTAGTTTCACAGTAAAAAAAAAAATTAACCCCTTATAGTAACGATTGTCTGCTTTTTTTGTACTAAAAGGGCTAATTTTAGTTTTTTTTTACCCCATTATGTTACCAAACGTCTCAGGTCTGGTTCACATCTATGTGTTTTTAGGTGCTTTTTACAGAAACACACTACAGTTCACTTACATGGTTTCCTATGGGACACGTTCACATTTATGCTTTTTTCAGCTGCTGCGTATTTGGAATGGGTCAGGGACTTTTTTTTTAACGCAAAACGGTTCAATATACTTTAGTGGAGAAGCTGCAGAAAGGCATGTAATGCGTTTTTGCAGCAATTTGTGTTTTTTTTAATCTGCCCAACAACAAATTGGCAAAAAAAAAAAAATGCAAACACACAAATAGCCGCAAAATCACTTGCGCAAAAATCTAATCGCACAGCAAAAACAGATTAAACTGCATAGGTGTGTACCGAGCCTTATGCTGGCCACACGGATTTTCAGACGCGAATATTCATAATAAAAATCTTTGTACATTCACTGAATGAAAGAATTTTATTTGAATTTTTCACTTGTTTTTAACATTCTGTTTTTAAAAAGGAATGTGATTTCTGAACGAAAACCACATACACTGTCTGAAAATTCCTTTCACCATGAAATTTTCTATTATTTCTAAATTTTCCAGTCACTGTCAAACGTCGATTTGACCCCACTAACGATTAGAAAATGGAACAAATGTTCTTAATATGAATTTTTTTTTGAAGGAAGACATTGTTTTTGTATGGCCAGCATATAATATATTACAGTTAAGAGTTACAGTTACAGAAAATCGGCAAAAGCGTCTTTAAATAAAAAAAAAATAAATAAATAAAAAAATTGATCTCGGAGTCTGATGATATTTACCAGATTCACCCTCTAATACTATATACCAGTATACTAATAGTATATGCCATATATCTCCTCTAGTAGCATATACTGTATATCTACTCGAATAGCATATACAGTGTATATCCCCTCCTAATAGCACATACAGTATATCTCTCCTCTAATAGCATATACAGTGTATATCTCCTCTAACAGTATATCCCCTCCTAATAGCATATACAGCATATCTCTCCTCTAATAGCATATACAGTATATCTCTCCTCTAATAGCATATACAGTATATCTCCTCTAATAGTATATCTCTTCTGTCTGTTATTCACAGAGTGGATTCGATATTTTGCTCCCTAACCATATAGTTGGTTATTTATATTTACCACTGAATAGAGATATTTAAGAATAAAATTTCCTTTTTTTAAAACTTTACATATTAACTAAATTATACACCACACATTTTTTTTAAGGTCATTAACTGATTATTCGATTAATTGAAACAATAATCGGCCAACTAATCGATTATGAAAATAATCGTTAGTTGCAGCCCTACAATTAACCTAATGACACCCCAAATGCAGGTGACAAACTCGGTGCAGTGCGTCTGCTTGCACTGCAGTACCAATGCGATTCAGTTGCTTTGCATTTGGTAAAGTAGTGCATGTACTACTTCTGGTGCGATTTCAGCCCAATCAAATGAATGAGCGCATTGTACCCGGATCACATGTGAATCAGCCCCCAGTCCCCTGGGGAAACCATGCCGGCCCCTCTGACTAACCAACACTGGCTGCCCCCCACCACGTAATAAACCGGCAATGCCCCCCACCAAACGAACCGACACTGGCTACCCCCACCAATTAATGAACCAGCAATGGCTGCCCAACCCCCCCCCCTCATCAAGAATCAAAAATGCCCCCCCATGAAGAATCGATATTGGCCAACCCACTAATGAACCGACAATGGCTGCCCCCCTCAATAAACCGATCGCCCATGTGATGAACCGACTCTGCTCAGCCCCCCGATGGCTGCTGCTCTCTACCCCTGAAGAACCGACAATGCCCCCCACCCCTCCCCTGATAATCTGACCATTCATGTGATGAACCGACTCTACCCAGCCCCCCACTTCCCCCCCTAAAAGATGACTGCTCCACTCTGATGAACCGACAATGTCTGCCCTCTGCTCAGCCTGTTAAATGCCCCCCCCCCCCCCCAACTGAAGAACCGACTGCCCCTACACCAAACCAACGTTGCCCAGTCCCCCTGACAACGCAATGCTGGCTGGACCCCCGGTGTCTGCAGGAGGATCCGGGGGGTCATTCCTCTTCCCTAGGAGACAATGCCAGGGAAGAGGGGGGGGGGGGGTTGTGGGGGGCAGGGATGGAGAAAGCAAAAAAACCTGAGCGGAGGTCCACTTTAACCAAACCTGGTCCTCTGTTATCACAACTTGGAGACCCCCTGAGAAATACAATGCAGTCTGGAAGTGGCTACAAAGAGGATGCAGGAGATCAGCAACACTGGGATACAACAAAGGATAACAAAGAGGTGAAAACTCATATAAATGTAAAAGGTGGCAACGATCACAGAGAGAGAGAGAGGGAAGGATCAGCCAGGCTTACATGGAAGACATAGGAGGACATTGTGCTGATGATGAGCAGAGGAAAAGCCCAGACATCACACACAATGCCAGGGGGGAGGAGGAGGCTGCCTCCTGCAGGAATACACCGTGCATTGCACCGCCCTCAGGGCTCTGATAACGGGGATAGGAACAACAGAAAACCCCGGTGACCGGTCCTTCACCTGAACACACCGGGAGCCCGGCGACCCCTCCGCTGGATGTTCTATAGAGAAGCGCCCATCACTGGAGACCACAGCACCATCTCCATCCACATAGCCAGCAGCGCCCTCTAGTGGCGTGCGCGCTGTTTGCCTGTTCGGCCGGGAACATAGGCGCGATTCTTTGTGTCCGCCTGACATTGCTGGGTACCGCTGAACGTCACACTTCTGGGATACACACACACTTCCTGTATGGAATTCAGGGACAGCCCCAGGCTATGGAGTTCTGTCCCTGCGAAATTCCTGCAGACTTGTACTGACTGATAGTCTCCCTGTAAACTGTGTATTTGTTTTAAACATATATTAAAGGAATAATGACAAAAATACATAATATTGTGTGCTTACTGTATATATGAGAATGTACACACTTCTGTTCCTATCACAGCTTATTGTAAAAAATAAATAAAAAAATAGGTGGCTGAGCTGTATTTTTACAGCCCCCTAAAAACTTCAGCCCCGGAAGGATTTACCCCCCCCCCCCCCCTCCTGACCATTCCATTTTTTGCGATACAGCACTGCGTCGCTTTGACAATTGTATATCCCCTCTAATAGTATATACAGTGTATAGCCCCTCCTATAGTATATACAGTGTATATCCCCTCCTATAGTATATACAGTGTATATCCCCTATAATAGTATATACAGTGTATATCCCCTCTAATAGTATATACAGTGTATAGCCCCTCCTATAGTATATACAGTGTATAGCCCCTCCTATAGTATATACGGTGTATAGCCCCTCCTATAGTATATACGGTGTATAGCCCCTCCTATGGTATATCCACTCTAATAGTATATACAGTGTATATCCCCTCATAGTATATAGCCCTTCCTAATAGTATATACAGTATATCTCCTCTAACGTTGTACGCAAACAAAATTGATGTCCCTTTCCCCCCCACAAATAGAGCTTTCTTTTGGTGGTATTTAATCACCTCTGCGGTTTTTATTTTTTGCGCTACAAAACAAAAAAGCGACAATTTTGAAAAAAAAAGTTTTTTTACTTTCTGCTATAAAACATTTCCAAAAAAAAAAGTAAAAAAAAAAAAACTATTTATTCATCTGTTTAGCCCAATATGTATTCTGCTACATATTTTTGGTAAAAAAAAACGCAATAAGCGTATATTGATTGGTTTGCGCAAAAGTTATAGTGTCTACATTACAAAATAGGGGATAGATTTATGGCATTTTTATAATTGTTTTAATAGTAATGGCTGTGATCAGTGATTTTTTAGTGGGACTGCGACATTGCGGGCACAGATTGGACAACTAACTGACATTTTTGACACTTTTTTTAAAACAAGTAAAAATAAAAAGGTAAAATAAATAAGAATAACATTTTTTTTTTTTTAAACGCGCCCCATCCCACTGAACTCGCGCGCAGAAGGGAATGCATACGTGAGTAGTGCCCGCATATGAAAACGGTTTTCAAACCACACATGTGCGCAATAATTCTAGCCCTAGAACTCCTCTGTAACTGAAAACATGCAACCTGTAGAATTTTTTTAAACAACGCTTATGGAGATTTTTAAGGGTAAAAGTTTGTCGCCATTTGCACGAGCGGCACAATAATAAGGCATGACAGGTTGGGTATACATTTACTTGGCGTAACATCATCTTTCACAATATCTAAAAAAATTGGGCGAACTTTACTGTTGTCTTTTTTTTTTTTATTCAAAAAAGTGTATTTTTTCCTAAAAAAGTGCGCTTGAAAGACCGCTTCGCAAATACGGTGTGAGAGAAAGTATTGCAACGACCACCATTGTATTCTATATATATATAATGTTTGGTTCTAAGTAATTTTGTAGCAAAAAAAAATTATTTTTGAAAAATAGGCCCGGTCCTTAAGTGGTTAAAGCCTAAGTAATAGGGGTGCAACGGGTCGTTACCGATCCGTGATCCGAACGGGTCACCCTGTTCGGATCGGCACACACCGCGATCCACGGCCTCGGCCTTAGGAAAGGCATCGGCTTCGGCCTAGCTACGGAGCGGCGATCATCTTGGTGCACCCGTCGGCCGTTTACAATGTGATTGCTCCGTCCAAATGACGGAGCGATCACTTGTAAACAAACCGGCGTCAAGATGACGCTGTTTCCTCTCTCCCCTCTGTGTACAGATCTGTACAGTGGAGGGGAGAGATCGGATGGCAGCAGCGCTGTGGGCTGGATCTGTAGTGCCCACAGCGCTGCTCTGTGACAATTGCAGTCACAGCCATCCATGCTCAGCCATCCCTCCATACTCTGCCAATACCCTGCCAATACTCTGCCATACTCTGCCATACCCTGCCAATACTCTGCCATAGCCTGCCAATACTCTGCCATACCCTGCCAATACTCTGCCATAGCCTGCCAATACTCTGCCATACCCTGCCAATACTCTGCCAATACTCTGCCAATACCCTGCCAATACCCTGCCAATACCCAGCAATACTCGGTAATACCCAGCCATACTTGGCGATACCCAGCCGTACCCAGCCATGCTCAGCCGTACCCAGCCAATATTACAGTGGGGAGATTGTGGATATTACAGTGGGGACTTTATGGTGGTGGAATTTTCACAGGTTTTTGCAAATTCAATTATTGTTTGCTGATACGAAAAATGATCCGATCCGTGACTCTGATCCAAGGAACGATCCGATCCGTGAGTTTTTTGATCCGTTGCACCCCTAGTAAATAAAGTCAACTTTTTAACTTCTGCCTACAGATAAGCCTATAATAAGGCATACCTGTAGGTACCATGCAGCCAGTGAAATAACCAGCGCATGTGCTCTAAAGAGACGACATACCCATGCTGTACCTTCAGAGCTCTGTGCTGGGGCCCTCCCTCCAGCATGCATGCGTGGGAGTGATGTCATTGCGACCCCGACAGTGCTGTGCTGGAGAGCTCCATGTGCAGGTAAGTCTGTCATAATGTGCTAGTATACGGTGCAGACTAGTACATTATGACTTAACTACTTCAATACTGGGCACTTTCACCCCCTTCCTGCCCAGGCCATTTTTCAGCTTTCAGCGCTGTCGTACTTTGAATGACAATTGCGCAGTCATGCAACACTGTACCCAAATTAATATTTAAGTGGTTAAACTTGCAGGGGGCCCAATTTTTTTTTTTTTTTTTTTTTTTGGGGGGGTTTACTACTTCTTTAACCACCTCAGCCCCGGACCAATTGTCAGCTTAAGGACCAGAGGTCTTTTTTTCAATTTCGCACTGCACTGCTTTAACTGGTAATTGCGCGGTCATGCAATGTTGTAACCAAACGAAATTTGCGTCCTTTTCTTCCCACAAATAGAGCTTTCTTTTGATGGTATTTGATTGCCTCTGTGATTTTTATTTTTTGCGATATAAACGGAAATTTTGAAAAAAAAATATATTTTCTACTTTTTTTTATAAGAAAAATCTAATAAACTAAATTTTAGTCAACCATTTGGGCCAAAATGTATTCAGCCACATGTCTTTAGTAAAAAAAATGCCAAAAAGCGTATATTTATTGGTTTGCGCAAAAGTTATAGCGTCTACAAACTAGAGTACATTTTCTGGAATTTACACCGCTTTCAATTTATGACTGCCTATCTCATTTCTTGAGGTGCTAAAATGGCAGGGAAGTACAAACCCCCCCAAATGACCCCATTTTGGAAAGTAGACACCCCAAGCTATTTGCTGAGAGGCATGTTGAGCCCATTGAATATTTTTTTTTTTAGTCCCAAGTGATTGAATAAAGACAAAAAAAATAAAAAAATAACCAATGCCATGGTTATATGTGGAATTGCACCCCAAAATACATTTTGCTGCTTCTCCTGAGTATGGGGATACCACATGTGTGGGACTTTTTGGGAGCCTAGCCGCGTACGGGGCCCCGAAAACCAATCACCACCTTCAGGATTTCTAAGGGTGCAAATTTTTGATTTCACTCCTCACTACCTATCCCAGTTTCGAAGGCCATAAAATGCCAAAATAGCACAAACCCCCCCAAATGACCCCATTTTGGAAAGTAGACACCCCAAGCTATTTGGGGAGAGGCATGTTGAGTCCATGGAATATTTTATATTTTGCGGGAATATTACAAACTTTTTTTTTTTAAGTTGTCATTAAATGATATATTGCCCACACATGCCATGGGCATATGTGGAATTTCACCCCAAAATACATTCTGCTGCTTCTCCTGAGTACGGGGATACCACATGTGTGGGACTTTTTGGGAGCCTATCCGCATATGGGACCCCAAAAACCAAGCAACGCCTTCAAGATTTCTAAGGGCATAAATTTTTGATTTCACTCTTCACTACCTATCACTACCTATCACAGTTTTGAAGGCCATAAAATGCCAAGATGGCACAAACCCCCCCCCCCCCGAATGACCCCATTTTGGAAAGTAGACACCCCAAGATATTTGCTGAGAGGCATGTTGAGCCCATTGAATATTTTTTTTTTGTCCCAAGTGATTGAATAAAGACAAAAAAATAAAAAAATGTTTTACAAAAAGTTGTCGCTAAATGATATATTGCTCACACATGACATGGTTATATGTGGAATTGCACCCTGAGTACAGGGATACCACATGTGTGGGACTTTTTGGCAGCCTAGCCGTGTACGGCACCCCGAAAACCAATCACCGCCTTCAGGATTTCTAAGGGTGCAAATTTTTGATTTCACTCCTCACTACCTATCACAGATTCGAAGGCCATAAAATGCCTAAATAGCACAAACCCCCCCCCCCCCAAATGACCCCATTTTGTGACAAAAAGTGAGATCTGCAAAATACTCACCATACCTCTCAGCAAATAGCTTGTCTACTTTCCAAAATGGGGTCATTTGGGGGGGGGGGGGGGGGGTTGTGCCATCTGGGCATTCCATGGCCTCCGAAACTGTGATTGGCAGTGAGGAGTGAAATAAAAAAATTACACCCTTAGAAAGCCTGAAGGCGGTGCTTGGTTTTTGGGGTCCCGTACAGTGGCGGCCCGTCCATAGGGGGCGCCCGGCGCCGCCCCCCCCCCTTCTTGCAGTTAAAAAAAAAGAAAGAAAAAAGAAAAAAAAAGTTAAAAAAAAAAAAAAAATTATTTAAACATGTCCCTTTAAAATGTGCACTGTATCCTGACGCCGGGCACAGTGCAGTATGGGAAACGCCACGTCAATGCAATCACAAGATTGCAGACGAGGCGCTCCATTTGCCCAAAAAAAAGATGCTCTGTGGCGCTCCCGAACGCGCCACAGCTTCCGGCGCAATGGACTGGCCGTGGCCGGGCGATTCATTGCATAGATTTGCACTATGCGTGAGATGGGCGGGGCTTCCGACGTCTCTGAAGGAAGTGACGTTGCCACTGCTGGTCAGTGCAACGTCCCGCCTGAGAGGAACAGGTAAGGCTGGAGTCATGTCCCCCCCCCGGCGGCCAAAAACCTTGACAATCATCCTTATATATCATCCTTAAAATATTTTACTGTCGGCGGCTCCCCTGCAAGTGTGTGTACTCTCTCTCAGCTGAACAAGAAGCCAAAAAAAAATTAATCTTCAATACTCGGCGGCACCCGCCCCCCCACCCCCGCTCACAAGATGTTAATTGTCGGTAAAATATGAAGATGCAAGAAAATCATGTGTTAATTCTCGGCGGCACCCCCCCCCCCCCCCCGCTCAACAAGATGTTAATTGTTGGTAAAAAAAAATGTCGGTAATTCTTAAATGTGTGTATTCTCAAGGGCACCCCCCCCCCCTCAAAAAAATGATTTTAAAATGTGTGTATTCTCGGCGGCACCCCAAACCCGCCCCCCCCCCCTCGCTCAACAAAATGATTTTAAAATGTGTGTATTCTCGGCGGCACCCCCCCTACATGTAAATTACATAGAAGTTAAGAAAAAATGTGTTTGGCACTGTCTGTGATCTTCTGGTCATGCAATGCTTCAATGCTTCTTCCCTAAAGCTGCTGTTAGGTGCACAATGAACCCCACCTGATGCCACAGCGTCCATTTTAATACATGCGATTTTTTATTATATATCGTGTATAGCTTGGAGTCTGGGTTTTAATAGAATATGTCATTTGCTGTCATGCAATAATATAAATCCCCCCCCCCCACTCAACAACTTCATCTGCATGTTAATATCAGATGTCGGCACCCCCCGCTCAACAACTTCATGTTAATTAAGGATGTCGGCAGCACCCATCCCCCCCCCAACAACTTTATCTGTATGTTATCTGTATGTTAATGGATGATGCCGGTGTCTTGCCAAGTTGGTTCCCCTGGCGGATTGGTTCCTCTCTGTACTGCGCATGCGCAGTACGAATGGCTAGGTCTCTTCCGGAAATTGCCGAACCGAAAAAATACACTCCTAATTGAAAGGTAAAACCCCAGATAGCACTCTAAAAACATGTTTTCTATTACTCTCTTCTATATCCAGAGATAAACGATTTCTTTTTATTTTGCCTTTGCCCCTTGCTTACAGTAATAGACCCGCCCCTTAGTTAGACTCCCCTTGCAGAGTAGCGCGAGCGTATGGCATCGCCTCGTACACCGACTGCGCGTGCGCGGTGTACACTTCACTTCCAGCTGTTTAGCTTCGGCAATTTTCGGAAATTTCACTGCGCATGCGCAGTACAGATCTGCACTAATCCGCCGAGGGGAACCATCTCGGCAGAACACCGGCTGCAGCACTCATCCCCCCCCCAACAACTTTATCTGTATGTTAATGGATGATGTCGGCGGCAGCACCCCCTGCAACCTGAGTATTATCTGCAGACAGGATAATAAATATATTAACCTACTATTATAAATATAAATAATATATATATATATATATATATATATATATATATATATATATATTATTATAATAGTAGGTTTATATATATATATATATATATTTTAACCTGACTTGGGTACATTACCCCTGGGGATGGCACTGATTGTGATTTCTTCCAGATTATCCAGACATGTCTCATTCTCTTCTTCACCAGCCCCCCCCCCCCCACTTAACAAGTTGTTTACATTTTTCGGTGGTCGGCGGCAGAACATCCCCCCTGCTTAACAACTTGTTTAAACTTTTGTGGTGGTCAGCGGCAGAGCCCTGTGTATAATTTACAGCCTGGTATATGATGTGCAGAGCCCAGTGTATAATGTGCAGCCTAGTATATGATGTGCAGGGCCCTGTATATTATGTGCAGCCTGGTATATGATGTGCAGAGCCCTGTGTATAATTTACAGCCTGGTATATGATGTGCAGAACCCTGTGTATAATGTGCAGCCGAGCCCTGTATATAATGTGCAGCCTGGTATATGATGTGCAGAGCCCAGTGTATAATGTGAAGCCTGGTATATGATGTGCAGAGCCCTGTATATAATGTGCAGCCTGGTATATGATGTGCAGAGCCCTGTGTATAATGTGCAGCCTGGTATATGATGTGCAGAGTCCTGTGTATAATTTACAGCCTGGTATATGATGTGCAGAGCCCTGTGTATAATGTGCAGCCTGGTGTATGATGTGCAGAGCCCTGTGTATAATGTGCAGCCTGGTGTATGATGTGCAGAGCCCTGTGTATAATGTGCAGCCTGGTGTATGATGTGCAGAGCCCTGTGTATAATTTACAGCCTGGTATATGATGTGCAGAGCCCTGTGTATAATTTACAGCCTGGTATATGATGTGCAGAGCCCAGTGTATAATGTGCAGCCTGGTATATGATGCAGACCAGGTAAAATCTTGTAGTGGGTCAGATGTGGTTCTCATGCCATAGTTTGGAGACCCCTAGTCTATACTTCCTTTCAAGTGTGCAATCTAAAGGGAAATACCCCAAAATAACAACTGATAGCTATTGTTTTTCCAAGATAAACTGAAAATTTCTGGCTGTGTTTTTCACATGGCAATATTGAATAAACATGCATCCAGAACAGCTGGAAAAATGTGGTGATCAGGTTGAACCTACATAATGTACCCTGTACACTTGTTCTCTGAAGTCTATTGCGAGTATAAAAGCCAGCCACTAACTCATCACAGGGATGGTGGGAGCCCCTCATTATGGGCACAGCGGGTGTACAGACTCCGGAACTGAGCACAGGTATGGTGGGAACCCCTCATTATGGGCACAGCGGGTGTACAGACCCGGGAACTCGGCACAGGGATGGTGGGAACCCCTCATAATGGGCACAGCGGAAGTACAGAGATGGGAATTCAGCACAGGCATGGTGGGAACAGCGGGTGTACAGACCCGGGAACTTAGCACAGGCATGGTGGGAACCCCTCATTATGGGCACAGTGAGTCTGCATATGATGTGCACAGTGAGGCTACATTTGATGAAATAGACACTTGGATTTGGCAGCCATACCTATCTCTTAATCTTACCCCGATTTTCATTTGACTCATAGGTACTGATCATTGTGGAATTTGTTTTTCAAAATGAATGACAATTCGGTTCTATCTTTGAAGCAAGTGCCCTTCACAAGGCGTTCAGATGATGAAAAAAAGAGGATAAAAGAGCTTGGGCCACATCAACCCAATCTGACATATTTACTAAGAATGTCTTGTCCATGTGTATGGAGTTCTGAGAAGTTATGGATTCAAATCCACTAAAACTGATCATTTAAAATGACCAGTTTTAAGTTATGAAGGGAGATAAGTTTGTCAAGTTTCATGCATTTCTGATGCTCAGGGAGCTAACAGAGATGACATTGACATTTGTCATCACTACATAATTTTTGTGTTTATCCTTCAATCTACAGGTCTGTGATACCGTACTCTTGCAAACCATGCAACGTTTCTCCTTCACAAACCACCTTGTTAGTGCCACCTTGCTTCAAGCAGACAGGTTTGAGCAGTACGCAATGGAGTTTCCGGAGGATGCACTGAGTTAAGCCCCATACACACGGTCGGACTTTTTCATGGATTCTGTCCGATCGGACAATGTTGTTGAAAAATCAGACCGTGTGTATGCACCATCGGACAGTGTTCGTCGGTTTGTCCGACGGACAAAGTCTTATCTCCTGCTGGAAAGATTTGCCGTCAACACGGTCCGATCACACCAAATCCGATCGTGTGTACGGTTGTCCGACGGACAAAGTGCTACGCATGCTCAGAAGAAATTCTGTGACGGAAGCGCTCGGTCAGGTAAAACTACCTTTCCTAATCGACACAGCACATTCGTCACGCTGCAATGTTAAAATGTCTTTAATGCAGCGCATTCTCTTTTTCTTTACAATGCAACAAGAATGACATGTTTTAGCTGCTCCTATTCACCCGCACTTCTCACAAACTTAGTTCTTTATTACTTTGCAGCATTTATACACTACATGTTTATTTTTACTCAGATCGTAAAAGAATCTTTGTTATATTTTTACCATGATTTGTCTTTTTTTTTTATTTTTTTTGGGAATACATATTTGAAGGAGTTTTTTTTTTTTTTTTGGAGGGGGGTTGTGTGTCTCAACTTAGCAAAACCACATTATTAACATTTGTATTTGTTGCTTAAATTTACTAGGAGTTTGTTGGTTGTTGGTGCCCCTTGTTAATTCTACTTTAGGATTAGTGAAATGTACCTGCCTACTCAAAGAAAAACTGTCATTGTAGAAAAGTAAAACACAATAGTCAATGATTATTTCAAATCCAAAAAACATTTATTTAGGTCTCAGCAACAAACCAAAGAGGAACGCAGCCATGGTGAAACTTGGGGAATTTGCAAAGCCTTGGACCCCCACGGCAACCATCATTTTTCAGCCTTAAAAAATTGGGGGCATGAAGAGTACCTATCTAAATAATAAGGGAGCGCAATCTGGTCCTGAAGTCCAAAACATCCGGAACTGCAGCAGATGCCATCTAGGTCCCCAGGCTCTGGTCCTACGAGAGGCTCCATCTTCTCTCAGACCAGACTGAATCAAGGTCATCACTCTCTTGTCTTCCTTGTACGCTTCCTTCCACGCCGTGGTGCTGGTGCTGGTGGGGTGGCAGAAGGAGGAGGAGGAGGCGGAGCAAGGTCACTCTCGCAAACATGTGTGAGTGGGGTCATCTCCCCAGCCATCCCCTCATTTAGTATTTTGAGGATGACCTCCTCACACATGCTGCGTTGCCCCGCCTCCATACCCGTAATTTTACTGCCAACCAAGGAGGCAAAGGCCTCCTCGTAGGTGGGTGTGGCATAGAGGGAGGCTGAGGCATCTCTGATCAGCTGGAGCGCTGACTCTCCCACCTCCCCCATGTTTTTCGCCCTTCTGTAGGGAAGGCGGAGGGGAGAGACTTGGGAGACAGTCAGGCTCCTACGCCTACCCCCCTGTTGGCTGCCACTAACCCCTGCCTCCTCCTGACTGCCACCTTCCACAGCCACCTCCTGGCTGAGGTCTTCCTGTGTATGAAAAAGGGACATAGTTTCAGTTATTTGTTCATCAAACACACACAATTCTCATCTAGTGACTGTTGCAAAATGTTTACAAATAGAAAACCATACAATTCTCAGCCCTGCAGTTTAGACTCTTCCCAAAAATGTCTCCAACACTACTGTCTGTTGATATGTCAATCACGTTAGGAACTAAGCAATTGGGGATCCTGAATTAACTGAACATCATTCATTATTCCCCAAACTGGTTACAAAACTACTATACCTGGAACAAGCTGGGCTCCTGCACATATTCCATACTGGAAGGCCCAGGTTGGTCCTCGGAAGCCTCATCAGGGGTGGCGTGCGCGGAAGGACGTGTGCAAGGAAGAGTCGAGAGTGACTTCCTGACAGTAGCCTGGTCTTTGAGAAAGTGGAGCCTCTCATAGTACCAGAGCGTGGGGACATGGACATCAGCTGCTGCAGCTCCAGATGCTAGGGACTTCTGGACCTTATTGCGCTCCCGGAAATAGGTACTCTTCATGTTGTTAATCTTCACTTTTAAGTTTGCCACGGTTGCCATGGGCAGGTTAGGCTTTACAAATGCCACAAGTTTCAGCAGGGCTGCGTACCTCTTTGGTCTGTTGCTGTAGTCACGATGTTTAGGTTGCCATAAGAGGGGAAATTCCCGGTATTTATCAATGAAGAGGGGGAGAAAACTCACGTCGTAGAAGGCCTCCATCACCTCTGCAAGACACAACGCCACACAAAACAATATAAATAATGTCAGCCTAAACTCTCCTAATCTTCTCCATAAAGAAGCCTCAAGTTCTAATCAGTCTAGGCTAGTTATGTACCAACGTCAAATTGTACCTTCGTTTGTAGCGATCGTCTCGTGCGTGAGCTTTCTCTCCCCTCGTCTCCCAGATCGTGGCTACGACACAGGCGTGTGACGTTTTATATACAGTGCGCATGCGTCAAACTCCGCCCGCCCCTGACGATCTTTCTCGTCTATTCCCCACCCCTTCTCTTTACGGCGCAGTGGGGAGAGCACATGGCGGGGACACAGCAGGTGCGCCCCAAATATCCCACCAACGAGGAGGAGGACGAGGAAAGTCCGGAGGCAGAAACGTCCCGATCCCGGAGCCTGAAATTCAAGGCCTCAAATATGTCATTTGGAGAAATGTTGGAGATGGTGGACATATTAAAGAGGAGCGACTATGATGGGAAGTATGGGCCTTACCTCAACCCCAATGTCCGCAAGGCCAAGATCATGTCTAAAGTTGTGAGAAGGCTGTACAATAATTTTGGGGTACAACGATCCAAGGAGCAACTGAGGAAACGCTGGTCAGACCTGAAACTGAGGGAGGCCGATCAGTACAGAAAGATCAAGCGAATTCTTCAAAAAAGTAAGTAGTTGTGTTTTGTGTTTGATTTCTTGCTTGCATACTGCTCCATGTGGTTTGATTTTTACAAAGTTGTACATTCCAAAATGGCCACTTTCATGTTCGTCTGTGCATTCGATCGTACTCAGCCTCGATCTTTCTACCACTGTCATGGTCGTGTGTGTCCATTCGATCGTACGCAACCTCGATCGTTCGGCCACTTATAATACGATGTTTGGTGTTTTTTTTGGGGAAAGGAAGTTTGTTCTCACTAGAAATGTCATCAAGAATGTAAAGCCAATTTATTCAATGTAAAGGAGAGGTCACCCAGTAGCTGTTTACCCATCTGGACTCTAGAGCACTAGTGCTGGGACACCCAAACCCCCTTTTTATTAGGCTTTTCCACACATGTGCTCCAGTGGATACTAGAAGGGTGTCTCCATCACACAAACTTCTACCAAAAAGCTAGTCAGTTTAGCACCTTTACAAAGTGACTACATTCATGTAGTTGGCATTTGTAACTGGCCAAACTAAAATAGTGTCCGTCACTTTCAAGCAATGTTTGTCATTTCCTATTTCTGCCCTCAATAGATTGTGTTGCTAAATCTTCCTTTAGTACATTCTCATAGGGGAGCGAAAACTTGGGCCGTCTGAGGAAACCCCCAAACCAACACCTCCCAAAAAAGGGGAAAGAGCAGAAGCAGAGGAGGAGGAGGAAGGAGAGATCATCGAACTTGGAGAAATTGTCACCACAACAGGTGAGTGTGGGAGAACACAGCTACTGGTAAGCTAATCCATGTATGGCTGCCTCATTTCCAACACCCCATTTTTGTTTGTTTGTGGTTTTTAGGTGACGTGGATGTTGTGGAAGAAAAATTGCACTTTACCACAGAGTGTGCCCACGTACTCATCGGGGAGATAATGGTCTGCAATAGAGATCTAGATTACATAAAGCAAAACATCAATGATGTTCAACAAAAATTGAAGAACATCATTGATGTTTTAGGAAAAATATGAAAACGCACCAAGTAATTAACACACATTTGTGCCAGCTTCTGAACACATTTGCAACTTAAAAACTGTGTGAAATTTGGAACATGCACACATTGTGTCCACATGTGCTAGCTCCCATCATGGTGGATGAATGCCAACGTTTTTTTGGGGGTGCAAACACTTTACGAACTACGAAAGTGGTTGTGGTGAAGGGGTTGCACCCCCAAAAAACGTCCATTCATCCCCATGATGGAAAATGGCACTTTTGAAGCTACTAGGCATGTGTTTTACCATCTAATGACCATTTTCAGACCCAAATTGTGTGCATGTTCTAAATTTCCACTTTCCAGGGGTGACCCCCCATGTGATGAAGGCAAGATCAAACACACTTTGAACATATAGTCATGTCTGATCTTGTCTTCACTTTACAAAGTTGAACTTTCCTAGTTCATAGGTTCTGTTTTGCTCCATGCCTGGTTTTACCAATTGCGGAATGTTTGTAAACAATGTTGTAAATAACCAAGATGTTGTCAGTTTTGGCGTGAAGATTGTAAACGCACTTGTGAATGTTTTCCAAGTAAACTTTTTTATTTTTCTAAATGTGTGGCTTCCTTATTTAAAAAACACAATGCATTATGTATGTAAAATGTAAAGGATATGGGGGCAATGGGTGTTATTTACTAAAGGCAAATCCACTTTGCACTGCAATTTTCTTTCCCAGGGAACTTTTTCACTGCACTTGTAGAGCATAGCGGATTTGACTTATGTAAATGACACCCACAGTGCTTTGTACGAAAACACGGAGCACAGCATTTTTGAGAATACACACATGTCAGACCTGGTGATGAAAAGGAGTATTTTGGGTGTCAGTTATGCAGTACAAACCTTCTCTAGACCAAAGATTAGGTATCAAACACACAACATGAGAATAATCTTTTTGGGAAGAAGAGACTGTTACCTCCTTTTGCCCAGAAAGTGCATTCCCACTGTCGAAGGCAAAGGGAAAAAATGTCAAGGTAAAATAAGCTAAAAAGAATACTGAAATGACAAGAAATCATAGGTTGGTTGAAATATCAGATTTATTAAAAAATGCCTCTCACACATCGTCAGGCAGAGCAATGGCCCCCCTACCCACAAAGTACTCCATATATTGCTCGCGGACCGCGCGGGCATTTAGAGGGGCAAGCCTGGACGTGCCACTTGAAGGGCTGTGAGGTCCGCATTTGGAGGGCCCTCCACATCTGGGCCAACGGGCACCACATAGTTCCTGTTATGTCTTTTGAGGAAGTTGTGCAATATGCAACAGGCAAGAACTATGTGGTTCAGTTTGTATTCCGCCAAGTTAAATGCCGTCAAGAACAGGCGGAAGCGGCTGGCCAGGATGCCAAAAGTGTTCTCCACCACTCTTCTGGCTCTGGACAGCCTGTAGTTGAAGACCCTCTGGTCCGGGGTGAGGGTCCTCATCGGGAACGGCCTCATCACATGGGGAGTCAACGCAAATGCTTCATCTGCGACAAAGACGAAGGGGAGTCCTTCGACATTCTCCTCTGGAGGTGGCAAGCACAGACTGCCACTTTGGAGACGCCAGTAGAACTCCGTGTGCGTAATGGCACCACCATCTGTCAGGGATACCCTGTGGCAGGACAGGCACACGGACGTGCGCGCGTGCGCACACATGTTCCCACGAGAACAGGCCGCACTGGACAGCGGCGCATGAACGTGCGCAGTGACACACGACAGGCACGCGTGCGCAGGAATGCACAACAGGTGCATGTGCACGCGCGCTAACTCAACTTGGTGCCAGTTCCCCTTTAAAAGGACAGCAGCTGCTCCAGTGCAGTGCTGTCTGATCTGCAGCTCTACCTGAGTCTGATCCTGTACCTGCTGTTGTTATCTGATCCTGCTACGTTTGACTACTGCTGCCTTCTCCTCTCCTGACCCGGCCTGCCTTGACCCTGCTATTTCTGAACCCGCTGACCTTCTGTTGCCAAATCTCTGCCTGCCTACTGACCACTCTCTGCCTGCTGTTACTACCTGATTACCTGTGTTTGACCCGGCTTGTCTCACCTGCTTCAGTCTAGTCCTGATCCAGTCTCTGCCTAGATCCAGGGATCGCTGACCTACACCTGTTACCACTGCTGCTACTGCCTCACCAGTCCAGTTCATCAGGTGGATCCTCTCTACTCATCTGCATCAGCTACCACGGATCATACAGGCACTCCTACCTCGCTGCGCTCCTGTACCACTGTTGCAACCCCAGTGGTCCTCGAGCCAGGGCTGTAAGAGAGGTCTCCTTCTACAGTTGGGCTCTGATACCAGGTACGTTACACCATCCGAGATCCGGCCGTTCATCCCCACGTCCACATACATAAACTCGTATGTTGCCGACACCACCGCCAACATCACTACACTATTAAACCCTTTATAATTATAATAGTAGGACCCCGAGTTGGGCGGTGGGACGATGCGGACGTGTTTCCCATCAATTGCCCCTCCGCAGTTAGGAAAGTCCCAACGGCTGGCAAAGTGGGAGGCCACAGTCTGCCATTCCTGTGGCGTGGAAGGGAACTGTGGAGTGAAACAAGAAAAAATAATTAGTCACTTTGCACCTAAACATTGCAAGCAGATTAGACAATCAACATCTTGGAACAAGAGCATTGTATAAAATTGGAGGCTGGAAAGTATTTGCACAGAAAAGTAGAGGCTCCCCTTCACAGATTACTCACCCCCCATCAATCCCCCCACTTCTGATGGGCCATTGGCAATAACTAGGGTTTTGGGGGGGGGGGGTGGTGGACAGGTAACCCTCTGCACTTCATTGATTGGCAAATGGCTCAATAATGTGTGCTAGTTTGGCCAGACCCTCTGTACTTAACACTATTGGCAGCCCCCAGGAAATATAAAACAACATTTCAACCCCCCCCCCCCCCCCCCAAAAAAAAAGGCGGGCAAATTGTGACATTATGAAATTACCAAGCAAGCTAATAGGAGGGAAAGAAGACAAAAAAATAGGAAATGGAATGTATGGAGGCAGCCCCTTGCACTACATGCTTTGCTGAATTCATCCCTAAAGATGCCCACTATAAAGAGGTAGGTATATAGTGTGTATGGACCTTGGGAAAGCCAGCAGATAAAGGATTGGTACCATCTGACAGAGCAGTTGGGGGAGGGGGTTCCTAATGAGTTTGCCCCCCCCCCCCACCAAAAAAAAATAAATAAAAAGGGGCTCTACATGAAGTAAACCACACAGCAAACATTTGTGCATATTTTAGGGGTGTTTGGGGGCAAACAATACTATGCAGCAGACAAAAGACATTGATTAAGTGACTAGGCCATAGGTGTCTATTGGGGCAGAAGAGCATGCTGGGGAGGTAAGTGAAGGGGAAAATGCATGAAGGAGAAAAGGGGCACAGCATATTAGAACATATTGCAATCATGGTAATTAGGGAAGGAGGTCAAAAATAGAAGACATTAGCAAACAGAGCATACATAGAAGGGAATAGTAAAGTATAAATGTTACCTTAATATAGTCCTCCTGCAGGACCTGGATGATGGCAGAACAGGTCTCTGGAATAATGATTCCCAGGGCCTGGGGAGAGATACCTGAAGAGAACTTCAAATCCTGAAGACTTCTCCCTGTCGCCAAGTACCTCAACGTGGCAACAAGCCTCTGCTCCGGAGTAATGGCTTGTCTCATGCAGGTATCCTGCCGGCTGATAAAGGGGGTCAGCAAAGCCAAAAGACGGTGAAAATCGGGGTCCGTCATCCTGAGAAAGTTCCTGAAATCATCAGGATTATTCTCCCGGATCTCACGAAGCAAAGGCATGTGCGAGAATTGGTCACGCTGAAGCAACCAATTCTTGGTCCACATACTCCTCGTCACTCTGTTCATGGACGGGTCTTGGCTCAAAGCTAAAAGCCCGACACCAATTCCGCGTACAGCACGAACTCGGCGACGAGTACGCACGGGAAACATCGCTCACAAGGTCACAAAAGGTCGGCTGGTCAGAACGGACAAACAGAAAGCACCGATAAACAGCAAGGCCTGAAAGAACGAAATGAATACCAGCAACGAGCAGACAATAAGCAGTGCAAATCAAAGCGTCCTATATCAAGATATAGGCCGCAATGACCAACAAATGCGAACTGACTACACGCACTAATAAACAGATACGCACGACAAGCACAAACTGAAGAGCAGTAACGATCTGAGTCAGAAAACTGAGAAGCGCGAATCTTAAGTCACCAAACTTCGACTAACTCTCGATAAACACGGGATCAGCAGAAGGAGCCCAACGGGTGCCTGACGTGGTGCTGAACTTCCCTTTTCTAATCTCGTGGACGACGACTTACGTCACAACGTTCTTCCGGACCGGATATTCCGACAACGTAGTCCGACCGTGTGTACGCAACACCAACATCGGACAAAGTACGACGGACAGAATCCGACCGACCTGGTCCGCGGATTGTCCGAGCGTGTGTATGGGGCTTTAGACTGTGAAGGCCTATCCATTGCTCAATAAGAGCAAGTTAAAGACAGAGCTTAGTCTCATCTACTGCAAAGACGATGTAATGTAATGGTGCTGTGGACCTATTTCAGCTGTTTATGGAGAACAATCTTAAAAACGTATTTAGAGAGACTGTCACTCTTCTGAAGATCCTCATCACCACACCCATGACCACAGCAGAAGCTGAGAGGTGCTTTTCAACCTTAAAAAGGATTAAAACTTTTTTGAGAAATAGCATGACCCAGGAAAGGCTGAATGCATTGGCCATGCTGTCCATGGAAAAGAGAGTGGTGACAGAGATGACTGATTTCAACCAGAAGGTCATTGAGAAATTTGAAAGCCAGAAAGAAAGGAGAGCAAAATTTATTTTCAAATAATTCTACTGGTGCTAATGTGAATGTGGCGTTCATTTGTATTTAATCACCTTTTTTCTGATTCAGAGTTTTTTCGTTGCTGTTTGTTGTGCAATAAAGTTTGTTTACTGTTTTTTAAAAAATCACTGATTCGTGGTACATTTATTGCATTCTTTAACAGTTGAATTAAACATTAACATTTTTCTATATTTTACCTAGCAGGAATGACACATAATCACCTGATAAATGCCCATTAAGGCCCCTTTCACACTGGGGCGGTGAGCCGCGGTGACGGTAAAGCAGCGCTATATTTAGCGCTGCTTTACCGTCGTTTTTACCGCGGTTTTCGGCCGCTCGCGGTGCGGTTTTACCCCCCGCGAGCGGCCGAAAAAGGGTTAAACACCCCCCGCAGAGCGCCGCCGTAGCGGCGCTTTGCGGCGGTATTGCCGCGGTTTTACCGCGGTCTCCCATTCTTTTCAATGGGAAGGAGCGGTATAGGAGCGGTGAACACACCGCTCCTATCCCGCTCCAAAGATGCTGCTAGCAGGACTTTTTTTTTCATCCTGCTAGCGCACCGCTCCAGTGTGAAAGCCCGCCGGCTTTCACACTGGAGTTAAAGGGGCAGGATTTTTTCATGCGGTGAACAGGCGCTATTTTTAGCGCTGCACCGCATGAAAAACGCCCCAGTGTGAAAGGGGCCTTAGAGTCCTTCATTACTAACAGTGTAATTTTTCAGTTTGTTTGCGCCGATCTGTAAGGCTGCGCTATATACCATGATTTGTGATGCTGGGGCTGTATACTCTGTCCTGTGATGCTGGGGCTGTATACTCTGTCCTGTGATGCTGGGGCTGTATACTCTGTCCTGTGATGCTGGGGCTGTATACTCTGTCCTGTGATGCTGGGGCTGTATACTCTGTCCTGTGATGCTGGGGCTGTATACTCCTGACACTATGAGTGGAAGCAAGTGGAATACAGGGGACGGAGTGGGTGGATTCTATAAGGGGTGTGGCCTTTGAGAAGTGGGAGGGGCCAAACGTGGAGGGGGCGGTGTCTTGCGCCCCCCCAGCCTAAAACTTCACCAGCCGCCACTGGTCCCGTACGCAGCTAGGCTCCCAAAAAGTCCCACACATGTGGTATCCCCATACTCAGGAGAAGCAGCAGAATGTATTTTGGGCTGTAATTTCACATATGCCCATGACATGTTTGAGCAATATATCATTTAGTGACAACTTTTTTTTTTTTCATTATTCAATCTCTTGGGACAAAAAAAAAAATTTAATGGGCTTAACATTGCTCTCAGCAAATAGCTTGGGGTGTCTACTTTCCAAAATTGGGTCATTTGGGGGGGTTTGAACTGTCCTGGCATTTTATGCACAACATTTAGAAGCTTATGTCACACATCACCCACTCTTCTAACCACTTGAAGACAAAGCCCTTTCTGACACTTTTTGTTTACATGAAAACATATTTTTTTTTTTTGCAAGAAAATTAAGTTGAACCCCCAAACACTATATATATTGTTAAAGCAAAGGCCCTACAGATTAAAATGGGGGTTTTGCATTTTTTTTCCACACAGTATTTGCGCAGCGATTTTTCAAAACGCAAAATACACTTTTTTCATTTTAATGCACTAAAACACACTATATTGCTCAAATTTTTGATGAAATAAAAAATATGATCTTAGGCCGAGTACATGGATACCAAACACGACATGCTTTAAAATTGCGCACAAACTACATACATTTTTAAAAGCATTTAAAGGTTACCACATTAGATTCACGGAGGAGGTCTACTGCTAAAATTACTGCCCTCGATCTGACCTTCGCGGTTATACCTCACATGCATGGTGCAATTGCTGTTTACATATGACGCCAGACCAACGCTTGTGTTCGCCTTTGCGGAAGAGAAGGGGGAGCAGGGGTGCTTTTTTTTTTTTTTAGTTAGCTTTTTTATTTTATTTTTAAACTGTTCCTTCCATTTTTTCTTTGTTATCATTTTTATTGTTATCTCAGGGAATGTAAATATTCCATATGATAGCAATAGGCAGTGACAGGTACTCTTTTTTTAAAAAAAACGAAAAAAAGAGATTGATCGGTGGGTATGCCCACCATTAGAATACCTCCCTTCATCCACCCACTTCTAATGATGGGCATACATGCACCATTTATATATGCCGAAGCATGGGGGCATCCTCCCGCAAAAGTAATGCTGTGTACACACGGTCGGACTTTTCCACGGGGCAAGCCTCCGTCGGAATTTCGACTGTATGTACGCGGCATTAGGAGCCAATCGCTCCTCCGCCCCTGCTGCCCCCATGCTTCGGCATATATGCTCTTTTTTTTAACTGTGGTGGTGAAATCACCTCCTACAGCGTTGGAGTCGCGGCTTTATGTATCGTGGGAGCAAACGCTGTTGCTGTCAAGATAAATAAATCCGCCTGCAACTGAATGGCGCACCTGAAAACAAAAAAATGGTTAACACTAAAACACAGTAAACAAAATTACATACCTGAAAAGCAAGCATGATAAAACATAATAAAACATTGCAGAATAGAATGGAGTAAAAAAAGAGCAACAATAGAGAGAGAATAGAGAGAGAGAGAGAACAATAAAACGACAACAATTTTTTTTTTTTTTGAGATTCACAGGTAAAAAAGCTCCTGACTGTTAGCGACTAAATCAAAACGCTACCACAAAAAAAATGTTAGCGATCGCAGGGATCAGGCCTGACTCAGTGTTTTGTAAGTGACAGTGATCGATCGATACTGCACTTGGGTGGGCTGGGCTGGGCGGAGGGGGAAAACGCAGGTGCTAGCAGGTATCTGGGCTGATCCCGCTAACAATGCGTTTTTTGGAACCCTAAACTGCTGGGACGGTAGTATAGATCTGATCAGATCAGATATTGATCTGTTCAGATACTGTGCCACTAAGGGAGGTGTATGCTTTGCGCGTTGGTGTTTGCGGTACTGCCACTAACCTGGGGCGACGCAGACCTCATTTGACCCTAAAACCTAATTGATATCACCCGCCGGGCGATCAGGGGGTTAAACCGTTATTGGGTAATAAATGGCGGGTGCCCTGACAGTATAAAAAACAAACTAACTAACCAGCGTCACCCGTAACAGTTATACGGTGATCACTGGTGAAAGGGTTAACTAGGGGCAATCAGGGGGTTAAAACCTTTATTAGGTAATATATGGGGGTACCTGACGCTATATAAAAACCTGACGGGGAACCTAAATAACTAACTGGCTAACCAGCGTCACCAGTGACACTTATACGGTGATCACTGGTGAAAGAGTTAACTCTAGGGGCAATCAGGGGGTTAAAACCTTTATTTAGGTTGTAATATGGGGGTACCTGACCTATAAACCTATTTATGAACCTATATAAACCTGGCGGTTAACCTAAAAAAAAACTGGCTACCTAGCGGCACCATGGACACTAATGCAGTGATCAGAAAAACGATTGCTTAGTGACACTGGCAAAAGAGGGTGAAAGGGTTACCTGGGGGGCAATCAAGGGGTTAAACCTTTATTAGGGGGGGGGGTAGGGGGCTACCTTAGACCTAAAGGGGCCTAAAACTAAGTGCCCTGACCGTTATTGCAGTCACACTGACACTAAATGCAGTGATCAGTAAATAAATGATCACTGCAATTAGTGACACTGTGACTGGGGGGGCAGGGGGTGATCTGGGGGGTGATCAGGGGGTGACAGGGGGGTGGAATGTGTGCCTATGTGTCCTGGTGTCAGTGTAGTGTTTGTGCACTAACCTGGATGTCTTCTCTCCTCGGGGTCCCGGTCAGAAAGACCGACACTCCGAGCGTGACATCACTTCCGCCTGCCTGTATTTACAATACACAGGCAGGGGAAGCTTTTCATTCGCCAGGAGCGATCGCGAGGGGGTGGCCAGAAACCACTGGCCGTCCCCTCATCTCAGATCGCTACTGAAGCGATGCCGACCATCCCCGCCGGAAGGGGGGGGGGACCGATCACGTACAGGTACGGGATTTTGCCTGTACGTGCCATTCTGCTGACGTATATGTACATGGGGCGGTCGGCAAGTGGTTAAAAAAAAAATAATCTCTTTAAAAAAATAATAAAATAAAAAAAAAAAACATTCAAAGCCAAAACATTATGACCCCCCCATGATCAGCCAAATAATTTATGAATTTATGACCCCCCCCCCCCATGATCAGCCAAATAATTTATGACCCCCCATGATCAGCCAAAACCAGATTTCCACTTGCGAAACACCCCCCTTCTCGGCGCATCGTTACTATGGAGGGAGTGCGGGGTGTAGCAAGATGGCGGCGACGGAATGTCACTTCCGTTAAACAATTCTTATGGGTTGCCATACATATCCATACATTGTTCTGTTCTTTTGGCAGAACAGGAACGTTGTGCAATACCCCAGTCTACCACATTGTGGGGGGTGGGGGCGCTGTGATACAATATACCAGGGGTATTTATAGATCAGAGCGGTTTGTCTAACGGACCCGGTTTCCATGGTTACCAAAGCTTCTTATACACAGTGATGGCCAGTGGGGGAGAGCACAGACACACCATGTACTGATTTATGATGGGGCAGTTTTGATGCTATTCAACATTCCCACGCATTTTCTCCAGGAAATGCATTTTCTAGTTATTATTATTATTATTATTATTATTATAGCCAAATTTACCACCCTAACTCCTCCCACAGCTTTTACACTACATAGACAGTAATATACTGAAACGTGCGGATTGTTCCCGATTGGTGTGCCACTTCCGTTACGCATTCTGACGGCTCGCCTAAGCTGACGGGACACCGGAATTGTGTCAATATGTGCCCGTATTCCGTCTGATTAGGTGACTCGTCAGAATGTTTAACGGAAGTGACGGTCCATCGCCGCCATCTTGCTACACCCCACACTCGTCCATAGTACAGATACAGGGAGAAGGGGGTAAGTGGACCTCTTGTTACACCCACGGAGTTTTGCATTTTACACTTATTTTACAGTAAAATGAGTTTATATAGTGAAATACAGGACTCGGAACGCCATCTGTTTAGATGTTGAATTTTAAAAGCAGCGGCAAGCCTGCTGATCCCACAGGTTTGTTAATCTGACAGAACACTGCTGCTTTTACAATTCAACATCTAAACATTTACAGAGTTCTAAGTCCTGTATTTCACTATATAAACTCAGTTTACTGTTAAAAAAAGTGTAAAATGCAAAACTTTGGTGAGTGTAACAAGATGTCCGCTTGCCCCTTCTCAGTGTACCCTTACTGTGGAGGAGTGCGGGGTGTACCAAGATGGTGGTGACAAAACGTCACTTCCGTTACACATTCTGACGGCTTGCCAAATCCGACAGAACAGCCTGTCACATATGGCGACCCATCACATTTGGCTACCCGCTGGACTGCCCATGCGCGACAACGCCATATGCGTTCCAACACTGTTGTAAGACACCACTTTGCCACAGGGCCCCTCGCGGGCTCACTTCGCTCGGTATAATTATAATCTCCACTTGAATGGTGGGGCTTGAACCTGGACTCAGGGGTGTGGCCACAAAATTCTGCGCAATCGCAGATCGCCACAGTGTTGGAACGCAAAAAGTGCCGGCGCATGTGCAGAACAGAAGGGTGCTCCAGCTGAGTTGCCGAGTAACTGGAGTGACGTCCCATAGCACATGTGCACGCCATAGAAGCCTTTTATCGATGGGCAATACTATTTCTCGGCCAGAATTTAAAGCTATGCAAACAACCAGAGTGCAGGGTTCAGGAGTATGTTACATTCAAACTGCAGGGTTCAGGAGTGTCTTAAACACACAGAGTGCAGGGTTCAGGAGTATGTTACATTCAGACTGCAGGGTTCAGGAGTGTCTTAACACAGAGTGCGGGGTCCCGGAGTGCGTTACACACAGAGTGCGGGGTTCCGGAGTGCGTTACACACAGAGTGCGGGGTTCTGGAGTGCGTTACACACAGAGTGCGGGGATCCAGAGTACGTTACACACAGAGTGCAGGGTTCAGGAGTGTATTACACACAGAGTTCGGGGTTCCGGAGTGCTTTACACACAGAGTGCGGGGTTCTGGAGTGCGTTACACACAGAGTGCGGGGTTCTGGAGTGCGTTACACACAGAGTGCGGGGTTCTGGAGTGCGTTACACACAGAGTGCGGGGTTCTGGAGTGCGTTACACACAGAGTGCGGGGATCCAGAGTACGTTACACACAGAGTGCAGGGTTCAGGAGTGTATTACACACAGAGTTCGGGGTTGCGCAGTGCGTTACACACAGAGTGCGGGGTTCTGGAGTGCGTTACACACAGAGTGCAGGGTTCAGGAGTGTATTACACACAGAGTGCAGGGCTCAGGAGTGTGTTACACATGGAGTGCGTTACACACAGAGTGCAGGGTTCAGGAGTGCATTCCACACAGAGTGCGGGGTTCTGGAGTGCGTTACACACAGAGTGCAGGGTTCAGGAGTGCATTCCACACAGTGTGTGGGGTTCTGGAGTGCGTTACACACAGATTGCGGGGTTCTGGAGTGCGTTACACATAGAATGCAGGGTTCTGGAGTGCATTACACACAGAGTGCAGGGTTCTGGAGTGCGTTACACACAGAGTGCGGGGTTCTGGAGTGCGTTACACACAGAGTGTGTGGTTCAGGAGTGCGTTCCACACAGAGTGCAGGGTTCAGGAGTGCGTTCCACACAGAGTGTAGGGTTCAGGAGTGTATTACACACAGAGTGCGGGGTTCAGGAGTGTATTACACACAGATTGCAGGGTTCAGGAGTGCGTTACACACAGAGTGCAGGGTTCAGGAGTGTGTTACACATGGAGTGCGTTACACACAGAGTGCAGGGTTCAGGAGTGCATTCCACACAGAGTGCGGGGTTCTGGAGTGCGTTAAACACACAGAGTGCAGGGTTCAGGAGTGCGTTCCACACAGTGTGTGGGGTTCTGGAGTGCATTACACACAGAGTGCAGGGTTCTGGATTGCGTTACACACAGAGTGCAGGGTTCAGGAGTGTATTACACACAGAGTGCGTGGTTCAGGAGTGCGTTCCACACCGAGTGCAGGGTTCAGGAGTGCGTTACACACAGAGTGCGGGGTTCTGGAGTGCGTTACACACAGAGTGCGGGGTTCTGGAGTGCGTTACACACAGAGTGCGGGGTTCTGGAGTGCGTTACACACAGAGTGCGGGGTTCTGGAGTGCGTTACACACAGAGTGCAGGGTTCAGGAGTGTATTACACACAGAGTGCGTGGTTCAGGAGTGCGTTCCACACAGAGTGCAGGGTTCAGGAGTGCGTTCCACACAGAGTGCAGGGTTCAGGAGTGTATTACACACAGAGTGCAGGGTTCAAGAGTGCGTTCCACACAGAGTGCGGGGTTCAGGAGTGTATTACACACAGATTGCAGGGTTCAGGAGTGCGTTCCACACAGAGTGCAGGGTTCAGGAGTGCGTTACACACAGAGTGCGGGGTTCTGGAATGTGTTACACACAGAGTGCGGGGTTCTGGAATGTGTTACACACAGAGTGCGGGGTTCTGGAGTGCGTTACACACAGAGTGCAGGGTTCAGGAGTGCGTTACACACAGAGTGCAGGGTTCAGGAGTGCGTTACACACAGAGTTCGGGGTTCCGGAGTGCGTTACACACAGAGTGCGGGGTTCTGGAGTGCGTTACACACAGAGTGCAGGGTTCAGGAGTGTATTACACACAGAGTGCAGGGCTCAGGAGTGTGTTACACATGGAGTGCATTACACACAGAGTGCGGGGTTCAGGAGTGCATTCCACACAGAGTGCGGGGTTCCGGAGTGCGTTCCACACAGTGTGTGGGGTTCTGGAGTGCGTTACACACAGAGTGCAGGGTTCTGGAGTGCGTTACACACAGAGTGCAGGGTTCAGGAGTGCGTTCCACACAGAGTGCAGGGTTCAGGAGTGTATTACACACAGAGTGCGGGGTTCTGGAGTGCGTTACACACAGAGTGCAGGGTTCTGGAGTGCGTTACACACAGAGTGCAGGGTTCAGGAGTGCGTTCCACACAGAGTGCAGGGTTCAGGAGTGTATTACACACAGAGTGCGGGGTTCAGGAGTGCGTTCCACACAGAGTGCAGGGTTCAGGAGTGTATTACACACAGAGTGCAGGGTTCAGGAGTGTATTACACACAGAGTGCAGGGTTCAGGAGTGTATTACACACAGAGTGCAGGGTTCAAGAGTGCGTTCCACACAGAGTGCGGGGTTCTGGAGTGCGTTACACACAGAGTGCAGGGTTCAGGAGTGCGTTCCACACAGTGTGTGGGGTTGTGGAGTGCGTTACACACAGATTGCGGGGTTGTGGAGTGCGTTACACACAGATTGCGGGGTTCTGGAGTGCGTTACACACAGAATGCGGGGTTCTGGAGTGCGTTACACACAGAATGCAGGGTTCTGGAGTGCGTTACACACAGAGTGCAGGGTTCTGGAGTGCGTTACACACAGAGTGCGTGGTTCAGGAGTGCGTTCCACACAGAGTGCAGGGTTCAGGAGTGCGTTCCACACAGAGTGCAGGGTTCAGGAGTGTATTACACACAGAGTGCGGGGTTCAGGAGTGTATTACACACAGAGTGCAGGGTTCAAGAGTGCGTTCCACACAGAGTGCGGGGTTCAGGAGTGTATTACACACAGATTGCAGGGTTCAGGAGTGCGTTCCACACAGAGTGCTGGGTTCAGGAGTGCGTTACACACAGAGTGCAGGGTTCAGGAGTGCGTTACACACAGAGTGCAGGGTTCAGGAGTGCGTTACACACAGAGTGCGGGGTTCTGGAGTGCGTTACACACAGAGTGCAGGGTTCAGGATTGTATTACACACAGAGTGCGGGGTTCTGGAGTGCGTTACACACAGAGTGCGGGGTTTTGGAGTGCGTTCCACACAGAGTGCGTGGTTCAGGAGTGCGTTCCACACAGAGTGCAGGGTTCAGGAGTGCGTTCCACACAGAGTGCGTGGTTCAGGAGTGCGTTCCACACAGAGTGCAGGGTTCAGGAGTGCGTTCCACACAGACTGCAGGGTTCAGGAGTGTATTACACACAGAGTGCGGGGTTCAGGAGTGTATTACACACAGAGTGCAGGGTTCAAGAGTGCGTTCCACACAGAGTGCGGGGTTCAGGAGTGTATTACACACATTGTGCAGGGTTCAGGAGTGCGTTCCACACAGAGTGCAGGGTTCAGGAGTGCGTTACACACAGAGTGCAGGGTTCAGGAGTGCGTTACACACATTGTGCAGGGGTTCATGAGAAAATGCTTTCAAAAAATTTAATAATATAATACTAAAGCAGAACTCCGAGCAAGACAGTTTCAAATGGAATAGGAAAGGTTTAGCACCTCAGTTTGGTTACTGATGTCAGCGACTCCACTGGAGGGATTCTGCTCACTTCCTCTCTTGCTGAGATGATAGGAAGTGAGGAGGAACTATCCCAGTCAGGACGTAGAAAAAAATGAAACCTTGGAAAGATTTGAAGCCTCTCCCCACTCCATCCAAATCTAAAGAAAAACATTTTGAGCAGGTTTCTAATTTAAAATTTGTACTTAACTTTACTGTCTTTATTTTTCTTTATAGATTCAAAAGCAAAGAGCTTAAAAAAAGCAAATTCAGATAAAGAAAACCAATCAGCAATGAGCAGAGAAGTGGACAAGGACGAGAGGAGGGGGAATCAAGGGAGAGAGGAAGACCTGATCATGATCCGAGGGGTATGTTAATCTAACAGAACACCGCTGCTTTTACAATTCAACATCTAAACATTTACATGGAGTTCTAAGGCCTGTGTTTCACCGGTGGGAGTAACAAGATGTCCGCTTGCCCCCTTCTCAGTGTACCCTTACTGTGGAGGAGTGCGGGGTGTACCAAGTTGGCGGGCGACAAAACGTCACTTCCGTTACACATTCTGACGGGTCGCCAAATTTGACGGAACACCCGCCGTCAAAAAGTGCCCACGCATGTGCGGAACAGAAGGGTGCTCCAGCTGAGTTGCCAAGCAGCTGGAGTGACGTCCCATAGCACATGCGCACGCCGCAGGAGCCTTTTTTCGACGGGCAATACTATTTCTTGGCCAGAATTTAATGCTATGCAAACAGCAGAGGGACACCGTATTTGGCATATTGTGCCTCGCTGTCGCGCCACGGATTTACAGTGAGGCACAATATAGCATGTACGGTGTCCCTTCCGCATTTTGCATAACTTTCAATTGTGCCCCTGAAATGGCATCGCCCATCTAAAAAACCTCCTGCAATATGCGCATGGTGACGTCACTCCAGCTGATCGGTAATGCAGCTGGAGTGGCCTTCCATTCTGCACATGCGCGGGCACTTTTCGACGGCGGGCACATATTGACAGAACACTGGCCCTGAGTGCTATACATGGGAGAATTGGGGGAGGAGTCACACAAGACTGATAGAAGGTGGGTCATTTATTTCACGCACTGCGATCTCACCCTACTTATTTGAATGGGCTAGAATCACGCCGGACAGCACCAGAAGTAGTGCACCAAAGACGCACAGCAACCGGATCACATTGTACTTCTATACATTGCGATCTGGTGCAGGAAAACGCATTGCATTTGTGACCTGTGTTTGGGGGGGCACACACTGACACCCGCTGCAGATGACGTTTAAATGCAGTGCTGGAAATGTGGGATTATCGCACTGCATTCTGCTGGGAACCGGCCAATAAAAGCAGCCGGACTCACACAATGCAAAGTCATTATCCATACATAACCATTAACAACGTTTAGTTGCAGATAGTTTAGGAAAAGAGGGAAAGCGCTGTGTCCGTTATCTGCAGCTAGACACGCGGTCAGAGCCATCTTTAATAGTGATTGGACACTGGGCAAACATTTTCTTGGGCTCTCCCGAATCCACTTGTCAACTATTTTCAGGCAGTGTAGGCTCAAAGGGGCAGCTGCCCACAACAATGACTGGGCCCAGGGCAGCAGCCCCTTTCCCCCCACCCGCAGACCCCCACAACCAACAGCCAGGGTTGTGGGGATGAGGATCTTGTCCTCATCAACATGGGGACAAGGTGCTTTGGGGACCCCAAAGCATCCTCCCAATGTTGAGGGCATGTGGCCTGGTACGGTTCAGGAGGGGGGCCGCTCTCTTGTCACCCCCTCTTTTCCTGCGGCCTGCCAGGTTGCATGCTCGGATAAGGGTCTGGTATGGATTTTAAGGAGGACCCCCACGCCATTTTTTTTTTTGGCGTGGGGTTCCCCTTAATATCCATATCAAACCTGAAGGGCCTGGTATGCTCTTGGAGGGGAACCCATGCCGTTTTTTTTTTTTTTTATTAAAGTCACCTGGCCAAAGTCGTGTTATAAGTTGCCCCAAGTCAAGTTGTAAGTCGCGCTGGAAGTCGTGTTGCCCATGTGTGAATGGACTGTTAATGATAACGGCGTGCGCTAAACGCGGTGCGCCGGTATATTATGTGTTGCGCATATTTGTGCGCCGGTTCATACGCTCAAGTAATAATTTATCTGGCGCACCAATTGTGGTATGAACCGGCGCAGCGCATTCATCTTGGTAAATCAGCCCCATTGTGCAGTGTTCCAGAGTACATTACACACAGAGTGCGGGGTTCCAGAGTGCGTTACACACATTGTGCAGGGGTTCATGAGAAAATGCTTTCAAAACATTTAATAATATAATACTAAAGCAGAACTCCGAGCAAGACAGTTTCAAATGGAATAGGAAAGGTTTAGCACCTCAGTTTGGTTACTGATGTCAGCGACTCCACTAGAGGGATTCTGCTCACTTCCTCTCTTGCTGAGATGATAGGAAGTGAGGAGGAACTATCCCAGTCAGGACATAAAAAAAAAATATGAAACCTTGAAAGATTTGAACCCTCTCCCCACTCCATCCAAATCTAAAGAAAAACATTTTGAGCAGCGTTCTAATTTAAAATTTGTACTTAACTTTACTGTCTTTATTTTTCTTTATAGATTCAAATCAGACAGACAGTCGAAAGCAAGAGAGATGACCTGGAAGAAAGAAGACCAGTTACGGAGCACGTTTATAGAGAGGGAGGAGGAAAGAAAAATGGAACAGAAGATACGCTTCAAAAGTTATGGGTATAGCAAGCAAAAAAAGACTAACACACCAGTTAGCAAAACGTGCAAAACAGGATCACAGCCAAAAATACAGAAGACGCATGGGGCCCTTGAAGTAGAGCGGTTACTTGAAGAAATTGAGAAACAGCGGGCCCTTGAAGAACAGCAGGCCCTTGAAAAACAGCAGGCCCTTGACGAACGAGGCCTTGAAGGAATTGAAAAACAGTGGGCCCTTGAACAGCAGGCCCTTGAAGAAGAGTGGGCCCTTGAAGAAGAGTGGGCCCTTGAAGAAGAGTGGGCCCTTGAAGAAGAGTGGGCCCTTGAAGAAGAGCGGGCCCTTGAAGAAGAGCGGGCCCTTGAAGAACAGTGGGCCCTTGAAGAAATTGAAAAACAGCGGGCCCTGAAAGAACAGCAGGCCCTTGAACAGCGGGCTTTTGAAGAAATTGAAAAACCGTGGGCCCTTAAACTACGGGCCCTTCAACAGCGGTCCCTTGAAAGATGGCAGGCCCATAAAAAACAGCAGGTCCTTGAAATTGAGCGGGCCCTTTAACAGTGGGCCCTTGAAAGACAGCAGGCCCTTGAAAAACAGCAGGCCATTAAAGAACAGCAAGTTCTTAAAAATAAGCGGGCCCTTGAACAGCGGGCCCTTGAAAGACAGCAGGCCCTTGAAGAACAGTGGGAGCGGGCCCTTAAAGAACAGTGGGAGCGGGCCTTTGAAAAACGGCAGGCTCTTGCAAAACAGTTGGCTCTTGAAAATAAGTCGGTCCTTGAACAGCGGGCTCTTGAAAAACAGCAAGCCATTGAAGAAAAGCAGGCCCTTGGAGAACAGTGGGAGCAAGCCTTTGAAAAACGGAAGGCCCTTGAAGAAAAACGGGCTCTTGAAGAACGGCGGGCTCTTGAAGAATGGAAGGCTCTTATAGAACGGCAGGCTCTTAAAAAACGTCAGGCTCTTGGAAAATGGCAGGCTCTTGGGAAACGGCAGACTCTTGAAAAACAGCAGGCCCATGAACAACAGTGGGCCCTTGTAATACAGCAGGCCCTTAAAATACAGCGGGCCCTTGAAGAACTGCGGGCCCTTGAAGAACTGCGGGCCCTTGAAGAACTGCGGGCCCTTGAAGAACTGCGGGCCCTTGGAGAACTGCGGGCCCTTGGAGAACAGCTGGCCCTTGGAGAACAGCTGGCCCTTGAAATACAGCGAGCTCTTGAAAAACTGTGGGCTCTTGTACAACAGCGGGACCTTGAAATACAGTGGGCCCTTAAAGAACTGCGGGCTCTTGAAGAACAGCAGGCTCTAGAATATTGGCAGACCCATGAAGAACAGCAAAACCTTGAAATACTGCGGGCCCTTAAAGAACTGCAGGCTCTTGTAGAACAGCGGGCCCTTGAAGAACTGCAGGCTCTTGAAAAACGGCAGACCCATCAAGAACAGCAAAACCTTGAAATACAGCAGGCCCTTGAAGAACTGCGGGCTCTTGTAGAACAGCAGGCTCTTGAAAAACGGCAGGCTCTTTAAAAACGGCAGACCCATGAAGAACAGTGCGACCTGGAAATACAGTGGGCCCTTAAAGAACTGCTGGCTCTTGTAGAACAGCGGGCCCTTGAAGAACCGCAGGCTCTTGAAAAACAGCAACAGTGGGCAATTGAAGAACAGCAGGACCTCGAACTGCGGGCTCTTGTAGAACAGTGGGCCCTTGAAAAACAGCGGGCGAAAGCCACACATGGCTTAGGGCTTAACATCAAGAAGACCACTGTGGATATCCCCATAGTAAGTATCCTGTTATATGGCTTGGTTACTTATAGTTAATTAGGTTGAAGAAAGTCACATGTCTATAAAGTACATTCACCTGAGGGAAAAGAGTGTCAATAAAAAAACACACTAGACAGGTTCTTAAAGTAATTTATTAGGCAGCTCCGGGGGTCTTTTACCGACTTCGGGGGTCTCTTCCGACGACTCTGCTCTCTACTGCCTGTTCTTCCGCTCCTCTGGTTCTTCTCCCGCTCTCCGGTTCTTCTGCCGGGCTCCTCCGCTATCTTCTGCCGCTCTTTTACTAGCGTTGGCCCGGTCTTGTCCATCCTCTTCTTCCCGGTTCTCTTCTTCCGATGTTGACAAGACGCTCTCTCCCACTGTAATGCTGTGTGCGAGGTGCGCAACGACTTATATAGGCACGGAACGTGGTCAACGGGTGAGGTCACCCAGTGACCCCGCCCCTTATGACGTCCCAGCATGCCCCGGAACTGTGGCGTCATAAGGGGCGGGGTCACCGGGCGACATCACCCCCGTGACCACACCCCATGCCTATATAAGTCGCTGCGCACGAGAGGCGACATTGTTTTTGTCTTTATCGTGCTCGCTGCAGTAGGAAAATGTGTTTTCCTATTGCAGCCGGCGCGAGATGTACAGTACCCTGTCGCCAAGAACCAGCGCGATGGTATCGAGCTGGAAACACATTCTCGCGGGCAGGTACTGTCATTTCTTTTCCTGTAAAGTCGCTTCAATATAGATGGAGATCCGACTTGGAGGCGACTTCCATTGAATTCTATGGGTACAAGTCACCTAGAAGTCGGAATGAAGTAGTACAGGAACCTTTTTTGAAGTCGGAGCGACTGCAGTAGTGTGCATTAAGACAGATCTATTCACTTACATTGATTTTTTTCATGTAGCGCGACTTGAGGCGACTTGGGGCGACTTGAAGTCGGATCCAAAGTTGCCCCTGTGTGACTCTCAACCTACAGATCTTTTATAAATGTTCCTTTCCTGGAGAATTGAGGATTAGCAGTGACAGCAAAATCTGGTGCTGGCACTTATTCCAGGGGGATGAATAGTGATTAGGACATGGACCCTCTGGGCCCCATTTACTTACGTCCCAAGCATAAACTTCAATGTGCAATGTATAGATAGTATAGATGAGCCCCTAAGTCCCAGGGGGCCTTTTTGCAGGTGTAGGATTTGCACAAATGGTAGGTCTACCCCTGAATTATTTACCCCCTCCTGTATTTGGGACCTTCAGATCTTTACTTTTGAAATACTTTCTGATTATCAACTCTTTGTAAACATGCTGTGAACAATTGAATATTAAAGCAGAACACCAAGCAAGACAGTTCATGGATTTAGGATGGAATGGGGGTAGTGGGTTAGAACCTCAGTTGGATTTTTATTGCTGTCTGCAATCCTGATGGGAGGATTCCGCTTACTTCTTCTCCTTCTGGGATGATATGAAGTAAAAGAAAACTTTCCCAGTCAGGACACAGAGAACAGTAAAAACTTTTGAAAAGTTTGCACCCTTTCCCCACTCCATCCAAATCTAAAAGATAGAGTAGAGCTCCACTTTAGAATCTGTCCTTTTACTTACCTGTTTTATTTATTTTTTCTTAGACCCAGGAAGAACGGCCGACTCAGGGAAAGAAGGAAGAAAATTAAGAAATTACAGCGGACGAGGTGCGACCAAGTAACCGAGACAAGAAATGGAAAAAATGGCTGAAATTAGATAAGATGTTGGCAAAGAAGGGCAAGAAAGCAAGAAGAGAAGAAGAAAAGCCGGAAGAAGAAGAAAAGATGGAAGAAGAAGAGAATGGGGAAGAGTCAAGGGAACCATCTATCTGCGAAACCAGATTATTCTGGTTCCCCCCAGAAGGAAAAAATAAAAAGGGCAATCTGAATCTTGGAGTGTCACGGAACAATAAAAGTCCTTATTCTTTGTCTACAAAGATACCGCCAACTGACCCTTGCTGCAGATTTGTGTGCAATAGAATTGACAAATGTTGTGCTGCGAGCTGCTTCTACATTTGCCCTTTCTGTGGTAAATATCTTTGGAAAAAGCTAAAGCGGGCATGCTGGAGTCTGATGAAAAAGGTAAGTACTCTATAATACTATACTACTTAGGTAGTTATATAGCCACTATAAGAGCCGCTAATGTATATATATGTTTGGGGTTTCAAGTGATATGCTGGGGTGATGCCTGCAGCTGCACGTAGCAGGCCGACCTCCTCTATAGAAAAGTTCCTGATAAAAATTGGCACATCGATCATAAATGACATAAAGTCCTAAACTGAGAAGTATTGCAGAAGTGACAGGATATGATGTAGCTGAAAGGTGATACTCCTGTGTTATATCCACTAATAAATCCTTTTCTTACTACAGTATGCCTTTGGCTGCATCTTGAGATGCTTCTATATGAAAAAGCCAGAAGAATCAGATGAATCAAAAGAATCAGACGAATCAGATGAATCAGAAGAATCAGATGAATCAGAAGAATCAGATCAGGGAGAGAGGGGGCATGGAACTAGAGAGGGGGCAGGAAACTAGAGAGGGGCAGGGAGAGAGAGGGGCAGGGAGAGAGAGAAGGGGCAGGAAGAGAGAGAGGGGGGCAGGGAGAGAGAGGGGCAGGGAGAGAGAGAGGGGGGGGCAGGGGGATAGAGAAGGGCAGGGAGAGAGAGAGGGGACGGGAAGAGAGAGGGGGCAGGGGGATAGAGGGGATAGGGGTATAGAGAGGGGCAGGGGGAGACAGGAGGGGCAGGGGGATAGAGAGGGGCAGGGGGAGAGAGAAGGGGCAAGGAGAGAGGGGGCAGGGGGGTAGAGAAGGGGCAGGGAGAGAGAGAGAGGGGACAGGGGGATAGAGGGGGGCAGGGGGATAGAGAAGGGGCAGGGAGAGAGAGAGGGGGCAGGGGGATAGAGAAGGGGCAGGGAGAGAGAGAAGGGGCAGGGAGAGAGGGGGCAGGGGGATAGAGAAGGGGCAGGGAGAGAGAGGGGACGGGGGATAGAGAAGGGGCAGGGAGAGAGAGAGGGGACGTGGATAGAGAGGGGGCAGGAAGAGAGAGAGGGGACGGGGGAGAGGGGGGGGGATAGAGGGGACAGGGGTATAGAGAGGGGCAGGGGCATAGAGAGGGGCAGGGAGAGACAGAGGGGGCAGGGGGATAGAGAGGGTTAGGGGGAGAGAGAAGGGGCAAGGAGAGAGGGGGCAGGGGGGTAGAGAAGGGGCAGGGAGAGAGAGAGGGGACGGGGGATAGAGAGAGGGGGGCAGGGGGATAGAGGGGGGGGGGCAGGGGGATAGAGGAGGGGCAGGGAGAGAGAGAAGGGGCAGGGAGAGAAGGGGCAGGGAGGGAGGAAGGGGGCAGGGAGAGAGGGGCAGGGAGAGAGAGGGGCAGGGAGATAGAGAAGGGGCAGGGGGAGAGGGGAGCAGGGGGGCAGGGAGAGAGGGGCAGGGAGAGAGAGGGGCAGGGGGGAGAGGGCAGGGAGAAAGGGGGCAGGGAGAGGGAGAGAGAGAGAGGGGCAGGGAGAGAGAGAGGGGCAGGGAGAGAGAGAGAGGGGCAGGGAGAGAGAGAAGGGGCAGGGAGAGAGTGGGCAGGGGGATAGAGAAGGGGCAGGGAGAGAGAGAAGGGGCAGGGAGAGGGGGGCAGTGAGAGAGAGAAGGGGCAGGGGGATAGAGAGGGTTAGGGGGAGAGATAAGGGGCAAGGAGAGAGGGGGCAGGGGGGTAGAGAAGGGGCAGGGAGAGAGAGAGGGGACGGGGGGGATAGAGAGAGGGCAGGGGGCAGGGGGGGCAGGGAGAGAAGGGCAGGGAGAGAGAGAAGGGGCAGGGAGAGAGAGAAGGGGCAGGGAGGGAGAGAAGGGGCAGGGAGAGAGGGGGCAGGGAAATAGAGAGGGGTAGGGAGAGAGAGAAGGGGCAGGGAGAGAGGGAGAGAGGGGGCAGGGAGAGAGGGGGCAGGGAGAGAGGGGCAGGGGGATAGAGAAGGGGCAGGGAGAAAGGGGGCAGGGAACTAGAGAGGGGCAGAGAGAGAGAGGGACAGGGAGAGAGAGAAGGGGCAGGGAGAGAGAGAGAGAGGGGGCAGAGAGAGAGAGAAGGGGCAGGGTGAGAGGGGGCAGGGGGATAAAGAAGGGGCAGGGAGAGAGGGGGGCAGGGAGAGAGGGGGGCAGGGAGAGAGAGAAGGGGCAGGGAGGGAGAGAAGGGGCAGGGAGGGAGAGAAGGGGCAGGGAGAGAGAGAGGGGACGGGGGATAGAGAAGGGGCAAGGAGAGAGAGAGGGGACGGGGATAGAGAGGGGGCAGGGAGAGAGAGAGGGGCAGGGGTATAGAGGGGGGCAGGGGTATAGAGGGGGGCAGGGGGATAGAGAGGGGCAGGGGGATAGAGAGGGTTAGGGGGAGAGAGAAGGGGGCAAGGAGAGAGGGGGCAGGGGGGTAGAGAAGGGGCAGGGAGAGAGAGAGGGGACGGGGGGATAGAGAGAGGAGGGCAGGGGGATAGAGGGGGGCAGGGGGATAGAGAAGGGGCAGGGAGAGAGAGAAGGGGCAGGGAGGGAGAGAAGGGGCAGGGAGAGAGGGGGCAGGGAAATAGAGAGGGGTAGGGAGAGAGAGAAGGGGCAGGGAGAGAGGGGGCAGGGAGAGAGGGAGCAGGGGGATAGAGAAGGGGCAGGGAGAAAGGGGGCAGGGAACTAGAGAGGGGCAGAGAGAGAGGGGCAGGGAGAGAGAGAAGGGGCAGGGAGAGAGAGAGAGAGGGGGGCAGGGAGACAGAGAAGGGGCAGGGAGAGAGAGAAGGGGCAGGGAGAGAGAGAGGGGGACGGGGGATAGAGAAGGGGCAAGGAGAGAGAGAGGGGACGGGGATAGAGAGGGGGCAGGGGGATAGAGGGGACAGGGGTATAGAGGGGGGCAGGGGGAGAGAGAGGGGCAGGGGGATAGAGAGGGTTAGGGGGAGAGAGAAGGGGCAAGGAGAGAGGGGGCAGGGGGGTAGAGAAGCGGCAGCGAGAGAGAGAGGGGACGGGGGGAGATAGAGAGGGGACGGGGGGATAGAGAGAGAGGAGGGCAGGGGGATAGAGAAGGGGCAGGGGAGAGAGAGAGAAGGGGCAGGGAGGGAGAGAAGGGGCAGGGAGAGAGGGGGGCAGGGAAATAGAGAGGGGTAGGGAGAGAGAGAAGGGGCAGGGAGAGAGGGAGAGAGGGGGCAGGGAGAGAGGGGGCAGGGGGATAGAGAAGGGGCAGGGAGAAAGGGGGCAGGGAACTAGAGAGGGGCAGGGAGAGAGGGGCAGGGAGAGAGAGAAGGGGCAGGGAGAGAGAGCGAGAGAGCGGGCAGGGAGAGAGAGAAGGGGGGGCAGGGAGAGAGGGGGCAGGGGATAGAGAAGGGGCAGGGGGAGAGAGAAGGGCAGGGAGAGAGGGGGCAGGGAGAGAGGGAGGCAGGGAGAGAGAGAAGGGGCAGGGAGAGAGAGGGGGCAGAGAGCAGTAAAGTCCGGATAGAGGTGACAGTGGCAGAGAGGAGAACGCCAGGGGGAGGTGTGGTTTGTGCTGTGCTTTCCCCTTCCTTCTTTCTTTCCTTCCATCTTTCCTTTCTTTTTATTTCTCTCTTTTTTTTTCCTCCTTTCTTTCCTTCTTATTTTCTTTCCATTCTTTTTCTCTTTCTTTATTTTCTTCCTTCATTCCTTCCTTCTTTTCATCCTTTCTTTCTTTCTATTCTCTTTATTTATTTTTTCTTTTTTTCTTTCCTTCCTTCCATCTTTCTTTCTTTCCTTCTTTCTTTCCTTCCATCTTTCCTTCTTTCTTTTTATCTTTCTTTCTTTCCTTCTTTCTTTTTCTCTTTCTTTCCTTCTTTCTTTCCTTCCATCTTTTATTTTTTTCTCTTTCTCTCATTCCTTCCTTCCTTTTTCTTTTCTCTTTCTCTTTCTTTCTTCCATCTTTCTTTCTCTTTCCTTCCTTCTTTCTTCATCCCCCTTTCTTTCTTTCTCTCTCTTTATTTCTTTCTTTCCTTCATTCCTTCCTTATTTCCATTCTTTATTTTCTTTCTTTCTTTCCTTTCCATCTTTCTTTCCATCTTTCTTTTCATCCAAAGTTGTGGTTTTATTGTTCTCTCTCTCTCTCTCTCTCTCTATTGTTGCCCTTTTTTACTGTATTCTATTCTGCAATTTTTTATTATGTTTTATCATGCTTGCTTTTCAGGTATGTAATTTTGTTATACTTTACTGTTTACTGTGTTTTATTGTTAACCATTTTTTTGTTTTCAGGTGCGCCATTCAGCTGCAGCGCAGATTTATTTATCTTGACAGCAACAGCGTTTGCTCCCACGAGACATAAAGCCGTGACTCCAACGCTGTAGGAGGTGATTTCACCACCACAGTTAAAAAAAGAGCATATATGCCGAAGCATGGGGGCAGCAGGGGGCGGAGGAGCGATTTGCTCCTAATGCCACGTAATGCCTACTGTTGAAATTCCGACGGAGGCTTGCCCTTGGAAAAGTCCGACCATGTGTACGTGGCATAACTTTTTTGCGGGAGGATGCCCCCATGCTTCGGCATATATACATATTTTAGGCACCGGTTGCGTTAAAAATTTTTTTTATTTTTACTATGTTTTTTGGTATTTGCTTTGCAGGTATGGTATGGTAAGGTCTTACTGTTATACTGTAATGTTACTTTGTTTTAATGTTAACCATAATTTGCTTAGCAGGTACGCCATTAAGTTGCAGCGCAGATTTATTTATCTTGACAGCAACAGCGTTTGCTCCCACGATACATAAAGCCGTGACTCCAACGCTGTAGGAGGTGATTTCACCACCACAGTTTAAAAAAAAGAGCATATATGCCGAAGCATGGGGGCAGCAGGGGCGGAGGAGCTATTTGCTAACATTTGCTAATGCTAATATTTGATAACGACATTTATGTTGAAACTAGTCTGGGAGGGCACGCAGAGACACCACCACGCTACAGGACGGAGGACGGGCTCCAGTATTTTGCCGGCCGGCAGCTTGATTTTAAATGTGCTTCCAACAGAGCTTCTTTATGTAAGTGCAATTTTATACCTATTTTAAATAAATCCATACGGAATTATGCTATGGAAGTTTTCTCTTTCTTGTCTTAATGGGATCCCAATGAGTGCATGGAAGTAGGAATTATTCCCCTACCCCAATCGGGGGTGACTGTGGACCTGGAGAGGAACCAGCTGGGGATACCCTTACTAGTTTATCGTTTGGCTATCATCTATTTCGATATGGGAAAGTGACACCTCTTCAATATCCTAGTCGATCGAGAGTGAGGATCGGGAGAGAGAAAATATTAGGGATACCCACATCATGCCTGGTGATTGGTCCAATGCAAAGCTGTTTATGCTTTGCCTTCTGGTAAGCACATAGCGATTCAGGGTGACGGGCATTTCACTAACACCTGTATTTCCCAGTCACTGTGGTGCATCTTTTTGAAAATAACGTCTGGATGTGTATAATGCGGTTTTAATGCGATTTTAATTTATCCAATGACAGAGGACTTTTGAACTTGGGTCAGGTTCCATTGAGCCATTTCTTTTTCACCATAAGAACTATTATATCAGACCAATTAGGGTCTTGTTTATGATCCTGTGTCATATCTAGATTTATATTTTGTCCGTGTATTCCATTTGGCTTGATAGCGATTTATGGTTTCAAGTGGTTTTTTGCGCTGCTCCTTTGTATATTTGCCTTCTGATAAGCACATAGTGATTCAGGCTGACAGGCATTTCACAAACACCTGTATTTCCAAGTCACTGTGGTGCATCTTTTTGAAAATAACGTCTGGATGTGCATAATGCGATTTTAATGTATCCATTGCCAGAGGACTTTTGAACTTGGGTCAGGTTCCATTGAACAATTTTTTTTATCATAAGAACTATTATATCAGACCAATTAGGGTCTCGTTTATGATCCTGTGTCATATCTGGATTTATATTTTGTCTGTGTATTCCATTTAGCTTGATAGCGATTTATGGTTTCAAATTGTTTTTGGCGCTGCTCCTTTGTATATTATTTTTTTTTATTTATAAGCAGTGAGGAGATGATGTGCTGTAACCTTTAGCAACCAATCAGTGAGCAGTAATGCTGTACACTAACCACTTGCAACCAATCAGTGAGCAGTAATAATATGCAGTAACCTCTAACAACCAATTAGTGAGTGTTATAGATGTTCAGTAACCTCTAGCAATCAATCAGTGAGCAGTATTGATTGTACAGTAATCTCTAGCAACCAATCAACAAGCAGAAGTCATGCGCTGTAACCTCTAGAAAATAACAGTGAGCCATAATGTGTGCTCTAACCTCTAGCAGGCAGTCAGTGAACGGTAATGATACACTGCAACCAATCGCTAAAGCTGACTGATCTAATTCAGTAAACTGATTTTGAGTCTAGTTACTATTTATTGTATGTCTCAAAGCATGTGGAGAGTGAAATTGCGTGGAAGAGGGGGCCCAAGAAAATGTTTGCCCAGGGTCCAATCAATATTAAAGACGGCCCTGCACCCATTCTTGGGCTACGGCCTCAATGTCCTTGTAAGCAGCTGGGCCTCTGCCTGGTTAGATGAAGATCCGGTGCCTGGTTAGATAAGGATCCGATACCTGCATACATGTCTGTGACATGTAAGGTGAAGACAGCTGTGAAAAGTTTAGCTTGTGGCCACTTTGACAATTTATAAACTTAAAGTGGTTGTAAACCCTTCCCTATATCCAGTGAAGTGACTGGCCTCAGCTAATACACAGAGATCAAACGATTCTTCTGCTCCCCTTTCTTCCCCCCAGAAAGGTGCCATCGAAGCAGGGGGGGGGGGGGATCCTATCGGCGGACGTTACATTTCTGGGTGGACCTCCGCTTTAATAGGGGTTAGTGTGCAAGTTCCTTCCAGTGTAGCTAAAAGAGTGGACACCAGAGGGAGCTAGAGATTTCAAGGTTTAAATTCTCGCAAATGAATATTCAAGTCTATTCTGTCCTCTGCTATAAACGGGCCTGCATGCCAGCAGGCTCACAAGATATATGTGTTTTTTTAAAGATTTATCATTTTAATTTTTAACAAAGTCCTGGATTATTTATTATTAACCAACTGCTCAGTTACATTTGTTTTATTATGACTTGTAAAGATCTTTTCCGTTTATTATTCCTTGAAATCTATCTGGCACAGTATGTTCCTAATGTGGTATTGTTTTATGCAGCTGTTACCCTGTTGATTTTTTTTCTGTGGGTTGAGCATTGCTTAGTCTAGACAACGTTGTCTGATTTATTCTTGTTTAGCATTTAGGGTATTGCTTACTGGGAAATAATTACCATTTAATAAAGACTGATTTATTTATTTTTTCATAACACCCATCCTTGGTTCCAAATACCTTTCTTTTCTATTTTTAATATATTACAGGGAGGCAATCAACTTGCCTTTAAAGCAGAACTAAAGGCACACAAACTCACCAGTGCTGCAATGGACCGACACCTGCGGGGTCCCTCGCCGCCACTCGCATCTTCTCCCCAGCTTTTGCCGGGTGCTGGTGTTTGGCCATCTTGATGATGCCACTCATCCTGGCACTCTAATGCCCCGTACACACGGTCGGCAATTCAGACGGAAAAAGTCTGATCGGATTATGTTGTCGGAAAATCCGATCGTGTGTGGGCTCTAGCGGACTTTTTCTTCTAGCGGAAGTTTGAGAGCAGGACCTAAAATTTTACGACAACAAAATTCCGATCGTGTGTATAGAATTCCGACGCACAAAGTGCCACGCAGGCTCAGAATAAATTTGGGGACGAAAGCTATTGGCTACTAGCCTCTTCGTAGTCCCGTCGTACGTTTTGTACGTCACCTCGTTCTGAATGATCGGATTTTCCAACAACTTTGTGCGACCGTGTGTATGCAAGACAAGTTTCGGACAAAATCCGTCGGAAAACGTCCGACCGTGTGTATGGGGCATTACACTGTGCCAGAAATGTAACCACTTGAGCTCCAGAAGGTTTTACCCCCTTCATGACCAGGCAATTTTTTGCTATTCAGCACTGCGCTAATTTAACTGCCAATTACCCGGTTATGCAACGCTGTACCCAAATGAAATTTACATATTTTCACACAAATAGAGCCTTTTTCTAATAGAAAATAGAGCTAACTTTCTTTTAGTGGTATTTGATCACAACTGGAATATTCATTTTTTATTATGTAAAAAATCGAATTACTTCATAAATTTTGGCCAAAATGTATTCTGCTACGTGTCTTAGTAAAAAAATAATCCCAATAATTTTATATATATATATATATATATATATATATATATATATTGGAATTTTCATTTCTTTTTTTTATACTACTAATGACGTTAATCAGTAACTTATAGTGGGACTGCGATAGTGCGGCGGGTAATCTGACACTAACTGATGCTGGGGAGGTCAGACTAATGCCGCGTACACACGAAGGGACTTTGTCCGCCGGACCTAGTCCAGCGGACAATCCGCCGGACTTTCCAGCTGGCTTCGGCGGACTTAAAAGCGAACGGACTTGACCACACACGATCACGCTAAAAGTCCGGCGGTTCACGCGATGACGTACAGCGCGTACGACGGGAATAGAAAACGAAAAATACTAGCAAAATACTTGCTACTGAGCATGCGTCCTTTTTGGTCCGCCGGCCCATACTACAGACGGCCGTATTGTCCGCCGGACTGCCAAGTCCAGCGGATAATTTTAAAACAAAACTTAAAACTTTAGTCCGCCGGATTTTTTGGAAAAAAGTCAGTCGAAGGCCCACACACGAGGGGATTATCCGGTGGACTTAGTCCACCGGACAATCACGTGGGATAATCCCTTTGTGTGTACGCGGCATTACTGACATCACCAGTGATATTAATACATTAATACAGTGATCAGTGATAATACAATATGCTGTCACTGTACTAATGACACTGGCTGGGAAGGGGTTAACATCTAGGGTAATCAAGGGGTTAAATGTGTGCCTAACTATGTGTAATGCATGCTGATTCTTACTAAAGATCTCTTTGTTTCTTATCCCTGCCTTGCAGGGATAAGAAACAGAGAGATTGTTCCCTCTCTACAGAGCCCTGTGTTGATTGTCAACACAGGGCTCTGGGCTTGTGATTGGACACAGCTGATTAGCAGGTCCCAGCCATGAATCATTGGCCAGGATCTGCTGACAGACTCCCACTGTGCACGAACATAATGGGTGTCGGTAGGGGGTGCACATGTGCGTGTCCTAAACCCGGAAGCAGGCAGCCATGTACCAGTACATTGATTTCCCTGCATGGGCGAAAAGTTCTCAATACATTGTGGGTGGGCGGTCCTTTAGTGGTTAATTAAAGGTGCGCATGCGCAGCTCCAAATACATTCTGAGATGGATTGCGAACGGGCAGGTAAGTGTATTTTATTGCAGAAGAGAAAAGTAATTTCCTGCTTTTGTGATTGGCTTACTCATTTTCTGCACTAATGCCCTGTACACACGATAGGATTTTCTGACAACAAAATCCATGTTTTTTTTCCGACGGATGTTGGCTTAAGCTTGTCTTGCATACACACGGTCACACAACTCTTGTCGGAAATTCCAAACGTCAAGAACGCGGTGACGTACAACACGTACGACGAACTGAGAAAATTGAAGTTCAATAGCCAGTGCTGCTATTCTGCTTGATTCCGAGCATGCGTGTCGCTTTGTGCGTCGGAATTGTGTACACACGATTGGAATTTCCGACAACGGATTTTGTTGTTGAAAAATTTGAGATCCAGATCTCAAATTTTGTGTTTCGGAAATTCCAATGGAAAATGTCCGATGGAGCCTACACACGGTCGGAATTTCCGACAACAAGCTCCCATTGAACATTTTCCGTCGGAAAGTCTGACCGTGTGTACGGGGCATAAGAGGCATCAGCTGAAACAGGAATTGAATTTTTGGTGAGATATTGCCTAAAACTTAATTACTTCTACATGAAAAAATTAATTTGATGGAACTGGTAAATGCAATAGTTGGATCACAAAAAATTGGAGCACCATACCAAAAAGTTGAAATCCAAAAAAGAGGTTTTATCCTGAACAACTTGAACAATAAACTTTACAACGTGTTTCGGGCCACACGTTGCCCACTTCATCAGGGCTGCAATATGATATAAAAATGTAACAACATCCAGTCGGATCGCTTCCCCCAGTGACCCAGGAAGCATGAGGAACCATGCTCTTCCTGACTTCCTTCCCAAACTACTGTTCCGATGCAGATAGTGCCACCTGCAGTGGAGAAAGTAGACTGCACCTGCCTATGCGCATTCCGTGAACACGCAGGAAAAAACATGCTTTTGCGTTTGTTCACAGAACTCTCAGATGTGAATACTGCCTAACAGACCAAGAGGGAGCAAAGAAGCAAAGTTTATTTATCTATTTTTTTTTTTTTTTTATTTATTATCTGTGTCAGTTCAGTAAGTTATTGTGATTGATTTATGAAGGAAACATGGAATGTGCATGAATTAATAACATATAAATACAGTAATTGTAGAGACAAGTATTTGCTAATCTAACCCATATTGATATGATTTATATGCTCATGAAACATCCCTCGGGTTGAGGTCAGGACTCTGTGCAGGCCAGTCAAGTTCCTCCACCCCAAACTCATCCATGTATTTATGGACCTTGCTTTGTGCACTGGTCCAAATCATTTGGTGGGGTTATGGTGTGGGATTGTTTTTCAGGGGTTGGGCTTGGCCCCTTAGTTCCCATGAAGGGAACTCTTAAGGCGCCAGCATACCAAGACATTTTGGACAATTTCGTGCTCTCAACTTTGTGGGAACAGTTTGGGGATGACCCCTTCCTGTTCCAACATGACTGCACACCAGCGCACAGAGCAAGGTCCATAAAGACATGGATGAGCGAGTTTGAGGTGGAGGAACTTGACTGACCTGCACAGAGTCCTGGCCTCAACCCGATAGAACACCTTTGGGATGAATTGGAGCACAGAATGTGAGCCAGACCTTCTTATCCGACATCAGTGCCTGACCTCACAAATGCTCTTCTGGAAGAATGGTCAAACATTCCCATAGACACACTCCTAAACCTTGTGGACGGCCTTCCCAGAAGAGTTGAAGCTGTTATAGCTGCAAAGGGTGGGACAACTCAATATTGAACCCTATGGACTAAGACTGGGATGCCATTAAACTTCATGTGCGTGTAAAGGCAGGCGTCTCAATACTTTTGCAATATAGTGTGTATAATATATATATATATATACACACAATATCTCACAATAGTGAGTACACCCCTCACATTTTTGCAAATATTTTATTATATCTTGTCATGTGACAACACTGAAGAAATTACACTTTTTTACAATGTAAAGTAGTGAGTGTACAGCTTGTATAACAGTGTAAATTTGCTGTCCTCTCAAAATAATGCAGCGTACACACGGTCGGATTTTCCGACGGAGAAGGTTCGATTGGATTATATTGGCGAAAAATACGATAGTGTGTGGGCTCTATCGGACTTTTTCTGTTGAAAATTCAGACGGAAAAAATTTGAGAGCAGGATCTCAAATTTTCCTACAAAAAAATCCGATCGGCCTTTTTCCGATCGTTTGTAGAGAATTCCGATCGGACAAAGTGCCACGCATGCTCAGATCAAATTACGAGACCAAAGCTATTGGCTACTAGCCTGAACGTAGTCCCGTCGTAACGAACGAACGTCTTCACGTTCCGAATGATCGGGTTTTCCATCAGCTTTGTCCGATCGTGTGTATGCAACACCAGTTACGGAAAAAATCCAACAGATTTTGTGGTCGGAATGTGTACAAGGCATAACTCAACACACAGCCATTAATGTCTAAACCGCTTGCAACAAAAGTGAGTACACCCCTAAGTGAAAATGTCCAAATTGGGCCCAAAGTGTCAATATTTTGTGTGGCCACCAATATTTTCCAGCACTGCCCTAACCCTCTTGGGCATGGAGTTCAGCAGAGTTTCACAGGTTGCCACTGGAGTCCTCTTCCACTCCTCCATGACAACATCATGGAGCTGGTGGATGTTAGAGAATTTGTGCTCCTCCACCTTCCGTTTGAGGATGGCCCACAGATGCTCAATAGGGTTTAGGTCTGGAGACATGCTTGGCCAGTCCATCACCTTTACCCTCAGCTTCTTTAGCAAGGCAGTGGTCGTCTTGGAGGTGTGTTTGGGGTTGTTATGTTGGAATACTGCCCTGCGGCCCAGTCTCCGAAGGGAGAGGGTCATGCTCTGCTTCAGTATGTCACAGTACATGTTGGCATTCATGGTTCCCTCAATGAACTGTAGCTCCCCAGTGCCGGCAGCACTAATGCAGCTCCAGACCATGACACTCCCACAACCATGCTTTACTGTAGGCAAGACACACTTTGTGTCTTTGTACTCCTCACTTGGTTGCCGCCGCACACGCTTGACACCTTCTGAACCAAATAAGTTTATCTTGGTCTCATCAGACCACAGGACATAGTTTTAGTAATCCACAATATTGACACTTTGGGCCCAATTTGGACATTTTCACTTAGAGGTGTACTCACTTTTGTTGCCAGTGGTTTAGACATTAATGGCTGTGTGTTGAGTTATTTTAAGGGGAAAGCAAATATACAATGTTATACAAGCTGTACACTCACTACTTTACATTGTAGCAAAGTGTAATTTCTTCAGTGTTGTCACATGAAAGGATATAATAAAATATTTACAAAAATGTGAGGGGTGTACTCACTTTTGTGAGATAGTGTGTGTATATATATATATATATATATATATATAACCTCTTACAAACCAGCCGCCACAGTTGTACTGCGGCAGGTTGCCTCCCCTGGGTGAAACAACGTTACCTTACGTCGCTTCACCTTTTGACCACTAAGGGGCGCGCGCCGGGCACCTGCGATCGCTCGTGACAGAGAACCGGGATCTGTGTGGGTCTCTCAGGGGAGAGGAGACAGATCGAGTGGTCATACTAAGTATGAACACCGATCTCTCTCTCTCTCTCCTCCTAGTCAGGAACACAGTTAACCCCTTGATCGCCCCCTAGTGTTTAACCTCTTCCCTGCACCGTAATCAGTGCATTTTTATAGCACTGATCACTGTATAAATGACGATGGTCCCAAAAAATTTGTCAAAAGTGTCCACCGCAATATCGTAGTCCCGATAAAAATCGCTGATTAATAATAAATAATAATAAAAATGCCATAAATCTATCTCCTATTTTGTAGACGCTATAACTTTTGCGCAAACCAATCAATATAAGCTTTATTGCATTTTTTTTCACCAAAAATATGTAGAAGAATACATATTGGCCTAAACCTGAGGAAATTTATTATTTTTTTTTTTAGATTTGGGATATTTATTATAGCAAAAAGTAAAAGATATTGTTTTTTTTTTCAAAATTGTCACTCTTCTTTTGTTTATAGCGCAAAAAATAAAAAACCGCAGAGGTGATCAAATACCACCAAAAGCAAGCTCTATTTGTGGGAAAAAAGGACGTCAATTTTGTTTGGGTACAACGTCGCACGACCGTGCAATTGTCAGTTAAAGTGATGCAGTGCCGAATCGCAAAAAATGGCCTGGTCATTGAGCAGCCAAATCTTCTGGGGCTGAAGTGGTTAACATATACTGTATATACACATATATATATATATATATATATATATATATAATTATCATGTGTGTGTATATACACAGATTTTCTGCACATGTACCTTTCATGGATTTTCTACCCCTCTGTATTTAGGGTGAGCTACATGGGTGTATATGATCTATTTTTGGAGGCTCTGTATATGCTACATCAACAATCCTGTTGTACCCATGAGCATTTAGTAAGCCATGCTTGACGATTTGATTGCTGTTTGCTTGTTTAAACTGTGCACTAAAGAATGAGAACTATGCAAGTCTATAATGAGTTATAATATAGCATACAATGAGCGTAGTTATGAGGCCAACTAATAAACGTGGAACATAAAAACCAGAGTGTTCCAATCTCTTAGTAATTATCTGCTCTTTATCTTTTCACTTTGGTAATGAGTTACCATAAATAGCAGGGAGGATTTATAAAGATGGGCTATTGGCAAGTTAAATAGAGATATAGATTTATACCAGCATGACAGTTGGCGTAGGGTTGCCACCTTTTCGTCAAGCCAAACCTGAACATTTTGCGTCGCGCTGCAATCTTTTTGTAGTACACGCTCTAGGATTGTAAAATACCTTGGGTTACCCAAAGAGAGTAGTGATGAGGTGTGCTACAGTGAACAGTGGCTGTGGCCAAACTGCATTAACAGAGGGGGGGGGGGGGGGGGGAATTAAAGGGGCATGGTTAAATAAAACAAAAGCATTATTGTACCCATAAATTATGATTTGATTAATAAAAGAAATGTCAGTGAAAATAGCCTACCTTAAAAGTGGACGGTGTCAGTAGAGCAGTGGACAGTGTCAGTAGGGCAGTGGACAGTGTCAGTAGAGCAGTGGACGGTGTCAGTAGGGCAGTGGATTGTGTCAAAAGAGCAGTGGATGGTGTCAGTAAAGTAGTGAATTATGTCCGTAGAGCAGAGGACGGTGTCAGTAGGGCAGTGAATGGTGTCAGTAAAGCAGTGAATGGTGTCAGTAGAGCAGAGGACGGTGTCAGTAGAGCAGGGGACGGTGTCAGTAGAGCAGGGGACGGTGTCAGTAGGGCAGTGGACAGTGTCAGTAGAGCAGTGGACGGTGTCAGTAGAGCAGTGGACGGTGTCAGTAGAGCAGTGGACGGTGTCAGTAGGGCAGTGGACGGTGTCAGTAGGGCAGTGGATGGTGTCAAAAGAGCAGTGGATGGTGTCAGTAAAGTAGTGAATGATGTCAGTAGAGCAGAGGACGGTGTCAGTAGGGCAGTGGATGGTGTCAGTAAAGCAGTGAATGGTGTCAGTAGAGCAGAGGACAGTGTCAGTAGAGCAGTGGATGGTGTCAGCAGGGCAGTGGATGGTGTCAGTAGAGCAGGGGATGGTGTCAGTAGAGCAGTAAATGGTGTCAGTAGTATGTATGTATAGTGGGGGAGGGGGGTGTATGTATGTATGTATAATGGGGGAGGGGGGTGTATGTATGTATGTATGTATAATGGGGGAGGGGGGTGTATGTATGTATGAATAGTGGGGGAGGGGGTGTATGTATGTATGAATAGTGGGGGAGTATGTATGTATAGTGTATAGTGGTTTGGAGAGGTGAGAGTACTTTGAAATCCTGACATGGCAATAACTTACCTTACAATCTTGGCTCCAGTCTCAGCATGATATCTGCACACATTCCAGCAGAGCAGCAGGGAATGGGGAGGCTCCGCCCACCTCCTTATCCCTTCTGCAGGCAGCCAGAGGATTGGAGGAGAGCACCCGGCCGGTGTTCTGTCGCGAATAGTCCGGCTATCATCAAGTGGTGTGCGCATGCGCAGTACGGAGCAGAAGGATCCAAGCGGACATAGGGCTACACAAACTTAGAGGGCCCCTCGCGGGCTCGCTTCGCTCACCACGCTTCAGGAACGGCCTCGCTGCGCTCGGCTCTTTTTTTTATTGTAACTCTATGTCCACTTGGATGGTGGGGCTTGAAAGTGGACTCACGGCGCAGGCGCCGTTCATCTTCGGCAATTTTCGGAATCTGGTTGTCCTGTGTACTGCGCGTGACATCACACTAATGTACCATGAGCTGTAGCTATAGCAATTAGTAGAAGGGGTTTCCTGAAACCAGAAAGTTATTTTGAGGGTTCCTTAGGGTTAAAAAAAATCTAGACTCACTGGGGTTGGTTGACTAAAGGCAAATAGGCTGTTCCACTTTGTAAAGGAACTTGCACAGTAAATGTGGTAGAAATTCACTTTGCAAAGAAAACCCAATCACATGCAAAAAAGCACTGTATTCTTGCTTGCACATGATTGGCTGATGTAAGTCAGCACAGCTTCCTCACATTTACTAAGCTAAGGAAAAAATCTCGCAAGGTGCAAATTCCCTTGCACAGTGAAGAGCCTATTTGCCTTTAGTAAATCAACCCTATTGCAATTGATTTAGTAAAGGCAATTAGGCTGTTCACTCTGCGAGGGAATTTGCACTTTGCAAGTGAATTTTCCACAGAGCCTAGCAAATTGAAGTTCTGCTAAATTTTATCCCCCAAATACGTGCAAGCAAAAAATAGCATTTTTTTTCTTGCATGTGATTGGGTATTTTCTGCAAAGTGAATTTTGACCATATTTACTAAGCTGAGGGAAAATTCCCTTGCAATATGAAAATCCTATTTGCCTTTAGTAAATCAACCCTATTGGGATTGATTTATGCTGTTCACTCTGCAAGGGAATTTGCATTTTGCAAGAGAATGTTCCCTCAGTTTACTACATATGGTCAAAATTCACTTTTCAGAAAATACCCAATCACATGCAAGGAAAAAAAATGTATTTTTTCTTGCACATGATTGGATGATAGAATTTAGCAGAACTCATGTCCTAGGCTCTGTGGAAAATGTAGTTGCAAAATGCAGCCAATTTGCTAATAGGAAATAAACCCCATTGAGTAACATAGGTCAAAGAGCAGTGATGATGTGTACTGTGAAGTACGCCAAAGCAGCCAATCACATTTCAGTTTACTAAATACAGATTACTCTACAATGGTGGCAGATTGATTGTACCGCGTTGTATTTTGCCTTTGAATATTTTGAATTTATATTTTAAGACAATGTGAAAAACAACAATAGGTAAACCATAAAGTGGTGTAGTCATATACAGCAATACCTTGGATTAGGAGCATAATTCGTTCCAGAAGAATGCTTGTAATCCAAAGCACTTGTATATCAAAGCGAGTTTCCCCACAGGAAATAATGGAAACTCAGATAATCCATTCCACAGCCACTGCTTGTCTATGCAGTACCGCATGTGGCCAGAGGTGCGGGGGGCGCCAGAGACATGCGAAAAAACACTCGGAAACACTTGGAGACACTCAGAGACGATTGGGCTCCCGCGATCGCTCGTGACACGGCGAGAACCAGGATCTCTGTGTGTAAAACATAGAGATCCCGGTTCTCTGAGGGGAGACGAGACAGATCGTGTTTAAATACAAGGTATGAACACTGATCTATCTCTTCCCCTAGCAAGTCCCATCCCCTTCAGTTAGAACACATAGCAGGGAACACAATTAACCCCTTGAGTGCCCCCCGGTGTTAACCCCTTCACTGCCAGTGACATTTTTACAGTAATCAGGGCATTTTTATAGCACTGATCGATGTATGAATGCCAATGGTCCCAAAAATGTGTCAAAATTGTCCGATGTGTGCGCCATGATGTCGCAGTTCTGATAAAAATCGCAGATCGCCGCCATTACTAGTAAATAAAAAAAATAATAATAAAAATGCCATAAATCTATATCCTATTTTGTAGACACTATAAATTTTGCGCAAACCAATCAATAAACGCTTATTGCGATTTTTTTTTTTTTTTTTACCAAAAAATGTAGAAAAATACATATCGGCCTACACTGAGAAAGAAATTTGTTTTTTTATATTTTTTGGGGATATTTATTATAGCAAAAATATTGCTTTTTTTTTCAAAATTGTCGCTCTTTGTTTGTTTATAGCGCAAAAAATAAAAAACTGCAGAGGCGATCAAATACCCCCAAAAGGACGTCAATTTTGTTTAGGTGCAATGTCACACGACCTCGCAATTGTCAGTTAAAGCGACGCAGTGCCGAATCGCAAAAAGTGCTCTGGTCAGGAAGGGGGGAAATCTTTCCGGGGCTGAAGTGGTTAATGGCCCTGTAATCTATTATTCATGAAAGTAATAGTTTCTGCCTCCTTGTAATGTCCTCTGTGAACTCCCAAAACCTCTCCTTTTCCCTCTCACTTCCTGTTGTTTGGAACGAGCAGTGAACATTAGTTGTGGTCATGTACACTACACTATGCACACATACATACAATACTATATCTTGGGAGCGAGTAAGAGAGGGTGACCACTAGACATGTGCACAATAGAAAAATTTGTTTAGTTTCGTTTCGTTTCGTTTCTGTTCGTTTCCGTTGATTCGTAACGATTCGTAATTTCGTAAGAGTAATTTTTTCGTTGATTCGTTTTTCCGTTAGTTTAATTTTCATTTATTCGAAATTCGGACGCATTTGTATTTTCGTAGATTTAGTTACATTCGTACTTTCGTTAGATTGATTTATTCGTACTTTCGTAACATTGTTTTCGTAGATTCGTAATCGGAGCATAATTCATAATTTTATGTAATGTGTATGCTATTATTACATTGTAAGAGACACGGAAAATTACGAATCGAAAAAAAAAAGTTACGAATGTACGAATTTTTTCATTCAATCCATTTGAAGCACGTTAAGCAGCGCCATTGTAAAGCCTCATACACACAATCGGACTGTGGACCAACTTTCCCGTGGATTTTTGTCCAAAGGGCGTTGGCCCCAAGTTGGTATTGCATACACACGGCAGGACTTTTTCAGCCAACTTTCACCAAATCACTTGGTTTTTCTGCTCTTTACCGCCACCTTTGGTCAACTTCTGTATTGTTGTCTGATCTTTTGCATTGGTTCTGCATTGGTTCGTACAAAAGTCCGTTGGTTTTGTGTACACACGGTCGGACTTTGGTCCATCGGACTTTTGTTGGCAGAAAGTTGGTCCGTTCGCACAGCCAACAAAAGTCAAGATGAAACCTATAAAAAGTTGGTCCGACGGAGTGTACACACGGTCGGATGTTGGTCCAAAACAGCTAATTTGCATGTTGGTTGTCAAAAAGTCCGATCGTGTGTATGGGCCTTGAGAGACACGGAAAATTACGAATCGCAAAAAAAAAAAAAAAAGTTACGAATGTACGAATTTTTTTTCGTTCAATCCATTCGAAGCACGTTAAGCAGCGCCATTGTAAGAGACACGGAAAAATTACGAATCGCAAAAAAAAGTTACGAATGTACGAATTTTTTCGTTCAATCCATTTGAAGCACGTTAAGCAGCGCCATTGTAAAGGCCCATACACACAATCAGACTTTTTGACAACCAACATGCAAATTAGCTGTTTTGGACCAACATCCGACCGCGTGTATGCTCCATCGGACCAACTTTTTCCAGGTTTCATCAGACTTTTGTTGGCTGTGCGAACGGACCAACTTTCTGCCAACAAAAGTCCGATGGACCAAAGTCCGACCGTGTGTACACAAAACCAACGAACTTTTGTACAAACCAATGCAGAACCAATGTAAAAGATCAGACAACAATACAGAAGTTGACCAATGGTGGCGTTAAAGAGCAGAAAAACCGAGTGATTTGGTGAAAGTTGGCTGAAAAAGTCCTGCCGTGTGTATGCAATACCAACTTGGGGCCAACGCCCTTTGGACAAAAATCCACAGGAAAGTTGGTCCACGGTCCGATCGTGTGTATGAGGCTTTAGGGACACGGAAAATTACCAATTCAACAACAAAAAAAAAAGTTACGAATGTACGAATTTTTTCGTTCATTTTGATTTTCGTTGTTCCTGTTTTCGTTTTCCGGATTTTCTTCTTTCGTAGTTTCGTTGTTTCTAATTTGGTTATTTCGGATTTTCGTTGTTTTTCATATTCGTTCGATTCGATAATTCGTTAAAAATTTTTGCGAATCATTCGTTCATTCGTACGATAACGAATGAACGAATATAACGAATTTTAACGGAAAACGAAAAAAAACGAAACGAATTGCACATGTCTAGTGACCACTACATATAGTGGGCCATGGAGAACGAATGTAGCCACCCTCTAACAGGAAGTCAGATCTCAGATTCGGAGATCTGGAGGAGGCCAAGAGCAATAGATGGACGTTTTTGAGTTAAAAATACACTCAAATAGATTTATTTATTTTAAACCAGAGATTAGTGTCACATTCAGAGATAATAAGCTCCAGTATTATCAGTAGCATGCGTTTTACTTTAAATTATGTTCCATTTTTCCAGATACAGCCGGCACTGTTCAGTCACATTCCATCTGCTCATTATCCTGTATTACTGTCAGTGGAAACCCATATTAAATGCATGACAAGCGAAGAACATGTATTTGCAATGTGGATCATGTCTGAGGTGCTTCCGCACAATGTTCTTGGAAAAATGTCGATCAACAACATCACAAGTGCACGTTCGGTGCATTACAGATACATCCCAAGTGCAATCCATTTTTTGTATTGAAGTGCTTGACAACATGTCTTGTCACTCCTTACTCCTACACCGATCTATTGTCAAAAAGCAAAATCATATATTCATTTCCACATTGTATTTCAATTATTTTTAGCTTACTCCTAGTAATCTGAATGATCCTGAAGTTTGTAAACGTAAGCCTCGTACACACGATCGGATTGCTGGCCAACAAAGCGTCAGACTTTGTCCGAAGGGTGTGTGACGTGAACTTGTCTTGCTTACAAACGGTACACAATTACTCGGCCAACAAACACAAACGTAGTGACGTACTACGTGGAATTTCAGCTCTTGAGCGCCACCCTTCGGGCACCTTCTGCTAATGTCGTGTTTGGTGAGCATTGATTCAGAGCATGCGTGTTTGTACTTTGGACTTTTGTGTGACGGACTTGTGTACACACGATAGGAAAATCCGACAACAGACTGTTGTCCGGCGAAAATTTACTAGCCTGCCATCCAACATTTGTTGGCGGAAAGTTGGTCAACAATTTATCTGATGGAGCTTACTAACTGTTGGATTTTAGGCAAACAGTCTAAATCCGTGTCCAATCACGGCTGATCGCGATATAAACAGGAAGAACATTGATCGGCTTTTCCTCACACACGTCTGACAGACGCGAGTAGAGGAGAGCCGATCGGTTGCTCTACCAACAGGGGGGATCTGTGCTGATTGTTTATCAGCGCAGCCCCCCCCCCTCAGATGCTGCCCAGGACCACCAGGATGCCGCCAGGACCACCAGGGATGGCCACCACACTGGACCACCAGGTATGCCACCCTAGACTGCCCAGGCAGCTGCCAATCAGTGCCATTGAAAAATGCCTGCCAGTGATGCCTATCAGTGAAATCCAGTGCCACCATCAATGCCCATCAGTGCCGCCTTTCAGTGCCCATCAGTGCCGCCTATCAGTGCCCAGCAGTGCCATCTAGCCCTGCCCCCATTAGTACCCATCAGTGCAGCCTTTCAGTGCCCATCAGTGCCCATCAGTGCCACTGATGAGTGCACATAGGTGCCACATATCAGTGCCCCCTTTCAGTGCTGCCTATCAGTGCCTATTAGTGCCTATTGGTGCCACCTCATCGGTGCCATCTCATTGGTGCCACCTCATCGTGCCGCCTTATCAGTGCCTATCAGTGCAGCTTATCAGTGCTCATCAGTGAAGTAGAAAACGTACTTATTTACAAAAAATTTTTTTATTCGTTTAGCAAAAAATTAAAACCGCAGAGGTGATCAAATACCACCAAAAGAACGCTCTATTTGTGGTAACAAAATGATAAAAAATTTGTTTGGGTACAGTGTAGTATGACCGCATAATTGTCATTTAAAAAGTGACAGCACTGAAAGCTGAAAATTGGCCTGGGCAGGAAGGTGAGAAAGTGCTCGGTATTGAAGTGGTTAAACAGAACCTGTGCCCCCTTACATCAGATGTCCCCATCAGAGTGCACCCTTATATCCAGGTCTCCATCAGAGCACCCCCTTACATCAGGTGTCCCAATCAGAGCACCACCTTACATCTGGTGTCCCAATCAGAGCACCACCTTACATCTGGTGTCCCAATCAGAGCACCACCTTACATCTGGTGTCCCAATCAGAGCACCCCCTTACATCAGGTGTCCCAATCAGAGCACCCCCTTACATCAGGTGTCCCAATCAGAGCACCCCCTTACATCTGGTGTCCCAATCAGAGCACCCTCTTACATCTGGTGTCCCAATCAGAGCACCCTCTTACATTAGGTGTCCCAATCAGAGCACCCCCTTACATCAGGTGTCCAAATCAGAGCACCCCCTTACATCAAGTGTCCCAATCAGAGCACCCCCTTACATCAAGTGTCCCAATCAGAGCACCCCCTTACATCAAGTGTCCCAAATAGAGCACCCTCTTACATCAGGTGTCCCAATCAGAGAATCCCCTTACATAGGGTGTCCCAATCAGAGCACCCCCTTACATCAAGTGTCCCAATCAGAGCACCCCCTTACATCAGGTGTCCCAATCAGAGAATCCCCTTACATCAGGTGTCCCAATCAGAGCACCACCTTACATCAAGTGTCCCAAATAGAGCACCCTCTTACATCAGGTGTCCCAATCAGAGAATCCCCTTACATCGGGTGTCCCAATCAGAGCACCCCCTTACATCAAGTGTCCCAATCAGAGCACCCCCTTACGTCTGGTGTCCCAATCAGAGCACCCCCTTACATCAAGTGTCCCAAATAGAGCACCCTCTTACATCAGGTGTCCCAATCAGAGAATCCCCTTACATCGGGTGTCCCAATCAGAGCACCCCCTTACATCAAGTGTCCCAATCAGAGCACCCCCTTACATCTGGTGTCCCAATCAGAGCACCCCCTTACATCTGGTGTCCCAATCAGAGCACCCCCTTACATCTGGTGTCCCAATCAGAGCACCCCCTTACATCAAGGGTCCCAAACAGAACACCCTCTTATATCAGGTGTCCCAATCAGAGCACCCCCTTACATCAAGTGTCCCAAATAGAGCACCCCCTTACATCAAATCTGGACCTGCTGCTCAGGCCTAATGCCACGTACACACAATCGGAAATGCCGCCAGCAATACTCCGTTGAGAGCTTTTTGTCGGAAAATGCGACCGTGTGTATGCTCCATCGGTCTTTTGCCGACGGAATTTCAGCCAGAAAAAGATTGAGAGTATGTTCTCTATTTTTTATAGTTCCTATTCGAAAATACGATCGTCTGTATGCAATTCGGACGCGCAAAAAAATTATTCGACGCATGTTCAGAAGCATTGAACTTCATTTTCTCGGCTTGTCGTAGTGTTGTACGTCACCCCGTTCTTGACGGTCGAAAGTTCAGAGAACTTGTGTGACCGTGTGTATGCAAGCCAAGCTTGAGCGGAATTCCGTCGGAAAAACCATCCAAGATGTTTCGGATGGAAATTCCGCTTGTGTGTACGCTGCATAAGACTATTTAGGACTATTTAGGGGCTCTTCTACTACCTTCTGGGTACACCTCCCCAGGGATTGGCTGGAGTCCCATAAATATTCAGGCTGCAGAAACAGACGGACCGATTGGCCCATTAGGGTTCCTAGGTCTTTCTCCTTCACTAGGCAAAATAAAACTGAGGCTGCAGTAGCATGCTGAGGGTTTGTTACCTAAGGGACCGCCCCTTGGGCGGAACTAGAAAGTTCTAGTTTTATTATCACATGTTAACATGTAATGCCTAGTCTTCTCCTGAAGGTGACATAACAACCCAATGGTCTAAAGAGAGAAGCTGTGTCAGTTGGTGAATATAAGAGAAAAATCGATTTAAATCTTGAATCGAGTTGAGAGGTCAAATCGATTCAAAATTTCAGCAAATCAAATTTTTTTTTTCACCAGGATCTGCAATTTAAAAAAAACCTTGATTCAAGCTTCGAATCAAGTTTTTTTTTTTTGATGGACACCGCGCTGGTCCTGAGGTGCTGCGGGCAGGAGTTTTTAGGCAAGGCCAAGGCTTCGGCCTAGTCCGCGAGGCCAGACGCCGAATCATGAATCGAGTTTTTGTTTTTTTAAATCGCAGATTTTTTTTTTGTTGGAGAAAATAGCCCAGCTCTACCCACGGGATCTCTGAGCTGTACTCCTCCCAGAGTCACAAAGCACCACACTGTCACTCTTGCAGCACTGGGGTCTTGTACTCTGCCAAAGGATTGTCGGTTGCCTTCTTATGAAATCTTCTGATATCCACCATGCTCTTCCTAGTAAGGAGGATGTAGTCACACGCCTCTGGACACCTTGGGCTCTCTACCGACCCTGCTGGATCCTTGGGCTGGGTTTGCGAACAGCACACCTCCAAACTTTCTGAGATGGGAATGAGGGACAACCATTAGCAAAAGTATGTAGGCATTGGGCACACCCTCTGCCACGCCCCCCCCCCCCCCTTAAAGGAGAATTGTACAAAACAGAATGATTGGTTAAACCCACAAGTGTTTTTTTTTTTACCACTATTATTCCTTTATATTGGCTTTTGGAATTTACAAATGCAGCAATTTAGAAACCAGATGAAAGTGTTAGCGCTGGAAAACACTTTTTAATAGATAAATAGTGCATTTTATATACAACTATAAAGATCAGACCAAAATGAGGGACAAATGAGGAGGACAGAGGGACATTGTTCTGAATGGGGGGCAGTTCCTCAAAATCAGGGACAGTTGGGAGCTATGCGAATAGGCCCTAGCTCAAGTCAGTGTCTTCAGGTTGGCAGAAACCCTCAACAGGGGTCTCCTGCAAATCTGGACCAGTGAACTGCTGCCCCTGCTGCTCAGGCCTAATGCCGCGTACACACGATCGGAAATGCCGCCAGCAATACTCCGATGAGAGCTTTTTGTCGGAAAATGCGACCATGTGTATGCTCTATCGGTCTTTTGCCGGCGGAATTCCAGCCAGCAAAAGATTGAGCGTATGTTCTCTATTTTTTATAGTTCCTATTCGAAAATCTGATCGTCTGTATGCAATTCGGACGCGCAAAAAAACACGCATGCTCAGAAACTATTCGACGCATGTTCAGAAGCATTGAACTTCATTTTCTTGGCTTGTCGTAGTGTTGTACGTCACCGCGTTCTTGACGGTCGAAAGTTCAGAGAACTTTTGTGTGACCGTGTGTATGCAAGCCAAGCTTGAGCGGAATTCTGTCGGAATAACCATCCAAGGTTTTTCGGACGGATATTTGTGTGTACGCGGCATAAGACTATTTAGAGGCCATTTAGGACTATTTAGGGGCTCTTCTACCACCTTCTGGGTACACTTCCCCAGGGATTGGCTGGAGTCCCATAAATATTCAGGCTGCAGGCTCTGCCCTTCCTCCTACTATGTTCTAGAAATCTCTAGAAGACAGGGAGAAGTAACGGAGCAGCAGCCTGTGCAGCACTGAGCAGCCCTAAGCCATACATCCCTGCTCCTCTGTTTACAATGGAGTCTACCAAACTAGGAGTGTGCTACAGTCAGACAATCGATTTTGATAATTTCTCGCCTGGACATTGAAACAAAATTCTACTGAAGGATATGACTGTAGTTTGAACCACGGATTCCGGTTCGCTAAACCAAACTTACGATTCATGGCTTTAGTTGTCTGAGAGAGGGCACTGCAGTTATGATGTCACCATTATTTCAAGGGATTCGTGACTGGCTCAGTGTGGCACCTCATTGTGGTCTTAATTTTAGTTATTATTATTATTATTATTATTATAATACAGGATTTAACCACTTGACATCCGGGACAATTCTGACATTTCTCTCCTACATGTAAAATTCATAATTTATTTGCTAGAAAATTACATAGAACCCCCAAACATTATATATGTTATTTTTTAGCAAAGACCCTAGAGAATACAATGGCGGTCGTTGCAACTTTTTATCTCGCACGGTATTTGCGCAGCAATTTTTCTAACACGTTTTTTTTCAGAAAAAAAACTGCTTCATGCTTTAAAAAAAAAAAAAAAAACAGTAAAGTAAAGTAAGCCCAATTTGCATAATGTGAAAGATGAAGATATGCCGAGTAAACAGACATGTCACGCTTCAAAATTGCACGCGCTCGTGGAATGGCGCCAAACTTTGGTATTTAAAAATCCCCATAGGCGACGCTTTACATTTTTTTACTGGTTACATGTTTTGAGTTATGCCGCTTACACACGGTCGGAATTTCCGATGGAAACAGTCCATCGGATTTTCCGACCGTGTGTACGCCCATCGGTCTTTTTCCGACGGACTTTGGATTAAAAACCTGTTCTTAATTTTTCAGACGGAAAACCTTTCTATCGGATTTTCCGATCGTGTGTATGCAATTCAAACACGCGAAATTCCGACGCAGAGCCCCCCCCCCTCAGACCCATGTACCTCGGGAGTCGGGCCTCGCAGCACACGTGTGGACAGACTACAAGGAGGAGGGGGAGGCGGCTTCACTCTGCTTGGCTGTATGAGATAGCCGAGACAGATCAGAGCCGCTGAGAGAAGGGGATCATTGCCGCGAACACCCCCTCCCCTCACCTCATCTGCCGCTGCCTATCACCGCGCCGCTGCCACGCTATTTAGATCCGCGATGTCTCCGCTTCAATCGCGGAGGGGGGGCGCCGGCCTGACACCCCCCCCAGTGTGTGGCTTACTACCATAACCTACCACTAAAGAACAACCTAAAATAAATTCTACTTCTCCTGACGATCGCAGTGATACCACATATGTGTATGTTATTTGTTGTTTGTACCTATAGTACAGCCCAGAAGCAATAGTACGCGTTTTGCTTCTTCTTTTTTTTCTTGTCACACCTAAAACACAGACACTAATTTAAAAAAATAAATAAAAAAGATCCTGCCCAAAATATACAGACACTGACCTTTGACCTTACTTGACCCAAGCACTAACCCTGGCACTGACCTTGATCTAGGTATTTTTTCTTTTCTTTTTTATTATTCTTTTTTTACATACACTTTTGAGTGCCCTGTCAGCAGTGACCCTTGACCACTGCCATGCTGAAAAAACACACAGAAGAGGGCACAAACTCCTCGCAGGGGCAGATGCAGAATCTAATCTCGGGAGGGGCACTGGCAAAATGTTTCCGGCAATTTATCAGGGCAATGGCTGGTGTTGGCGCTTCAATCATCATGGCACCATGGTTGTATGGTGTCAGGGTGATTGAAGCGCATTATTTCTAATATTACATGTATAATGAAATAGTTCGACTCATAATGCAGAATCAGTGGGAACTCTGAGCGTGTCACTTTCCACCGTCGCCTGTCACCAGATGCAGCTTGTCACTGGCCAGTGACAGTGTCCCTGTTGCCCCGGAGTGAGGCTGGGCAGTGAGAGATGCCTGTGCCTGCACAGTAAGGGCAGTCTGCTTTCAGAAGCTGTGTGAAGTTGGCACCCCATGTTTGTAAAACCTGAATAAAAATATAATGTGCCACAAAAATTTGCGTTTGTGCCGGTTCAGTTTCTGAGATATTAAACATTCAATTTAATGCAAGCCCCGCCCACTTTGCACCCCATATTGCTGAATTTGAAAAACAAACGCGCCATTCGTTTGTGCCGCATTTGTGCTGGTTTATGCCGCAAAAATAAATGTTTGTGCTGCTTTGGTTGCGGAGATATTGTGCGTTATAGTTGCTACAACCCCGCCCACTTTGCAACCAACATTACTGACTTTGAAAAACAAACGCGCCATTCGTTTGTGCCGCGTTTGTTCTGGTTTTTGCTGCAAAAATAAACGTTTGTGCCGATTTGGTTGCAGAGATATTGTGCGTTATAGTTGCTGCAGCCCCGCCCACTTTGCAACCCATATTGCTGAATTTGAAAAACAAACGCGTCATTCGTTTGTGCCGCGTTTGTGCTGGTTTGTGCCACAAAAATAAATGTTTGTGCCGCTTTGGTTGCAGAGATATTGTGCGTTATAGTTGCTGCAACTCCTCCCACTTTGCAACCCATATTACTGAATTTGAAGAACAAACGCGCCATTCGTTTGTGCCGCGTTTGTGCTGGTTTGTGCCGCAAAAATAAACGTTTGTGCCGCTTTGATTGCGGAGATATTGTGCGTTATAGTTGCTGCAACACCGCCCACTTTGCAACCCATATTGCTGAATTTGAAAAACAAACGCGCCATTCGTTTGTGCCGCGTTTGTGCTGGTTTGTGCCGCAAAAATAAATGTTCGTGCCGCTTTGGTTGCAGAGATATTGGGGCTGATTTACTAAAATGAATGCGCTGCGCCGGTTCATACCATAATTGGTGCGCCAGATAAATTATTAAGTGAGCGTATGAACCAGCGCACACATAAGCGCAACACATAATATACCGGCGCACTGCGATAATAGTATGCCATTGATAATAGCGCAAGCTAACAGTCCATTCACACAGGGGCAACATGACTTCCAGCGCGACCTGGGGCGACTTACAACACGACTTGGGGTGGACTTTACAACACGACTTGGGGCGACTTACAACACGACTTGGGGCGACTTTAATTTAAAAAAAAAAAAAAAAAACGGCATGGGTTCCCCTCCAAGAGCATACCAGGCCGTTCAGGCCTGGTATGGATATTAAGGGGAACCCTGCGAAAAAAAAATTAAAAAATGACGTGGGGTCCCCCTCAAAATCCATACCAGGCCCTTCAGGTCTGGCATGGATATTAAGGGGAACCCCGCTCCAGAGAAAAAAAATGGCGTGGGGTTTCCCCTTTAAAATCCATACCAGGCCCTTCAGGTCTGGCATGGATTTTAAGGGGAACACCACGCCAAAAATAAAATAAATGGCGTGGGGGTCCCCCTCAAAATCCATACTTGAGCCTTATCCGAGCACGCAACTTAGCAGGCCGCAGGGAAAGAGGGGGGGAACGAGAGAGCGCCCCCCTCCTGAACCGTACAAGGCCACATGCCCTCAAGATTGGGAGGATGCTTTGGGGTCCCCCCAAAGCACTTTGTCCCCATGTTGATGAGGACAAGGGCCTCATCCCCCCCACAACCCTTGCCTGGTGGTTGTGGGGGTCTGCGGGCGGGGGGCTTATCGGAATCTGGAAGCCCATTTAACAAGGGGACCCCCAGATGCTGGCCTCCCCCCCTGTGTGAAATGGTAAGGGGGTACAAAAGTACCCGTACCATTTCACCAAAAAGGTGACAAAAGTGTTAAAAATGGCAGGAGACGGTCTTTGACAATTCCTTAAAGCGGAGCTCCACCCTATTCTTAGACCTAGATGTAAAACACTATACTCACCTAGCTCGATCCGAAACTGTCGTTTTTTTTTTTTTTTTACTTACCTTTTGTTGATTTCTTGCTGCCATCCATCGCTTCCGGTTCTCCTTCTCTCGGATATGGGTGGGGATATTACGGCTATTTCGTGATATCCCCTAGCCCGCACTGTCTCCTGGGAGCTTGTGTCATAGTTCCCAGGAGTCAGTGCGGCGGCCTGGCCCGAGATAGCGCGAGACTTGGAAACCGAACGTGACGTCATCACGACAGTCGCGTTCGGTCTCTGCTATCACAACGGGGCGGGACTTTCGATGTTGCCCCCCATTGTGATGGCAACAGGAGCTGCTGACGGCGCTCCTATGCTGTTCGTACTGTGCATGCGCGAGATTAGAATGAATGGGCGTGGGTTTCACATGCCCACAGGCAAGATGGAGAACGAGGCTAGAATTTTTATAAAGTGTTTTTAGAAGCGAAAAAAATAGTTACTCATTTACAAATTAATATCTTTATTAATGACTATTGTAAAAAAAAACGTCAGGGGCAGTGGAGCCCCGCTTTAATTAAAGTCTTCTTTCTTCTGGTCTTCTTCCTTCTTCCTTTCTTCATCCTTAGGTTTCTTCATCTTCTTCCTCCATCTTCTTCTTTCTCCGATCCGCTTCTTATTGCTTCAGTGTTCTCGTCCGGCATCTTCCTCCACAGCGTCTCTTCTTCGTTATCGGCCGCTCCGCACAATGGGAGGCTCCCGCTGTGTGATGCTTCTCTTCTTCTGACAGGTCTTATATTACGGAGGTCGGGGCCACCCGGAGACCCCGCCCCCTCTGATGCATGGAACCGTGCGTCAGAGGGGGGCGGGGTCACCGGGTGGCCCCGTCCTCCATTATATAAGACCTGTCAGAAGAAGAGAAGCATCACACAGCGGGAGCCTCCCATTGCGCAGAGCGGCACGATAACTAAGAAGAGACACTGTGGAGGAAGATGCCGGACGAGAACACCGGAGCAAGAAGAAGCGGATCGGAGGAAGAAGAAGATGGAGGAAGAAGATGAAGAAACCGAAGGATGAAGAAGGAAGAAGACCAGAAGAAAGAAGAACTTTAATAAAGGAATTGTCAAAGACCGTCTCCTGTTATTTTTAACACTTTTGCCACTTTTTTGGTGAAATGGTAGGTAAGTACCCCCTTACCATTTCCCACAGGGGGGGAGGCCGGGATCTGGGGGTCCCCTTGTTAAAGGGGGCTTCCAGATTCCGATAAGCCCCCCCCCGCAGACCCCCACAACCACCGGGCAAGGGTTGTGGGGATGAGGCCCTTGTCCTCATCAACATGGGGACAAGGTGCTTTGGGGGGGACCCCAAAGCATCCTCCCAATGATGAGGGTTGAGGGCATGTGGCCTGGTACGGTTCAGGAGGGGGGCGCTCTCTCGTCCCCCCTCTTTTTCTGTGGCCTGCCAGGTTGCGTGCTCGGATAAGGGTCTGGTATGGATTTTGAGGGGGACCCCCACGCCATTTTTTATTAATTTTTTTGGCGTGGGGTTCCCCTTAAAATCCATGCCAGACCTGAAGGGTCTGGCATGGATTTTTTTTGGCGCAGGGTGGCATTTTTTTTTGGCACGGTGTTCCCCTTAACATCCATACCAAACCTAAAGGGCCTGGTATGCTCTTGGAGGGGAACCCATGCCGTTTTTTTAAAAATTAAAGTTGCCTGGTCTGGGGGCGACTTAAAGTCGTGATGTAAGTCGCCCCAAGTCATGTTGTAAAGTCCGCCCCAAGTCGTGTTGTATGTTGCCCCAAATCGCGCTGGAAGTCGTGTTGCCCCTGTGTGAATGGACTGTTAGCGTGCGCTATTATCAATGGCATACGATTATCGCGGTTGCGCCGGTATATTATGTGTTACGCTTATGCGTGCGCCGGTTCATACGCTCACTTAATAATTTATCTGGTGCACCAATTATGGTATGAACCGGCGCTGCGCATTCATTTCAGTAAATCAGCCCCAATATCTCCGCAACCAAAGTGGCACAAACGTTTATCTTTGCGGCACAAACTAGCACAAACGCGGCACAAACGAATGGAGCGTTTGTTTTTCAAATTCAGTAATATGGGTTGCAAAGTGGGCGGGTTGCAGCAACTATAACGCACAATATCTCTGCAACCAAAGCGGCACAAATGTTTATTTTTGCGGCACAAACCAGCACAAACGAATGGCACATTTGTTTTTCAAATTCAGTAATATTGGTTGCAAAGTGGGCGGGTTGCAGCAACTATAACGCACAATATTTCCCGCAACCAAAGCAGCACAAATGTTTATTTTTGCGGCACAAACCAGCACAAACGCGGCACAAACGAATGGCGCGTTTGTTTTTCGAATTCAGCAATATGGGTTGCAAAGTGGGCGGGGTTGCAGCAACTATAACGCACAATATCTCCGCAACCAAAGCGGCACAAACTTTTATTTTTGCGGCACAAACCAGCACAAACGAATGGTGCGTTTGTTTTTCAAATTCAGTAATATTGGTTGCAAAGTGGGCGGGGCTTGCATTAAATTGAATGTTTAATATCTCAGAAACCGAACCGGCACAAATGCTAATTTTTGCGGCACAAATCAGCACAAACGCGGCACAAACGAATGGTATATTTTTATTCAGGTTTTACAAACATGGGGTGCCAACTTCACACAGCTCCTTTCAGATGCAGTGATGCAGGGGGGTGGTGAGAGACAGTTGCGTCTCCAGCTTTCATATTTAGGGGCGGGGGCACATGCCAGGTGGAAAGGAGCACAGGGTGGGAGCAGCCAGGTGGAGGGGAGGACAGGGTGGGAGCAGCCAGGTGGAGGGGAGGACAGAGTGGGGGCAGCCAGGTGGAGGGGAGGACAGAGTGGGGGCAGCCAGGTGGTGGGGAGGACAGAGTGGGGGCAGCCAGGTGGAGGGGAGGACAGCCAGGTGGAGGGGAGGACAGGGTGGATGCAGCCAGATGGAGCGGAGGACAGGGTGGGAGCAGCCAGGTGGAGGGGAGGACAGAGTAGGAGCAGCCAGGTGGAGGGGAGGACAGGGTGGATGCAACCCGGTGGAGTGGAGGACAGGGTGGGAGCAGCCAGGTGGAGGGGAGGACAGAGTGGGAGCAGCCAGATGGAGGAGAGGACAGAGTGGGAGCAACCAGGTGGAGGGGAGGACAGGGTGGATGCAGCCAGGTGGAGGGGAGGACAGAGTGGAAGCAGCCAGGTGGAGGGGAGGACAGAGTGGGAACAGCCAGGTGGAGGGGAGGACAGAGTGGGAGCATCCAGGTGCTCGCTTACCCGCGGCGGCCTGCCCGCTAGGTCACCGACAGCCGGCTCACTATTTTCAGGGTGGGGGGGGGGGGGGGGCAATCACCTCGTTCCCCCCCTGGATCTGCCCCTGACTCCTCGTACATTACCACAAACAATTTACTAAAACCCCACAGCCAATGGGATAATCACAAACATAAAAACAGCAGGCATGTAACATAGATGCTTCAGCCATGGACGATAAGTCCCAGTGTTAGAACATCTGGTCAGAACTGATGCGTTTCAGGAGACTCACTCTCTTCATCAGAAAGAACAATGTTGGTAATTCACGAGGAGCTTGCGCCCTGTTGTGTTTGTATTTTGCAGTTTACTGAGAATTTCCCAACTTTTCCTTCTTGTATTAAGTGTTGGAGTGTTTTTGTGGATCTAGTGACTGCCCTGCTGACCCCTGTTTAGACCCCTGCTGACCCCTGTTCTCTGCCCTGCCAGCAGTGACCCATGTCCTCCGCCCTGCTGACCCCTGTCCACTGCCCTGTCAACCCCTGCCCCTTGCCCTACTGACCCCTTGCCTTCTGCCTTACTGACCCTTGTCCTCCACCCTGCTGACACCTGTCCACTGCCCTGCTGACCCCTGTCCTCCACCCTGCTGATCCCTGTCCACTGCCCTGCCAGCAGTGATCCCTGTCCACTGCCCTGGCGACCCCCGCCCCTTGCCCTACTGACTCCTTGCCTTCCTCCCTACTATCCCCTGTCCTCCACCCTGCTGACCCCTGTCCACTGCCCTGCTGACCCCTGCCCTCTTCCCTACTGACTCCTTGCCTTCCTCCTTACTGACCCCTGTCCTCCACCCTGCTAACCCCTGTCCTCTGCCCTGCTAACCCCTGTCCTCTGCCCTGCCAACCCCTGCCCCTAGCCCTACTGACTCCTTGCATTCCTCCCTACTGACCCCTGTCCTAAACCCTGCTGACCCCTGTCCTCTGCTCTGCCGACCCGACCTACTGACTCCTTGCCTTCCTCCCTACTGACCCATGTCCTCCACCCTGCTGACCCCTGTCCACTGCCTTGCTGACCCCTGTCCACTGCCCTGCCGAACTCCTGCCCCTTGCCCTACTGACTCCTTGCCTTCCTCCCTACTAACCCGTATCCTACACCCTGTTGACCCCTGTTCACTGCCCTGCCGACCCTGCCCCTTTGCCGTATTGACTTCTTGCCTTTTGCCTTACTGACCCCTGTACTCCACTCTGCTGACCCCTGTCCACTGCCCTGCTGACCCCTGTCCTCTGCTCTGCCGACTCCCGCCCCTTGCCCTACTGACTCCTTGCCTTCCTCCCTACTAACCCCTGTCCTCCACCCTGCTGACCCCTGTATACTGCCCTGCTGACCCCAGTCCTCTTCCCTACTGACTACTTGCCTTCCTCCCTACTAACCCCTGTCCTCCACCCTGCTGACCCCTGTATACTGCCCTGCTGACCCCAGTCCTCTTCCCTACTGACTACTTGCCTTCCTTCCTACTAACCCCTGTCCTCCACCCTGCTGACCCCTGTCCATTGCCCTGCTGACCCCTGTCCTCTGACCTGCTGACTCCTTGCCTTCCGCCTTACTGACCGCTGTCCTCCACCCTGCTGACCGCTGTCCTCCACCCTGCTGACCCCTGTCCACTGCCCTGCTGACCCCTGTCCACTGCCCTGCTGACCCTGTCCACTGCCCTGCTGACCCCTGTCCACTGCCCTGCTAACCCCTGTCCACTGCCCCGCCAACCCCTGTCCACTGCCCTACTGACTCTTTATCCTCCAGACTACTGACCCTGTCCTCCTCCCCTGCTGACCTCTGTCCACTGCCCTGCCAACCCTGTCCTTTGCCCTGCTCACCCCTGCCCTACTGACTCCTTCTCCTCTGCCTTACTGACCACTGTCCTCCACCCTGCTGAACCCTATCCACTGCCCTGCCAACCCCTGTCCTTTGCCCTACTGACTCTTTGTCATCCATAGTATTGACCCTGTCCTCCTCCCTGCTGACCTCTGTCCACTGCCCTGCCGACCCTGTCCTTTTCCCTGCTGACCCCTGCCCACTGCCCTACTGACTCCTTGTCTTCCACCCTACAGACCGCTGTCCACTGCCCTGCCAACCCCTGTCCGATACCCCGATGATACCTGTCCTCTGCTGTACTGACCCCTGTCCTCTGCACTGCTAACCCCTATTCTACCTGCTGCTGACCCTGTCCTCTGCCCCAGGAAGTGGATTTTGATCGATAGTTAGGATGCGATCATAACTGCAAAGGAAACCGGCAGGCTTTCTGAATGGTCATGCTGTCTTCTGTGACATATGTGTGTGTCCCAGAAGGCAGCAAAGGAAAGAGGAGGGGCAAGAAATGTCATAGATTGCTGATTGGAGATCTTACCCAGAAGTGGAAGCGGGTGCCTGTCAAAAGGTCATCTCCTGTAGTCGCATCTGCAGTCTCTGGTCATCTCCTGTAGTCGCATCTGCAGTCTCTGGTCATCTCCTGTAGTCGCATCTGCAGTCTCTGGTCATCTCCTGTAGTCGCATCTGCAGTCTCTGGTCATCTCCTGTAGTCGCATCCGCAGTCTCTGGTCATCTCCTGTAGTCGCATTCGCAGTCTCTGGTTATTTCCTGTAGTCACATTTGCAGTCTCTGGTCATCTCCTGTAGTCACATTCGCAGTCTCTGGTCATCTCCTGTAGTCACATTTACAGTCTCTGGTCATCTCCTGTAGTCACATTCACAGTCTCTGGTCATCTCCTGTAGTCGCATCTGCAGTCTGGTCATCTCCTGTTGTCGCATTCGCAGTCTCTGGTTATCTCCTGTAGTCACATTCGC
>CM053029.1:562170317-562405317 GCA_028564925.1 Lithobates sylvaticus | reverse complement strand
ATCGTAAGTTATCGATCGCATCTCAGTTTCAAGCAAGCAAGCTCAACCTGAGCGATCAAAATACAAATAGAATTTATGACCAAATCTGCTCAGTGCAAAACAATGCAAAACAATCAATCATTTTCCACCCTGGCAAATCGTCTTATGGTAGCCATTTACACTTCGATAAATTATCAATTTATTTTCTAATTAATCAATGTCCCAGACACGGTAAAGTGGATTTCGATCGATGATTAAGATAGGATCATAAGTTATCCATCGCATCTCTGTTTCCACTATATATTCTGGTTGATCAAAATACGATTGTATTTATGAACTAAGTATCTCAGTGCTGCCCATCAATAATTATCCACCTAATGGGGGTCGTACACGCTTTGATCAATGATCGATTTATTTTCTGCTCAAGCTTTCCTTATAGGAATAAACAATTGATCGTCAACAACACAAACTATATGCCACACACAGGGAAGTGGAATTTGACTGATAATTGGCAGATACAATCACAAGTTATCCATCATACCTCTGTTGCCACCACGTGTAGCTCTGTTTTGTTTTGATCGGATCACACATCGATCGGATAAAAAAAAAGTGCATGTGGCCACCAGAAAACAAAAAATTGTATATATTGCATCCGATCAGTCCTGTAGGCCTGGTTCACACCTATGAATTTTTAGTGCTTTTTGCATTTTGTAGATTTGCACTACAGAACGTGTTCCATAGGAAACCATGTTAAATGGACTGTAGTGCAAATCTGCAAAATGCAAAAAGCACTAAAACTGCATAGGTGTGAATCCAGCCTAATGCCGCGTACACACGATCGGAATTCTCGTCGGAAAAAAACTCTGACGGTTTGTCCAACGGAATTCCGCTCAAGCTGTGTTGCCTACACACGGTCACACCAAATTCCGACCGTCAATAACACAGCGGCATAAAACACGTTCGACAGCACTATAAAAGGGAAGTTTAATGCTTCTGAGCATGCGTCGAATTGTTTCCGAGCATGCGTCGGAATTTTGCGTGTCGGAATTGCATACACACGATCGGAAAATCCGATAGAAAGGTTTTCCGTCTGAAAAATTGAGAACAGGTTCTCAATTCAAAGTCCGTCGTAAATTCCGACAGAAAAAGACAGCTGGGCATACACACGGTCGGAAAATCCGATGAAAAGCTCCCATCGGACTGTTTCCATCGGAAATTCTGACCGTGTGTACGCCGCATTAGCCCCCGTTCACACAGGTGTGATTTGTCATGCGATTTGACAGTTCCAAAGTTTGGGCTGTCAAAAATGGAACATGCAAATAATGTGTGCACTCTGCTGAACCGGTCCTAATTCCGCGTACACACGAGCGGAATTTCCATCCGAAAAAATCTTGGATGTTTTTTTCCGACGGAATTCCACTGAAGCTTGGCTTGCATACACACGGTCACACAAAAGTTCGCTGAACTTTTGACCGTCAAGAACGCGGTGACGTACAACACTACGACGAGCCGAGAAAATGAAGTTCAATGCTTCCGAGCATGCGTCAAATTTGTTTCCGAGCATGCGTGATTTTTTGCGTGTCCGAATTGCATACAGACGATCGCAACTTTTCCAGACCGAAAAATAGAGAACATGCTCTCAATCTTTTGCTGGCTGGAATTCCGCCAGCAAAAGACCGATGGAGCATACACACGGTCGCATTTTTCCGACAAAAAGCTCTCATCGGAGTTTTGCTGGCGGCATTTCCGATCGTGTGTACGCAGCATTAGTCTAAAAATAAATAAATAATGGAAATGGATTACATTGAGAGGATGGAGACCCTCCTGGCACATAAATTGAATACATACGAAAAATACCGCCAGTTATGGGCCCCCTGGAGAACTTATAGGGCAGTGATGGCGAACCTTGGCACCCAGATGTTTTGGAACTACATTTCCCATGATGCTCAACTACACTGCAGAGTGCCAGAGCATCATGAGAAATGTAGTTCCAAAACATCTGGGGTGCCAAGGTTCACCATCACTGTTATAGGGAGTCATCAGGAAATTAGAATGAGTTATGGGAATTTAAGCAGAATCTAAATAAGACATAATAATCTTTCAAAACATTATCTTTATGGGTTGTCCCCATTTTTTTGTTGTGTTTTTGTTTTGTTTTGCTCTGTTTTGTTGTTTTTTTTTGTTATGTAAGCTTGTATAATGTATTTGTAAATTGACTGATGGTGTGATTAATGTATGCATATTTGTCTATTTGTATAATCATTTTCCAATAAAATTAAGATTGAAATATAAAAAATAAAAATAAAAAATGCAGCCAGCAACTCTGGGTGCACATAAGTTGCAATATAGGGTTGCACCGATACCGGTGCTGATACTAAGCATTTGCGCAAGTACATGTACTCATGAAAATGCTTTGATACTGAACCTGATACCTTTAGGGTGCCATTTGAGCCCATACAAAATGAATGGGCTTAAATTGCAATGCATAGAATCGCATGCGATTTGAACAGGAATGCGGTGCCAGTGCCGGTGTCCTGTCAAATACTGTCCCCCGTCAGATGGTGTCCGCCGTCTACTGCGCATGCGCAGTACGGATGACAAGCAGATTCCGAAAATATCCGAAGATGAACGGCGCCTGCGACGTGAGTCCAGGTTCAAGCCCCACCATCCAAGTGGACATAGAGATAGAATAAAAAAGAGCCGAGCGCAGCGAGGCCATGCCCGAAGCGTGGGGAGCGAAGCGTGGTGAGCGAAGCCAGCCCGCGAGGGGCCCTCTAACTATGTGCAGCCCTATGTCCACTTGGATGGTGGGGCTTGCACCTGGACTCACGGCGCAGTTCATCTTCAGAGTTTTTTCCGACTCTCCTTGTCCACCGTACTGCGCAAAGCGCTGCGCCTGCGCAGTACACGGGACAAGGTCATCTAGAGGCCCAGGGTGAACATGCCAAATTGCGCCGGTCCTTAGTCCAAAAACAAAAAACAAATGCAGCCACCACATCTCAGGATGAAGGTTAGTTGCAATTATGCAATATAAGGTTGCACCAATATCGGTATCGATATTAAGCATTTGTAGTTGTACTCGTGCAAATGCTCTGATACCTGAAACCGATACCTTTGCGGAGCGATTTGAGCACATACAAAATGAATGGGCTCAAATCACACTGCAAAGAAGCGCATGCGATTTGAACAAGAATGCGGTGCCAGTGTCATCTAGAGCTCAAGGTGAACATGCCAAATTGCGCAACCCCCCCCCCCCCCCCCCACCAGATGTATGAGCAAAAATCCCCACCTCCCGAAAAAAATGAGCACTAATCTGCATGCTTATCGCAAATCCTCTCACAACACATATGCCCCCAAATTCCCTCAATCCCCCCCAAATTTCACCTCCTAACACAAATGCCCCCCAATCAGCACTACAAGCACAAATCCCCTTCCCCCAAAAAAAGTTCCCCTCCTAGCACAGACCCCCCCCATATTACCTTTTCTAACACAAATTTCACATCCTAGCACACATCCTCTTCCCCCATCTCCCCTCTCAACACAAATTCCGCCAAAATGATTTGCTTACCGGAGATCGAAGCCCCCGCATCGGTCCTCATCCACCGCTCCGGCGGCTGGCATCTCTCTGGGGGGTTACTTCCCGGTATCGCAGCTCCGGCACTGTGGTTGGCCCGGAGCCGCGATGACGTCACGGGAGCCGCTGGTAACTGCACAGTACAATACGTACGTGCCATTGCTTCAGTTTGCTTAAGTGCTCCGTGCAAGTTTAGGAGATATCCAGTGTAGCTACAGGTAAGCCTAATTATAGGCTTGCCTGTAGTCTAAAGTGGTTGTAAAGGTTTTACAACCACTTTAACAAATGGGCAGCACTGTGGCTAAGTGGTTAGCACTTCCACCTAGCAGCTCTAGTGTTGGTCCAAATCCCAACCACGGCACTACATGCATGGAGTTTGCATGTTCTCCCTGTGCCTGCGTGGGTTTCCTTCCACACTCCAAAGACATGCTGGTAGGTTACTTGGCTTGACTATGTGTGAATGTAAGTTGGGGACATTAGATTGTAAGCTCCTTGAGGGCAGGGACTGATGTGAATGTACAATAAGCACTGCTTAAATTGATGGCGCTTTATTTATTACTTATAATAAATAAATAAGAAAAAATAAATGTATTTAGAGGCAGAGAATGGTGAGGCAGCAGCAGGGGGTGTACACGCACCCTGGAAAGATTTATACCCCCTAGTTCAGGGGTCTCAAACTGGGGGCCCTCCAGCTGTTTGCGAAACCCCATGAGGCATTGCAAGCCTGACTCCCACAGGCAGAGAGAGGCATGATGGGACTTGTAGTTTTGCAACAGCTGGAGGGCCGCCAGTTTAAGACCCCTGATCTAGTTGCTTTCAGTGGATAAACGTGACCCATTCAAGGGAATGCGGCCATGCTGCAAGCACGTGTAATGCACATGGTTGTAGCGTGCTATTCTGGGGATCATGGGGTTAAAAAGGACCATGAGGTGATACAATGCTTGTCAGCTGCTCTCTGAAGAGCAATCTGAATGCAGCTCGCTCTTCAGAGTGCATCACTAGGGTGAACGAGCCCTTAGGATCTGTGGACAGCGACACCCACATGTAGTAAGATATTAGATTATGTCCGGAGTGTGATACCCGGGTCTCTTTGTAGTAGTAATAATGTGTAGCAGAGATTTCAACCTCCTGTCCAGAATGTTTTTACTTAATGTGGATTTTGATTCTCCTCCTTGCAGCACTGACAGTTCGCTTTCTGACAAGACGCTTCATTGGAGAGTATGGAGAGCTCGGTAAGTACACATTCTTTCCATATCTGAGTCCAGACCATTATGAGATGTGTTTATGACCATCACAAATTTACTGGATTAGTTCACCTTTTCCGAAAAAATTAAACGGTGAAGACCCAAAAGACCCCAAATCTCTCCTTTACCCTTAAAAGCAAAAGATTAAAAAAAAAAAAAGATCTTTTACTTTAACCACTTAAGCCCCCGGACCATTTGGCTGGCCAAAGACCAGAGCATTTTTTTGCGATTCGGCACTCCGTCGCTTTAACTAAGAATTGCGTGGTCGTGCGACGTGGCTCCCAAACTAAATTGATGTCCTTTTTTCCCCACAAATAGAGCTTTCTTTTGGTGGAATTTGATCACCCCTGCGGTTTAAATTTTTTGCACTATAAACAAAAAAAGAACGACGATTTTGAAAAAAATGCTTTACCTTTTGCTATAATAAATATCCCCAAATAATATATAAAAACTATTTTTTTTCCCCAGTTTAGGCTGATACGTATTCTTCTACATATTTTTGGTAAAAAAAAAAAAAAATCGCAATAAGCGTATATTGATTGGTTTGCGCAAAAGTTATAGCGTCTACAAAATAGGGGTTCCTTTTATGGCATTTTTAATTAATAATTTTTTTTTACTAGTAATGGCGTGACCTGCGACATTTTTATCGTGACTGCGACATTATCGTGACTTTTATTATCGTGACTGCGACATTATGGCGGACACATTGGACAATTTTTACACATTTTTGGGACCATTGTCATTTTGACAGCGATCAGTGCTATAAAATTGCATTGATTACTGTAAGAATTACACTGGCAGTGAAGGGATTAGCCACTAGCTGGTTAGGAAGGGGTTAAGTGTGTCCTAGGGAGTGATTCTAACTGTTAGGGGGCATGGCTACGAGTGACATGTCACTGATCATAGCTCTCGATCACAGGGAGCTGTGATCAGTGACAGTGTCACTAGGCAGAATGGGGAGATGCTTGTTTACATTAGCATTTCTCCGTTCTTCCTCTCCGTGAGACGATCGCGAATCACACTCACGGGGGTCGCGGCAGGGTCGACGCGCGATAGCGAACATATTACAGCGCACACATTCAAGAATGACATTTCCTGCAGGGCTAGTTAAAAACACCTGAACATATTCAAAAAATACGGGGGTTTGGTCACACTATATGGTTATATAGTGCTAAGCCCACTTACTGCGACAAAGTACCCCGAATTAGTGGGTCCTACCCTAGTAATAGAATGAAAGATCCTGTGTCTCAACCATGGGAGCCAAACTCCTCTATGTGGGAGAACTGAAAGGATTCCTCCTATACACTGGTGGCCACTAAATAAGAGGCAATGAAGAGGGGGAGGGGTGCTCTAACCCCAAAAAAACCTGGTCAGGGTTTATTACAACATACAAAAACATATTTGAGAAGCACACCCTAACGCGACAGGCGCACGCGACCACACGGCGGCAAATTCAAAGGCACGTACAGGTACGCCCATTTGCGCAGCCGTGCCATTCTGTCAACGTTTATGTACATGTGGCGGTCGGCAAGCGGTTAGTAAAAAAATAAAGAAACCATGTTTACATGGCCCCAGAACCGGAAGTGATGTTGTGACGATGTCGCTCCGGTTCTCCAAGGGCATAGAGATGAGCGGTGGCCATCTTGCCACCTCTCCTGCCACTTCTAAAAGTGGACCTTTTTTTTTATCCTGAAAGCTCACTGCCTAAGACCCGTTTCACACTGGCGCTAGGGCCTCTGTTTAAGCAGCAATTTTCGGCTAGCGGCAGGGCCGTTTTTAAGGCAGGGCAAAAGGGGCAGCTGCCCTGGGCCCTGTCATTGTTGTGGGGCCCAAAGCAGCTGCCTCATACTGGCCAACTATCCTGGTTTAAATTCCCTCGCCCCTCGAGGTTTTAGTCCTGTGCTGTGTCCTAATATATCAGTGTGAAGTGCTGCTACTAATGCTGCCCAGCTCTGCCCTATTGTTGTGTACAGATGACTCACCTGCGAACCCTGTGTTTACATGTAAATTACCGGCATTTATATGTAAATAGTGGCGGCATTCATATGAAAATAGCCGTGGCCGGTGGCATTGATATGTATATCATGCCCCCCTGAGGTCATATCCACAGTAATTTCTAGCAACCAATCAACAAGCAGAAATCATGTGCTGTAACCTCTAGCAACTAACCAGTGAGCTGTAATGTGTACTGTAACCTCTAGCAACCAGTCAGTGAGCGGTAATGATACCTCTGGCAACCAATCACAATCGCTGCCTGATCTGATTCAGTCAACTGATTTTGAGTCTAGCTGCTATTAATTGTATGTCTCAGAGCAGGTGGAGAGCAAAACTGCATGGGGGGGGGGGGGGGGGCCAAAAAAAGTTTTGCCCAGGGTCCAATCAATATTAAAGATGGCCCTGGCTAGCGGGGTGCTTTTAACCCCCGCTAGCAGTGGAAGAAAGGGTTAAAATCCCTCCAGAGAGAAAAGGGGTCGGGACTTTGAATGAGGCATTGGCTACAACCAGATAGAATACATTATAATGGTTTTTAATTCAATAGATATATATATAAAAATCAATTCATAACAATTCGATCATGAATGTATAACATATCATAAATACACATAATAATACATTTAACACGTTTAATCCTCCCTGGTTCCACGTGGGCAATAAAAATTATATATATAAAATCCATAATTTTTCTGGAAAACCCAATGGGTGTCCAGATGATATAAAAATGAGGGTGACGTCGCATCTAGGAAAGCTCTACGCGTTTCGTGGAACCCTCCACTCATCAGGAGCAATGCGGGGTACGTCTAGTTGCATCTGGAAAATATATAACCAGAAGACTGTGCCATAAGTGGAAGGGAGAGATGAGGTGGAAAATAAAGAAATGGCAAAAAATAAGAAAGCAAAACACAATGGATGCACCCCCACCTTACCTGGCGAGACAGCCCTATAGACCAGCCCCATGGGTATGGAACAGAGGACATGGCGGAAATATCTGGCACGGGAGCTGAGGTGATGGTCCGGCAGCAAAGAAAGTAAGCACACATAGCAGCGGGCAAGCATATGTGAAAAGAGGAAAGACCTGAAATATCCAAAAAAACAAAAATAAATATAAAATAATAAATAAAGGGTTAAAATCCCTTGTGTTGCGGCGCTGCCGAAGTGCTTTGCAGGCGCTTCGGCAGTGCTGCCCATTCATTTCAATGGGCAGCGGCGGTTTAGGAGCGGTGTATACACCTCTCCCGCACCGCCCCAAAGATGCTGCTTGAAGGACTTTTTCTAACGTCCTGCAAGCACTCCGCTCCAGTGTGAAAGCACTCGGGCTTTCACACTAGGGAGGCAAGAGAGGCGCCTTTCAGCCTTTCTTTTTAGCGCTAAAACACCTGAAAAACGCCTTCAGTGTGAAAGGGGTGTAATGCCACGTACACGGGAACAGAATTTCGGCCAGCAAAAGACTGATGAGAGCTTTTCGTCGGAAAATGCGACCGTGTGTATGTTCCATCAGACTTTTGCTGGCCGAATTTCCGACAGCAAAAGTTTGAGCATGTTCTCAATTTTTCTGGCGGAAAAAGTTTCTATCAGAAATTCCGATTGTCTGTAGCAATTCCGACGCGCAAAATTCCTACGCATGCTCGGAAACAATTTGACGCATGCTCGGAAGCATTGAACTTCATTTTCTCGGCTCATCGTAGTGTTGTACGTCACCACGTTCTTGACGGTCGAAAGTTCAGAGAACTTTTGTGTGACCGTGTGTAGGCAAGACAAGCTTGAGCGGAATTCCGTCGGAAAAAACATCCAAGATTTTTCCGAAGGAAAATCCGCTCGTCTGTACGGGAAAAGGAAATACCAGGGTTATGGCATCTAGCTGCAGCCATAATCCTGGTATTTAATGTCAAAGTCATGATATAAATTCCCAGTAATGCAGTCCGCAAGCGGCGAAGTACAAAACAGGACATGGATTGTATAGTTCCGCTTGTCCTGGTTTGCAGCACTCGCCATCAAATCAAAAGGCAGAGGTGATGTTTGCTTTTGTAACGTATGGAGGCATAACAAGACAATATCCAGTAAAAATCCTGGAATATGGGCTGCTGGTCCCTTTGTGGTGGAGTTCCCACTGATGTACATGAGCGCACTGTGTTTTTATTGATCCTTCAGGATTAAAGGTCAGCCTTTTGGTGAAGATTTTAAATAACCGTGAGAACCCTTCTGTAAACGCCTTTTGTCTTCCTGTTGGGCAAACGCGCTTTGATATTTGAGAGATGTTTGCAGAAAATACAATGTATCTGTTACACCAAATTGTTACACCTTGTTGTATCTTACTGTTCAGTGTACTGCATGAGCCTCGGTTCACACTATGAATCGCACAGCCACCGCACAGCATTCCTGTTCAATTCACATGCGATTCTGTGCAATGCAATTTGAACCTATTCATTTTGAATAGGCTCAAATCCAACCGCTTCGCAGCAAAGTTGTGCATGCGCCAATTTTGGAACTGCACTGCTACCGGATCACATGGTCGTTTTGTACCAATGCGATCTGGTGCTGGCAAGTGCAGTGCATTTGCGACCTGCATTTGGTGTGTCGTTAAGATTGAACTGATCCCCCCGCTGCAGATCACAAGGGCAGTGTAAATTGAATGCGGTGCGGGAAGTTATTCGGTTAGAAAATTAAAAAATGGAAAAAACGCATTTCTTTAAATCCGATGGAACTAGAAATTTCAGTTATGTTTTTAAAAGTCCTGCTTGCTGCATTTTTGGTGCAAAGGACCCGGCAATCTGTATTTTGTGCTAGAGAATTACTTAGAACCCCCAAACATTCATCACAACATTTACGGTACCATTTACTGTTCAGGATTGGATGTTGAGATTTTCATGCTTACACCTGACGAAAATACATGTCGCATTTCTATAACTGCAATGCCCTTGTTTACTTGTACATTGTCACTGATAATTATCTTCTTGTTTATTTCTCTTTTTGCCAACCTCTGCAGTGATATATTACTCTGTTGTAGCCCTTCGATGCTACCCCATGTTTACTTATTCAACTGTTGTATGCCAATGTTTTTTCTGCTATTCATAGCGGCTGCGTCCGCGCTTACACAGTTACTATGATTCTTTGTACTTCTGTTTCTGTTCTTAATCACAATAAAAAATTTCTGGTAAAAAAAAAAATATATATACATACAGTGTGTGTATGTGTGTATGTATATATATATATATATATATATATATATAATTTTTTATTTTTTTTTTATTTTTTTAGCACAGACCCTAGAGAATAAAATGGCGGTCATTGCAATTTTTTATGGCACACAGTTTTTGCGCAGCGGTTCTTCACACGCAATTTTTTGGGAAAAAATACACTTTAATGAATTAGAACATATAATATATACCCCAATTTTTTGTATAATATGAAAGCTAATGTTACGCTGAGTTTAAAGTTGCACGCCAAACTACGATACTTAAAAATCTCCATACAGAATCGAAGAACTACTTGCAATGAAAAAAGAAGACTGCTCTAACTTTTCCTCATTATGGCAGCCCTGGTTAGTCTTCACGCTATCGACGGAATACATTAATTTAACCTCTCAAACCCCTGAAATAACATGCTGACAAACATTAATAACTATAAGCCACTTACTATCTGTTAACAACAGGAGCTGCCCCTGATCGGAACCCCAAACACACTTAAAACATTCACCCCCCCCTCTCTCCCTTACCTTGCAGACTCCCCCCACTCCCCCCCCAATCCTTCCCCCCCACCCTCATATAAACAATGAGTGTTCAGTGAATTCTCCAATGTTAATTCATAACGTACAACGCATAAAAGATATGTTTTCTGTTCTGTTTATTGTTGAGATTATTTGTGTCTCTTTACTTGACTGTAATTTGCCCTTCAAATTGTCATTTTGTTAAACCTACTGTATGCAATTTTATCTAAATAAAAACCTTTTGATTGCGAAAAAAAAAAAAAAAATCTCCATAGACAATGCTTAAAAAATGTCTATAGGTTACCAGCTTAGAGGTATGCCCCATACACACGGTCGGAAATTCCAACGGAAAATGTTCGATCGGACCATGTTGTCGGAAAATCCGCCCGTGTGTGGGCTCCATCTGACTTTTTCCGTCGGAATTTCCGATAGGAAAAATTTGAGATCCTGCTCTCAAATTTTCCGACAACAAAATCCAATCTGACTTTTTCCGATCGTGTGTAGAGAATTTCCGACGGACAAAGTGCCACGCATGCTCAGATCAAATTACGAGACCAAAGCTATTGGCTACTAGCCTCTACGTAGTTCCGTCGTACGCAACTAACGTCAGCACGTTCAGAATGATCGGATTTTCCGACAACTTTGTCCGACCGTGTGTATGCAACACCAGTGTCAGACAAAATCCGTCGGAAAAAATCTGACGGATTTTGTGGTCGGAATTTCCGATCGTGTGTACGGGGCATTAGATGTTTGCTGCGATACCTCACATGTGTGGTGCAAACACCGTTTACATATGCGGGTGTGACCTACGTATACGTATACTACTGAACAAGGGGACAGGGGCGCGTTAAATGTTTTAATTTATTTTATTACATTTTTATTTTATTTTACACTGTCCCTTTAAAAAAATGTTTTATCTTTTTTATTGCTATTGCAAGAAATGTAAACATCCCTTGCGATAACAATACAGCATGACAGGTCCTCTTTATGGAGAGATCAAAAAATATATATACGTCTTTTGCTTTAATAAAAAAAAACAAAAAAACACATGTTTATATGGCTTGGGAACCGGTAGTGATGTATGACGTCGCTCCGGTCCTCCAGGGGCATAGAGATGAGCGGTGGCCAACTTGCCATCACTTATGTCTATTAAAAAAACATGGATGGTTCCCGGGGCTCAGTGATCAGTAACGTAAGCCCAGCAAGCAGCGGGGGTACCTCTCCCACCGCTTCTAAAAGGAATCACTTTTATCGGAAAGCCAGCCGCCTAAGGGAAAAAATTATACCGGTGTTATGGCATCTAGCTGCAGCGTCAGTTTTTGAAATACTCAGACCAGCCGTCTGGCACCAACAGCCATGCCATGTTAAAAAGTCACTTAAATCCCCTTTCTTCCTCATTCTGATGCTTGGTTTGAACTTCAGCAAGTCGCCTTCACCGCGTCTAGATGCCTAAATGCATTGAGCTGCTGCCATGTGATTGGCTGATTAGAAATTTGTGTTACCAATCGATTGAACAGGTGTACCTAATAAAGTGGCCAGTGAGCGTAGGGTAGGTGGAAGGAGGGGAAGGGACCATTTTTAAGAATATTTATAGATAGATTTTTCTTCCACGTTAAATACTTTGATCCATTGTCCAGGAACAAGCATACAGATAAGGGTCTCTGATTTTTTATTTTTTCCCCCACTTTCCTGTTCTATATTGTTCCAGGTCAGAAAATATTCAAGCCAGAGGGTTTAGCCTGACACCCGGCATTTTCAAATGTAGGTCCTCAATGACAGTCTCTGTACTTATCTTGTAACAGGTTTCCTTTAAAATGATGCTATTTTTTTCCTATACATTTTTACCTGTACTGTAGAAGTAATAATAATAGAAGTATTATGTACTAGTAATAATTCTTGTTTAGGTCAATGGGAATTGTTTGGCTACTACAGGATCACCACAAAGAATATTTTTTACCCTACGTTCACACCTATGCGCCTTTTTGTGTGTTTTTTTTTTCCATTTTTCATTTTCCATTTTTCCATTTAATATGCTGTCCTATGGTACATGTTCACGTCTATGTGTGCTTTTGGAAAGGGTCGGGACTGTGACATCATCGACCGGTGCATGCTGGCGTCACAGACGGCTTCCTGGCCCACTCCTTAGCAACCAGCTATATACAGTATTTCACTTCCGGAGCGCCCACCGTAGATATACGAAAATATACGTTGACATAAAATATTTAAAAGAGGGGGGTAAATATTAAATATTGTTGTTATGGCAGCAGATAGCTGCCAGAACTCTGGTATTTTTATTCACGGCGGGCGGTTCGTTTCAAAATAAAAGTGGTCTCCACGGCGGATTCGCCCCCCTCCGGCCACGTTCTGGTGGTCTCTGCCACTTACCGGAGCCGTTGGAAGTGGTGGAGACGATCGGTCATGTGGCTGTGGCCTGATGGGCAGGAAGTCGAGTGAGGACGTGATGGCCCCCACTCGACTATGCCCTTGGAGGACCGGAGTGCCATCAAACGTCACTTCCGCCCAACGGCCTTAGAGGGAAAAATTTTTTTAAAGAAAAAAAATAGTTTTCTTTTTTCCTCTAGCTTTTATGTGTAAATTTGAGATCTGAGGTCTTTTTGACACCCGATCTCACATTAGAGGTCCTGTCATGCTTTTTTTCTATTTTATTCCTATTACAAGGAATGTAAACAAGGGATGTTTACATTCCTTGTAATAGGAATAAAAGTGATCCAAAAAATATTTTTTAAAGGGACAGTGTAAAAATAAAAAGTAAAATAAATAAGAAAAAAATTTAAATAATTTTAATCGCACACGTAAGTCCCGCCCACATATGTAAACGGTGTTCAAACTACATGTGTGAGGTATTGCCATGATCATTAGAGCGAGAGCAACAATTCCAGGCCAAAACCTCCTCTAACTCAAAACTGGTAACCTGTAGAAATTTTTAAACATCACCTATGGAGATTTTTAAGTGCCAAAGTTTGTCGCCATTCCACGAGCGGGCGCAATTTTAAAGCGTGACATGTTGGGTATCAATTTACTCGGCGTAACATTAGCTTTCACAATATAGAAAATAAAATTGGGCTAACTTTACTGTTTTCTTATTTTTTTATTTTAAAAAAGTGTATTTTTTCCCCAAAAATTGCGTCTGTAAGACCGCTGCGCAAAATACAGCGTGACAAAGTATTGCAACGATCTCCATTTTATTCTCTAGGGTGTCAGAACCCCCAAACATTATTATTTTTCTTTTTCAAATAAATTTTCTAGCAAAAAAATAAAAAAAAATTATTTTAACTTGTAAACTACAAGTGTGAAAAATAGTCTCGGTCCTTAAAGTGATTGGAAGGGTTTGTTTTTTTATTTTTTTTAAATAACAAACATATCATACTTACCTCCACTGTGCAGCTCGTTTTGCACAGAGTGGCCCCGAACATCCTCTTCTGGGGTCCCTCGCGGCTCCCCCCCCACATCAGATTAAAAAGGATTAATTCCAGAGATAAAACGATAATTCTCCCGCTCTACAACACTCTGGTCCGGCCTCACCTGGAGTATGCTGTCCAGTCATCATGGGCACCAGTCCTCAGGAAGGATGTACTGGAAATGGAGCGAGTACAAAGAAGGGCAACAAAGCTAATAATGGGTCTGGAGGATATTAGTTATGAGGAAAGGTTTCAAGCACTGAACTTATTCTCTCTGGAGAAGAGACTCTTGAGAGGGGATATGATTTAAATTGACAAATACCGTACTGGTAACCCCACAATTTTGAATAACACTTTTTTGCGGAAGGGAGTTTAACAAGACACAAATTAGAAGAAAAGGAGGTTTAACCTTAAACTACGTAGAGGGTTTTTTACTGTAAGAGCGGCAAGGATGTGGAATTCCCTTCCACAGGCGGTGGTCATCAATAGTTTCAAGAAACTGTTAGATAAGCACCTGAACGACCGCAACATACAGGGATATACAATGTAATACTGACATATAATCACACACATAGGTTGGACTTGTGTCTTTTTTCGACCTCACCTACTATGTAACTATGTAAGATAACCCCCTAGGACAGGGATATTCAATTAGGGGACCTCCAGCTGTTGCAGAACTACAATTCCCATGAGGCATAGCAAGACAGCCACAAGTATGACACACAGAGGCAGAGGCATGATGGGACTTGTAGTTTTGCAACAGCTGGAGGTCCGCTAATTGCATATCCCTGCCCTAAGAGACGCGCTCTCCTGAAGGGGTTACCTTGCGGGCGCTCTCCCGAGTTCAGCATTTTGCCGATAGACACTAATGCCGGACTCTGCCCCGCCCCCCAGCGCCCACGTCATTGGATTTGATTGACAGCAGCAGGAGCCAATGGCTCAATCTATCCAATCAAGAGTCGAGAACAGAGAGCAGAGAGATAGCGCATCCCTGTCGGGTCAAGTTCCAGGGCTCAGGTAAGTAAAACGGGGGGTCACTGCCAGGTGTTTTCTCACCTTAATGTATAGGATGCATTAAGGTGAAAAAACACGAAGATTTACAACCCCTTTAAGTGGTTCAAGGGAAGACAAAAAAACTGCATGCAAAAACGCATCAAAAACGAGGGTTTAAAAAGCGCAAAACGCACCGCAAACGAGCAGGAGAAACGCATCAAGCGCAGCCCGCATAGATGTGAGCGTAGACATATAGAGACCTATTGGGGTGCAGATTTTCTACTGTACTGATGTCTTCATTAATGTCATTACTGCGGAGCGCACGGTATCCATCGTTCCCCTGTTTGAAACTAATGTCATAATAAAACTATTTTTAGATGATGCAGCTCATCTGAACTAAAGAAGCTGCCTAATTAACTTAGAAACTGCAAGATAACATAATTTGTCTGAGTTTTACTTTGGAATCTTCTGTATAGACGTAATGAAATAAAGCCAGGCTATTAGGATGAACAGAAGCAGATGTGGCTGGGTGGATGTTGATGTAGTGAAGTTGTCCCGAAACACGCAAAGAAAGCTTTCATGCAAACCAAACACTTGTGCAATATTAATTCCCGTGGAGTGAGCTCTGTTGTGACCGCTCGAATGTTTTCTTCTTGCAGAATCTATATATAGCCACAACGTCTTGGTGGACGGAAAGGAAGTTATCTTTAATATTTGGGATTTTCCGTACTCAAAGGTGAGTTTTTATAGCGGCTTACCCAACTATTTTCCGCAATGTGGGCTTATGGCGTGTACTTTGCATGAGGGAAAATCTTTCATCATATTTGTCCACGCGCCTACTGAGTTTAGTGACCCTTATTAACCACTTGACCTCCAGAAGATTTACCCTCCTTCACGACCAGACCATTTTTTTGCGATATGGCACTGCGTTATTTTAAACTGACAATTGCACGATCGTACGACTAGGTACCCAAATAAAATTGATATCCTCCCCCCCCCCACAAAATAGAGCTTTCTTTTGGTGGTATTTGATCACCCCTGCATTTTTTTCCGCTATGAACACGAAAAGACTGACAATTTAAAAAAAACATAAAAAAATAAATATTTTTTACTTTCTGCTATAAAACATATCCAATAAAATCAATGAAATTCTTCATAAATGTAGGCCAATATGTATTCTGCTACGTGTTTTTGGTAAAAAAAAATCCCAATAAGCGTATATTGATTGGTTTGCGCAAAAGTTATAGCATTACATGTAAGGGATTTTTTTTTTTTACATTTTTTTTTTTTACTAATAATGGTGGCGATCAGCGACTTATAGCAGTACTGTGATATTGCGGCAGACATTCTCACACTAACTGACACTTTTTAGGGACCAGTGACTTTAATACAGTGATTAAACACACAGTGTATATTATATATATAATATATATATATATATAAATGGTTCAAGGGAAGACAAAAAAACCTGCAAAATGCATTAAAACTGCATGCAAAAACGCATCAAAAACAAGGAATTTTTTTTTTTATACTACAAATGGCAGCGATCAGCAACACTAACTGACGTCAGCTGGGGGGAACTGACTAACTGCCACTGACATTACCAGTGATAATACTATACACTGTAACTGTACTAATGACACTGGATGGGAAGGGGTTAACATCGGGGGGCGATCAAAGGGTTAACTGTGTGCCTAACCAGTGTTTTCCTATACTGTGGGAGTTTCTTTTACTAGGGGACGAGATAAAAATGTATTGCAGGAACACAAACTCTATCCACTCCCTGCTGTTAGAACAGCAGTCTGCTTTGTCCACATAGACAGATCGCTGTTCTGTCTCTCTGCCTGATGATCGGCGCGTTCCGGCGGACATCGAGTCTGTGGTTCCCAGCGATTGGTTCCCGCTGTGTGTAATCACAGCAAGAGCGGGCTGCCGGCAACGCGCATGCACGCCCCCTACTCGGTAGAATCAGATCACGTGATCCAGCACAGAGGTGCCGCCCTGTAGCTATACAAGTGATCCAGCGCAGAGGTGCCGCCCTGTAGCAGTAAAACTCCTATAGGGTGGTCCTTAAGTGACATTCTCTGAAATCGCGTCAAAATCGCGGTCGCGAAATTGCGGCAAAATCACGCGACTTTCAAGTCGTGGCAGTGTGAAAGAGGCCTTACCAGGAAATTGTTGCCATTTAAAATTTAACAACTTTAAAGTGGAAGAAAAGCGTAAGTAACAATTCTCCTTCCTATTCCGCCTAAAGCCATAGATGGATAGAACTTCGAATTAAAATTCTTAGGAAAATTTGTACGAAAATTGTCATAAAATTTGAATATCGTTCAAAAGATTTAATTTGCTTTTAACATTAGATTTTGGAAAGAATGAACTTTACAAAATGAAATCAACATACACTGTTAGAAATTTGTTCGTTCGAGAAAATATTTACATCCCGTTCCTTCAAATTTTCTCGTCACTGCGGTCAAAAACAAACGCTGGTTTGACACCACTACTGATTAGAAAAACGAACCAAATTTATTTTCCTAAGGATTTTCCTTTGAAATTCTGTTAATCTATGGCCATTGTAAGCTGTATAAAAATAGATGTGTGTACTTACCAATATTTAGTCTGCTCCGGTCCGGTTAGGTCATTCTGCAACTCCAGCTCCCCTGTGTCAGTGAGTGACTGCTGCAGGGGAGAGACGAGAGCATCAACAACAGCTGTGCCATGGGATCCTATGGATGACTTCACAGCTCCCAGAATTCCTAGCTGTGGATCACTCCAGAGCTGGAGCTGCAGGATCATCTGACCAGACTGGAGCGGATAAAAGTAGGTACGTACGCACACCTTTTTATACAGGGTAGGCAGGTAGGAGGAGGGGGAAGGGAACATTTTTAAAAATAGTTAGACTTAAAGTGATTGTAAAGTCTTTTTTTTTCTATTAAAATAACAAACATGTTTTACTAACCTGCTCTGTTGTAGTGGATTTGCACAGAGTAGCCCAGAGCCTCCTCTTCTCGGGTCCATCTTCTGTGCTCCTGGCCCCTCCCTCCTGCTGAGTGCCCCCAGAGCAAGCAGCTTGCTCTGGGGGCACCCGAGCCGGGCCGCAACTGCCTGTGTCCATTCAGACACAGAGCTGTGGTTCGCCCCGCCCCGCCCCCTCCCTCTTCTGATTGGCTAACTGACGTTGACAGCAGCGGGAGCCAATGGCACCTCTGCTGTGTCTCAGGCAGTCAGGAGGGAGAGTCCTGGCTGGCCGAGACACTCGTGGACATCGCTGGACAGAAATTGGGCTCAGGTAAGTATTAGGGGGGCTGCTCCACACAGAAGGCTTTTTATCTTAAAGCAGAGAAAATTGAGTACTGTCCGTGATACTTTTTTTATTTGCACTAAAATACAATTTTTCATGGACGAGCTTTCGGGGTGTGTCCCCCTTCAAGGTCTAAGCAGTACTCAGTGGTGGCCTCCATACGGCTACAATCACTAATACTAATACGGCTACAATCACTTCAAGTTTCTTAAAGCAAAAAGAAATGCATTAACCGGTTCCTGACCGGCCGCTGCAGTTATACTGAGGCAGGTTGGCTCCCCTGGGCGAGCCGCCATAACTGTACGTCGGGCCTTTAAGACGCTGTAGGAGACGCGCGCCCGCAGTGTGTGCCCGGCGGGCACGATGACCGCTGGGCACCCGCGAGCGCTCGTGACAGAGCGAGAACCAGGATCCTCTATTCAGCTACTGTCTGCTAAGTGAGGAATATATTTGGTACTTCTGGGTATAAAGAAGTATACAACTCACTCACTCACTCACTCCATGTGACCACACTGGGCCAATCATCAAGCACCAGTGCTGTCACATGAGTATAGTACATAGGACTGTGTAAGTTACAACTTTAAAAGCTCATAGCTTACAAGGGGTGGATCCTCCTGCTGAATGGAGTGTCAGGGGAGCAAAGGAAAGATATATGGTGCTGGGTGTTGAGCAGCTTTGTTTTTTGTCCTGCGTGGGAATTCTTTTGCCTATACCAGGAATCTGATTAGTTGCTATGATCATCCGCTCCACTATAGCATTAGCTTTCATAAATCACTACAACACTATGATTTAAACAATGCATTTAAACCCTGCAAACACAGAACATGATACAGTATCAGTGCTTAGGGGCACTTGTGCACGCAGTCATATGACACCGACCACAATCTCGGGTAATAAGTTACCAAACACTTAATATTTTACTACTGAAGTAGCAATTATGTTACTAGGGGTCTTACTCAATGACTTTCCTTATCCTTCTTGATATTACAACATACAAAAAGTTATCACTGGATGCTTCCCAGAGACTGCGCTTTTAGCTGATGGGAAAACACAGCTGCTTTAAAACATCTGTACCAGTGTCTGGTCATGAATAGAACGCCAAGGGAGATAAGGAGAATTCTAGCCACTAGGCTGCGCTTATCTGAATGCAACTTCACAAAGAAAAAAAAAGTTAAATATTTTCTATTTTGATCTGTGATTGAGGAATGTGCTGAATTAAGCAATTGGAAAATTGTATGAAAGCAAAAGGATACAGACCAGTATTTTAAACAAAAAAAGCGCAAAAAATGTGCAAAAAGAATAACCCTATTGCAGCCAATCAGAAATCGCCTTTTCTTTGACCGTGATTACCTAACAAGGAAACTTTTCCTAAACTTTGCTTTTTTATAACTACATATCATTTCTGTGCCCCTAAGAACTCATCCACATGGGCACTGTCCTACTTGCATTGCAAACAAACTGGCATATTTCAGACCCCTTTCACACTGGGGCGGCGGGTCCGTTAGCGGTAAAGCATTAGAGATACCTAAAGTAGAACTAGCTGCAAAACTTTTTTTTTTTTCATTTTGGATAGAGTAAGGCCCCTTTTACACCGGGGCGTTTTTCATGCGGTGCAGCGCTAAAAATAGCGCCTGTTCACCGCATGAAAAACCCCTTCCCCTTTAACTCCAGTGTGAAAGCCGGCACACTGGAGCGGTGCGCTAGCAGGATGACAAAAAAAAGTCCTGCTAGCAGCATCTTAGGAGCGGTATAGGAGCGGTGTGTTCACCGCTCCTATACCGCTCCTTTCCATTGATTACACGGCGGCGCTCTGCGGGGGTGTTTAACCCTTTTTCGGCCGCTCGCGGGGGGGTAAAACCACACCGCGAACGGCCGAAAACCGCGGTTAAAACGACGGTAAAGCAGCGCTAAATATAGCGCTGCTTTACCGTCACCGCGGCTCCCCGCCCCGGTGTGAAAGGGGCCTAAGGGAGGGTTATAACCCCTGTCAGTTTTTTTGGGGCGGGCGATCTATGTGCCATTGGGGATATTTCCCTTCACTTCTCTCCCATAGCCAAAACAGGAAGTGAGAGGCAATCCCTCCAAAATGGAAATCCCTGGTTGACACCAGAAGTAGTGTCTTTATTGGAAGATTTCCCCACTGTTATTCTGGGAACAACCCAAAATGTGGGATTTTCTCACTTTCATTTGTATTGATGACGTTAAACAGGGCAAATAGAAGGTGAACTCCCTAACAAGGAGCACTGATAGGAATAAAAACCTAACAAATGTTCTAGTCCCTCTTCACTCTATCGAAAACTTGAAAAAAAAAATGCCTTCAGTTATACTTCAACTTTGTCCATACAGGGCAAAACGACAGTGTATGTGAAAAGACCACCCAATACCCACTGATACTCACCTTCCTAGCGATCCCCTTCCAGTCCTTCCTCTGTCACAGCCAGCAACAGAATGCCCAATGTTGGAGCTTAGAGGGATCGATGGTGCCACTGCCTCCACCATGTGACCGTGCTCGGACCTAGTGATTTGTTGGTTGGTCTGAGTGCTGTCACATGGGATGAGGTCACATGTTCCCCCATATCTGTAAGTACCAGGTATTTTGTGCTGGCTGTGGTAGAGTAAGGAGCTGAGGAATTGCTGGGGAGTCAAGTAGTTTAAGTGGAACATCACTCTCTCAATCAACATTGACTAGTTTTATTTCCTATGTCGCTAGTGTTAGAAAATAGTGAAGTATAGGGGGTCCCCGGGTTACAAACAAGATAGGGATTGTAGGTTTGTTCTTAAGTTGAATCTGTTTGTAAGTCGGAACAGGCACATTTTTTAAGTGTAGCTCCAGCCAAACAATCTATTTTTAAGTTTTTTAGATAACATAGAGAAGGGTTATCACCCCTGTAACATTTGTTTTGCTGTCTGTGCCCCTGTTCAGAAGATTTCACCTCACTTTCTGTCCCAATGACAATTGGATTTTGGATATTTTGGGTTGTTAGGGAAACATGGACTGGTGATAAAGCATCAGTGGAGACACCTTTTTCCCATATTAACTCTTACAGGAGTGAATTTCCCTTCCTAGGGGTGGATTTCCTCTCACTTCCTGTTGTCTCCCTCCGTTTGTAAGTAGGAGTCGTTTGTAAGTCGGATGTTTGTAAGTAGGGGACCCCCTGTATATAATATTTACTTATTTTAACATTATTTTTTTTTTAACATTTATTCAGTTACTTCCTGGTTTCCAGGCCTAGGTAAACGATGTCATACATCCTAGATGCCTTCAGGACGGGAGGAGGTATTTTCTCAGCTAAGCACACCCTCCTTTCAGCATGCCTGAGTTAAAGACAGATAGATTCCAGGTAGTAAAATGCTACATTAATCATCTGCCCATACTCAAGGTGGCCACAGACAGAAATTCTAGGGAGAATGTGATTACTCAACAAAATATAGCATGGGGACATGAATGGATGGGTGAGATTGCTTTGAATATTAAAATTTAATTAAATAGCATTTTTAGTTTGTGGTGCTCATAGTTCCTCTTTAAGTATGTTTTTAATTTTTTTTTTTGGGGGGATAACAGAGGGGGGAAAAAAAGTAACTTTGGTCAAAATGCACCATCTGCTCCTGATAGACTTGCCACGTCTTCCCTTTAAACCCAAACACCTTTGAATTCCACAGGTTCTGAGGCTAATTAAATGCAGATGAGGCATCAAGTGAGTTTAATTACCACCTTAATCAGCCACAGAACCTGTGTAATTAATATTTGTTCCGGTTTAAAGGGACGAGGTGGCAACCATAGCCCTGATCAGGAAAGGTTTTATTAAACCCATTGATCTCTACATGTTAAAATGCTGTTGCTCTTAATTGACTCCTATTTTCTTAATTGCCATAGGAGCCAACTGAAGAAAGCTGCGCGGAGGAGGAGAAGCGCATTCAGTGGGCTGACGGCTTTGTCTTGGTTTACAGCATTTGTGACCGGGCCAGTTTCAACATTATCTGCCAGACTATCCAACTCATCAAAGCCTCCAAAGACTGCTTAGGACCAGAGAAACTGCCCATTGTCATTGTGGGTAATAAGCGCGATCTGCATCACCTACGAACTGTCTCTAGCGAAGAAGGGAGGCTTTTGGCTTTGTCTATGGACTGTGAATTCTATGAAGTTTCAGCAGCCGAGGCCTACCACGGTGTTCTCATGGTTTTCCATGGCTTGGTGGACAAGATTAAGGAGTCCAAGCTGGTGACCAAGAAGGGGACGGGAATACGAGGCATTGTGAAGAGCATGTCCGCGGTGTTTGCAAGGAGGAGAACGGACTCCCTGTAGTACCTGAAGTGCTTGGCAGACGATGACACATGACATGACCTCAACATCTGCAACACTTCTGTTTTACATTCTAACCATCTGACTTGGTGGTGGAACCGACATGTATTTAGAGGTTTTTGTGTTGATCTTTTAACACATGAACTAAATGGTTTACTTTACAGCTTCTAAAGTTGTCGCAGTAACTTAGAAAAGGAGGAGTGAAATTAAAAATAACCCCAGCTTATCACCGTGACTCTGCTTTTGTGTGATAAGCTTCGCCACACATTAGGAAGATCTAAAGAGTCTCCAGCTTTCATCTGTTCATTATCTCCTATCAGACATGTCCGCTCTTGTTGCTGCGTTCTTTCAGCTTTGCATTCTATCTCGAACTTTTGGTTTCATCATGTGGCAGATCTGCACAGTAGTGAAAGGAAAGAGTCTATCAGTGATTTACCATTGCTTATTGGAATGAATGTAGACATATTACTGTCCTGGCATTGTTTAGGTGCTCTTTTGTGTGTTCACAAGCTCCTTGGCTGTGTGCACTGGGAGGAATGCATTTTTTATGAGGGTCATGGAATGTGTGTAGCCGACATTCCATGCTGGGACAATACAGAAGCACCTCATTGCTAATTGCAGAAATCACAATAAACAGATCCCTGTGCTCACAGCAGTTAAGCCATAAAATGAAGTAGTTCATCAAAATCCGGGAATTTAGGGTGTGAGGAGCACGTACAAGAGGACTTCTGATCTCTCCGTCAAAAACATAAAGACCTGTGATGATTTTTTATTTTTTAGCCTTTTGGACATTCGTATCCAATTATAATGCATTCTAGATGAAGTCTTATACACTTAAAGGGTTTGTAAATTTTCAGATTTTTATTTTATTTTTTCAAAAATAACAAACATGTTATACTCACCAGCTCTGTGCAATGGCTTTGCACAGAGCAGCCCAGATCCTCCTCTTCTCCAGTCCCTCTTCTGTGATCCTGGCCCCCTCCCTCCTGTTCAGAGCCCCCCACAGCAAGCAACTTGCTATGGGGGCACCCAAGCTGAGTCACAGCTCCCTGTGTCCATTCAGACATGGAGCCCCAACCTGGGACTCCTGGCCCCTCCTCCCTGATGAGGGTCCCCATAGCAAGCTGTTTGCTGTTGCATCCCCGCTCTCGAGCCGCCTCTGTGTGTCTGAGACGCACAGAGCGCGGTTTGGCTTGGCCCCGCCCCTGCTGCCTTCTCACTGGCTGTGATTGACAGCAGCAGATGCCAATGGCTCCCCTGCTGTGTCTCAGCCAATGAGGAGGGAGAGACCTGGGAGAGCTCCTGCTCCCTTCTCACTGGCTGTGATTGACAGCAGCAGGTGCCATTGGCTCCCCCTGCTGTGTCGCAGCCAATGAGGAGGGAGAGACCTGGGAGAGCTTCTGCTCTCGTGCACATCGCTGAATTGGGCTCAGGTAAATAATAAAGGGAATATAAGGGGATCGCTGCACACTCTATTCTATGCATGAAGGTAAAAAACACTTTTACATACACTTGGTGCCTAATTATCTCTCTTTCATCGGCACAGAGCAATAAGAATTGCCAAAAGATTTTCCAACCTGGCAGCTTGGGCCTCATTCACACTGCAAAAAAAATATTGGCTGCGGCAAGAATCCAGTGAATACTTTTGGCTGGATTCACAGGTGGGGACGGCAAATAGAGGGTGATTATCTGTCCCTAAGCGCAGGTAATTGCTCCATGTGTGATTACATCCAAACACTGACAGCAGCATTGCTTCTTACAGTCTCAGTGGCTGCAACTATCTGCAGCTACACTGTCAACCACTCAGTGTCGGCTACCTCTCTTTGCACATCCCTTTACTGCCTTTCAATTGCCAAGGAAAACTATTTGAAATACTAACGACAACATACAAAGCCATTTACAGCTCCCCAGCTACGTCAACAATCTTTTCTTAATATATCACCCACACCGTCCTATCTGCTCTTTGGAACACGCTATCCCAATCTGTCCAGCTGTCTTCTACTCTGTACTATTTTAGGCGATCCCTGAAAAACTTTTTTTTTATCCTGCCTTCACCTACCAACTGAAGTTTTAAAGTGGTTCTAAAGCCAAAAGGTTTTTTTCATTCTATGCATTAGGATAAAAAAAAAAACTTCTGTGTGCTGGAGCTCCCCTCAGCCCCTCTAATACTTACCTGAGCCCCACCTAGATCGAGCGATGTTGCACGAGAGACTCGGCTGTCTGGGACTCTCCCTCATTGGCGGAGACAGCAGTCGTGCGCCATTGGCTCTTGCTGCTGTCATTCAAAGTCAGTGAGCCAATGAGGTGAGAGGGGGTGTGGCCAAGTCACGACTCCGGCTAAGGTGACCGGAACAGAAGTGGGAGCGGGCACCTGTCAAAATCATGTATCCGCTCCCCCTTCTCCCCAAAAGCTCAGTTTCACAATCATGAGCCGTGGAGGTGGCCTTAAAGTGGAAGTTCCACTATTGGTTGGAACTTCACTTTAATATCACTTTAACTTTCACAATTATGCCTTTTTGTACAACTGGCCCCTTCCTATAAGATTGTAAGCTCTCAGAAGCAGGGCTCTCGTAACCCTCTTGTATTGAATTGTATTGTTCCTGTACGGTCGCCCTTTATAATGTAAAGTGCTGCACAAACTGTTGGCGCTGTATAAGGCCTCTATAACTATAATAATATTAATCGATCTGTGAATCCAGCCACAGGAATCAGCAGAATTCTTGCTGCAGCTGGGGACATTTTTGCTGCATGAATGAGAGTGTAATGTCCCAGTGGGCAGTGTTGGGGACTTGTGGGGGGCTGCTGTCAAACGCTGGCTTTTGCAGACACAGAAAAACAAATCCCATGTATGGAAGCCCTTGGTCACATTTGTGCTCATACATGATCATATTTCTGTACTCTTGTTGCATAGAATAATTTGGATCGTAGAACAGTTTGTGCCTCTATATTAGTTCAGCTATGCTTAAGCCATTTTTCACAAAGGGATAGGACCAATAAGGGCATCACTGGGCCATATAGGTGGCCTAGCTGTTAACAAGGACGAATCCCTTCACTACATGATGTAAACTATACCCAGGCTAGGACAAAAGCCTTAGTGGGCACATCAAACGTGACCAGAACAGGCAAACCCGTAACCCACATCATAACCTAGGAAAACTCTGCCCATCTACAGAAGACCTGAGACCTCCATACTGGACTATATTGGTCCTAGAGGTCATTAATCACAAAATCATTGAGCCCAAATGGTTTCCATTGGTGTGTTTGATGCAAGCCAACCAGTCCAGCAAGGTTTTACCTCCTGGATTCCAAAAAAAAAGATTACAGAGTGTGGTTGTAAACCTCTGAAATAAAAAATGAACAAAGCATATCTTTCTATAGTGTGTATATGTACTTGCCTCAGTCTAAAGCATCAAGTGTGATTTCTGTCTGCTCCTCCGTCCCTCTGCTATCCGTGTGAGTCACTTCTGACAGGTTATGCCAACCCTACAGAATCCAAGCAGACGCCCCTGACCCCCCTACCCCCAGCACACAGCAGGTGATTGACAGCCTCAGCTGCGCATGTTTCCCTATATCAGGGATATGCAATTAGCGGACCTCCAGCTGTTGCAAAACTACAAGTCCCATCATGCCTCTGAGTGTCATGGCTGTCAGTGTCTTGCGATGCCTCATGGGAGTTGTAGTTCTGCAACAGCTGGAGGTCCGCTAATTGCATATCCCTGCCCTATAAAAATTATTATTATTATACAGCGCCAAAAGTTTACACAGCCAAAAGTTTACACAGTGCTTTACAACATGAGGGCAGGCAGTACAGTTACAACACAATTCAATACAGGAGGAATCAGAGGGCCCTGCTCATTAGAGCTTAAAATCTAAGAGGGAGGGTCAAGTGATACAAAAGGTGATAACTGTGGGGGATGAGCTGATGAAGAAAATAAAAGTACAGCTGTTAGGTGTGGGCAGAATAGGCTTCTCTGAAGAGGAGGGTTTTCATGGAACAGAGAGAGAGAGAGAATCTGAAAGATTGGGGTAGGGAGTTCCATAGGATGGGAGAGGCTCTGGAAAAGTCCTGGAGGCGAGCATGAGAGGAGGCGACGAGGGAGCTAGAGAGCTGGAGGTCTTGGGAAGAATGAAGAGAACGATTAGGTTGGCATTTTGAGACTAGGTTAGTGATGTAGCTGGGGGCCAAGTTGTGGATGGCTTTGTAAGTTGTTAGTATTTTGAATGGAATTGGTTGGGTGAGTGACTATGTAGAAGGGGGTGTGTCCATTCCCTGCTCTTAGGTCTCAGATTACAAGTAGCTCCCTCCTGTAAGCTGTGCAGAGTGTGACATCAGATCCCCGCCCCCTGCCTTCTCTATGTGAGAAATAGCCTTTGATCTATGTACTTTGAAGTGCTTTAGAGGAGAGAAGGCTGCAGATAAATAGGTGCAACTTTTTAAGGCGGTTTCGTTTTAGCCCTGTTTATTACCAAAGGCCAGTCACTTCACAGGGTTAGGCCCCTTTCACACTGGGGCGTTTTTCAGGCGGTACAGTGCTAAAAATAGCGCCTGTACAGCGCCTGAAAAAATCCGGCCCCATTCACTCCAGTGTGAAAGCCGACGGGCTTTCACACTGGAGCGGTGCGCCAGCAGGGACTGTCAAAAAAGTCCTGCTAGCAGCATCTTTGGAGCGGTATAGGAGCGATGTATTCACCGCTCCTATACCGCTCCTACCCATTGATTTCAATGGGACACCGCGGCAATACCGCAGCTACGGGGGATGTTAACCGTTATTCGGCCGCTAGCGGGGGTTAAAATCGCACGGCTAGCGGCCGCATACCGCGGCTAAAACTACGGTAAAGCAGCGCTAAATATAGCGCTGCTTTACCGTCGCTGCCGCCCCAGTGTGAAAGGGGCCTAAATGTAAGGGTTTACAACCACTTTAAGACCTCCCACTGTGATGTCTACCTTATCTTCAGGGTAAGGGAAAATAAGGCTAGGAATATTGTAAGCACTGTAAAAAGAAGCCACGCCATCATTTTGGGCCATATTGTAATGGTAATATTTTTGCATTCTGCAGTTATTGGGAGTTTCAGATGAGCAAACATGTATTTTATATAATATTATTGGTCATTTTTTTTTCCAAGATAAATTTGATGTAATAAAGGTGCACAGTTATTGCTGTAGATAAGCAAAACAAATATGTTTTATGAGAGCTATGATGCTTTCCACTGATAGAGAGCGTTCATCGTATTCCATCACAGCACTGCCTTCATTTAATACATAAATCTGTGAAAAAAAATAAAATTACGTCAGGTGTTATTGTGTCAATTCAAATGTACTGCCAGTGTCCTTATTATGTAACCTGTATATGATTTTCTGTGTAAAATATATTATGTACATTAAGATTGTATATTTGTACAGTTCAGAGCTCTGCCATTATATGTGTATTGCCTTCCTTTGAAAATAGAAAAGTATATGTAAATAGCAAAGTCAAATCTATTTTAAATGGTTTGTATAATATATACAATATATCAATAAATATTCTTTATGTGTATAAATGTATCTACTCTCTGTGGTATTTGCTATTTTTGCATTTACAGGCACTTGGAACTGCGAAGGCCTAGAGCAGTGATGGCGAACCTACACTACACTGCAGAGTGCATGAGCATCATGGGAAATGTAGTTCCAAAACATCTGGGGTGCCATAGGTTCGCCATCACTGGCCTAGAGGGACATTGAAAAACACTGGAGGTCAAACATCTTTAAAGCGGTTCTGCACACATTTCATTTAGTAAATCTCTTTGCCTTCCAAATCAGGCAAAGAGTACTAAATGAAGTGTGTTTTTTTTTTTTCCACTTACCTTGTAATCGCTGACTTCCTTTCCTCTGTCTCTGCGGCGGTGGGCGGGGTCTCTGCATCGATCGTCGTCACGCCGCACTGTCTCCTGGGATCTGGTGTCATTGATCCCAGGAGTCAGTGCGGACATCTTCCGAAATCTCGCAAGATTTCGGCCACATCTTCCGAAATCTCGCGAGATGTCGGCAGATGTGCCGAAATCTCGAGAGATTTCGGAGAACGTGAGCGGCACTTTGCCGTTTCTGCGCACGCGCGAGCTTGGCGCAGTAACGGCGGTGCATGCTGGGCCATCTGAAGTGCCTGTGGGGTTTCACATGCCCACAGGCAAGATGGCACCCAGCAAGAAAACATTTTTATAAATTATTTTATAGGACGAAAACCGGCAGCAGTAAATTAGCAAAATGGAACACGTGAGTCTCCTAATCACATCTTCTAATCCTTTGCATTGCATTAAAAAAAAAAAAAAAACAACACACAGTGCAGAACCGCTTTAATTTTATAATGCAGTGGGGTAGATTTACTAAAACAGGGGCACTCAAAATCTGGTGCAGCTGTTCATGGTAGCCAATCGCCTTTTAACTTCAGCTTGTTCAGTTAAGCTTTGACAATAAAACCTGGAAGCTGATTGGTTTGTATGCAGAGATGTTGCATTCTCCAGTTTTAGTAAATAACCCCCAGTGACCTAAAATTACTGAAAAAATATGACTTTTTTTCCAAGTCCAAATTTTAAATTTAAGCCTACATAGGAGTGTAATAGAAAAAAATTGCAGGGGTGCAAAAATAAATCTTATTAGGCAACTGCTAACATAAAAGTGTCTTCCAAAACCTTACTACTTTAGTAGCAGAGTTTGGCTGTTCCTCACCCAGTTTTAAGCCTCCTACACAGCTGTCTCTGCTACAATTTCCCTTTTAGATTTACCAAAACCATATAATATGAGGTCAGATCTAAACATTTTCAATTTGTATGCAATCAGGCAGGCCCTTGCACTACATAGCTGAAGGTAAATCTAAAGGAAATTGAACAAGAAAATTGTATAGTATATGACCAACTTTAACCACTTCAGCCCCGGAAGATTTTACTCCCTTCCTGACCAGAGCACTTTTTGCGATTCGGCACTGCGACGCTTTAACTGACAATTGCGCGGTCGTTCGACGTTGCACCTAAACGTCCTTTTTTCCCCACAAATAGAGCTTTCTTTTGGTGGTACTTGATTACCTCTGCGTTTTTTTTATTTTTTGCGCTATAAACAAAAAAGAGCGACAATTTTGAAAAAAAACACAATATTTTTTACTTTTTGCTATAATAAATATCCCCCAAAAATATATAAAAAAACTATTTTTTTTCTTCAGTTTAGGCCGATATGTATTCTTCTACATATTTTTGGTAAAAAAAATAGCAATAAGCGTATATTGATTGGTTTATAGCGTCTACAAAATAGGTGATAGATTTATAGCATTTTTATTATAATTTTTTTTTTTTTTTATTAGTAATGGCGGAGATCTGCAATTTTTATCGGGACTGCGACATTATGGCGGACACATCAAATACTACTACTACTACTACAATACTACTATTATTCAGCGATCAGTGCTATAAAAATGCACTGATTACTGTATAAATGACACTGGCAGGGAAGGGGTTAACCACTAGGGGCAATCAAGGGGTTAAGTGTGTCCTAGGGGATGATTCTAACTGTGGGGGGGATGGGCTTCAACTCACATGGCAGCGATCACTGCTCCCAATGACAGGGAGCAGTGATCTCTGTCATGCCACAAGGCAGAACGGGGACAGACCTTGTTTACTTAGGCACTTCCATGTTCTGCGGCTCCGTGACACGATCGCCGGGAGACATAGAGTCCGCCGGTCTCACGGGCGCGGTCACGCTGTACGTGGTGGCACACTCGCAACTGCTATCCCCGCCTGGGACGTACAGGTAAGCCCATTTGACCACCGCTGCCATTGTGCTGACGTATATCGCCGTGCAGCGGTCGGCAAGTGGTTAATGACTGCGTTTCAACCTACATATGAAATTGTTGATCATTAGCACCTGCTCGGTATAATTGGTTAGTCAACACCTAATACCAAATATATTATTTTATATATATTTAGATTTTTATTCTATTCCCTCACTTAGCATTTTGTAAATTAATAAAAATAAACAATTTAACCACTTCCCACTTCAGCCCCGGAAGGATTTGCCCCCTTAATGACCAGGCCATTTTTTGCGATACGGCACTGCCTCACTTTAACTGCCAATTGCGCAGTCGTGTGACGCTGTACTCAAACAAAATTGATGTCCCTTTTTACCCACAAATAAAGATTTCTTTTGGTGGTATTTGATCACTTCTGCGTTTTTTTTATTTTTTGCGCTATAAACAAAAAAAAAGACTGACAATTTTGAAAAAAAAAATACAATATTTTTTACTTTCTGTTATAATACAGCACATATCCAAAAAAAATAAAAATAAAAAAATATATATATATAAAAAATGTATTCATCAGTTTAGGCCGATATATATTCTACATAAAAACAAAATCAAGAGATGTCCATAACTATTTACTACCAAATGAAATCCCAATTTGTCCTGAAAACAAGGTGTAATTCATCTGGATTCACAAAGTAGTTGTGATGATAGGTACGATTTTACTAACACATGTCAAAATTACAAAATTGTGCTTAGGCATTAAGATTTGTTTTATCCTTAGGAGTGAAGGGGTGAAAGCAGGGCTCGAGTCCTGCGGGAACGCCTGGGAACGGCGTCCCTGCACTTTTTTCACAGCAGGAACGCCGTTCCCTTTGCAGGACTAGAGCCGCCCGAGGCTCTAGCAGATAGACGGCTGTTGGGCTTGGCTTAGGCTGAGGGAGGCTCTGTCAGAATGGAGGGGCGGGGCGGGGAGTTCCACTGATGCTCTGACCCTGCCCTGCCCCGCCCCATGTACTCTGTATGTGCCTCGGAGCCCTGAGATCTCCTCTCCCGGACTACGAATATTCCCGCCCCTACCGACATAAGCCACGCCCACATGGCCATAAGCCCCACCCCTATGACCACAAGCCCCGCCCCTACTGCGGAAAGCTCCACCTCCGGACCTCTGAGAGCGGGAGGTGAGCCCGGCTGGCCAGGTAGGTCTTTCTGCCTATAGACTCACTGTTACTAAACCCTCCTTGACAATGTTGTTAACCCCCCTGTATAGCTGTGCATTGCTGAAAGTTTAAATTTTAAAACTGGTTACTTGGTCATCTCTTGTAGCATGTTGGTGTGGTTATAGAAAATTTGGGGCGCTACTAACACTAAAAAATACGTAAAAATAGATAAGTTTAATAAAATAAATTTCTGGTTAAGTTGATCTCTATGTGTGAGTGAACAAATGCCTATATTTTGGTGTAGATGTCCCCACTTGGGGCAACCATAAAGGTGATAAATCTAAATTAATACCAATCTAGTGTATCAGGGTGATATAATAAATTGCAAATCTAAGCAATCCAAAAAAAAAAAAACCACTGGAAAATTAACAATACAAGTGCTCCTATAAGGACGGGCGAGCCGTCCAATGTGTAAGTGTTACTTACAAAACAATATATATATTTACAAACAAAAACAACTAACGTTGCCTAGAGACTAAATAATATTGCTACAATAGTGTGCTGAAAATATGTGCTAAAATATTTTTAACACCGTGATAATAAACTTTACAATAATAAATATTGCCGTAAAAAAAAAAAAAACAATCCTTGTGGTCTTACACAATATAAATCAATAAAAATAAAAAAATCCTTGTGTCACATATACTTCACAAAATGTATCAATATAACAACCACTGTGACTGTGATACTAAATAGCAAATGAAGCCTAAGGGCTCTTTCACACGGACGGACCGTATGTCCGTTTTTCATCCTTCCGTTTTCGGATGAAAAACGGACATACATGTATCCCTATGGGATAGCGGGTGTCAGCGGATGAGCATCCGCTGACACCCGCTCTCGTCCGTGCCCGCTATGCTCCGTTTCTGCAGACGGAGGAAAACCCCATTTTTTCATCCGTCTGCAGAGCGGATCGGATGACGACGGACTCTACGGTCCGTCGTCACCCGATCTCCCATAGGGGAGAGCGGCGCTCTGACAGGTCCGTCCCTGCACGGAGTGCAGAGACGGACCTGTCATCTTCCTGCTCAGCGGAGATCGCTCCGGCGATCCCCGCTGAGCAAGCGGCTATCCACGGGGCGGATCTGCACTGATCCGCCCCGTGTGAAAGAGCCCTTATAGTCCCAAAAGATAATCAGACTCCTCTCTAATAAGGTCTGATGTGCACAGCTGAAAACAATAAGTGAACACGCTTGGAATAAAAAGTTCATATATCAGTTGTTTTTTTGGGTGATTTAACAATTGGATTTCCTCTTATCCTAGGCAGTGTAGATCCCTTCACCACATTGATTGTCTTCCTTCACCCAAAACGTGATCAAACAGATAAAAGCTGGCCGCTTACCAGAAGTTGTTGATTGTTTTTAATTAAAAAACAATCAGAAGCGCTTGTTACAGGACTCTGCCTGTTATCAGGTAACACCAAAAACTTTTTAGGCAAATCTTCCTCCACACAGATCGATTAAGGTCACACAAATGGATAGCATATGTAAAATCAAAGAAGAACACTTCATAGCGTAATCTTGCTTTTATTAAAAAATGAAATCAGAACAAACATTAGCCAAATGGCCACTCACATTTACCGGTGCCCGCCCGTTACTGGGGCTGCTCGCCTGGACAATCAAATGATGTAGTTTAAAAACTCTCTCCCCATATGGGTCTCCGCTGTGGATCGGCGTGCGTTCCACCTGCTACTACCGACAACCAGACAGACCGGAACCTCAGGGATGCTTAGCGCTTGGTTAGTGATCAGGTACCGCCTCCGACGCACGTTTCGTGATGTCACGTCTTCAGTCACAGTGGTTGTTATATTGATACATTTTGTGAAGTATATGTGACACAAGGATTTTTTTATTTTTATTGATTTATATTGTGTAAGACCACAAGGATTGTTTTTTTTACGGCAATATTTATTATTGTAAAGTTTATTATCACGGTGTTAAAAATATTTTAGCACATATTTTCAGCACACTATTGTAGAAATATTATTTAGTCTCTAGGCAACGTTAGTTGTTTTTGTTTGTAAATATATATATTGTTTTGTAAGTAACACTTACACATTGGACGGCTCGTCCGTCCTTATAGGAGCACTTGTATTGTTAATTTTCCAGTGTTTTTTTTTGGATTGCTTAGATTTGCAATTTATTATATCACCCTGATACACTAGATTGGTATTAATTTAGATTTATCACCTTTATGGTTGCCCCAAGTGGGGACATCTACACCAAAATATAGGCATTTGTTCACTCACACAAAGAGATCAACTTAACCAGAAATTTATTTTATTAAACTTATCTATTTTTACGTATTTTTTAGTGTTAGTAGCGCCCCAAATTTTCTATAACCACACCATCAATGAAATCTAAGGATTTTTAAGGGAGCAGCTCAATTTAACAAATTTAACAAACTATATATTTTTTTATATTTTTATTTTTATTGTTACAATTATTAATTTAGGTTTGCAATTGTATACTCATTGTCCAAGCGCGGGGTTGAAACAACCGTAATACGGTTGTCCATCCTTACTCTTGTAGCATGTTGCATTCGCTGTCTGGTCATCTCCTGTAGCATGTCGCATTTGCAATAACTATATTTTCTGTGAAATATATATGCATATGAGCGTATCATTTTTTTAAATTTTTTTTTGGTGGGGGAGTGGATCTTGTGTGGGAGTTCCCACACTTTTTTCCCCAGGACTTGACCCCTGGGTTAAAGCATTTCTTTACACCTGCCTGAAACTTTTGCACAGTACATTAGATACAGTCTTGAGTCCTATCAGGCTTTTGTTACAGAAAAAATGCAAAGGTGAGCCAACACTGGACACCCCCTCCCCGAGCCCTGCTCTACCCTCCTCCAGTGTTGCTCGGCTGTCGCTCCAGGGATTTCAAATCCCCCAATCTTCTCCCTCTTCTCCATCAGCGCTTTTGGGACAGATACGATCGATTCACTTGAATATAGAAGTATGTGGCGCTAACTCAAAGTGTAAAATAATCAAAATAATAACACTCAATGGATAGCACTTCCAAGACCGTGCTGAAGCTAATAAGCTGGATAATCGAGTGCAAACAATCTTCAACATAGTACACAGTAATAAACAATAATTAATTCTAGTAAAGTGCAACAAAATAATAAAGTGCAAAGGTGCTCCAAAAAGTGCTAATAGTGCACTCAAAGTCCAATAAAAATGAAAAAAATCTCCAAGTGACAGTTCATATAAAACAAATAAAGGGCATGTGCAGCAGAGCCAAACGAAATCCACTTCATAGTTTCATAGTTAGTAAGGTTGAATAAAGACACCAGTCCATCCAGTTCAACCTGAGTGAGTGTCTACAATTGTCCCTATCCCTGTACATTGCACACTCACATCGGTCCCTACCCTCGAGGAGCCCACAATCCAAGGTCCCCATTCATATACTAGGGCCAATTAACCTACCTGCATGTCTTTGGATTGTGGGAGGAAACCGGAGTACCCGGAGGAAACCCACGCAGGCACAGGGAGAACATGCAAACTCCAGGCAGGTAGTGTCATGGTTGGGATTCGAACCAGTGACCCTTGTTACTGCTAGGCGAGAGTGCTAACCACTACACCACTGTGCCGCCAAACTTCATCCAGTTACTATCACCGACCGTGGTGCGCCACTCGTTTGCCCTAGCCTCTCACCTCATATAAAGACCCCTACGGGCCAAGTCGAGCCTTGGTATGGATATAACCTGGATCCTCAGCAATCGATCGATTCCCACGATCACAGCGGTACCGCTACCAGGATAAACTTCAGGCTCATGCGATAAGTGTGGTCATGCAATAAAGAGGGGGGGGGGGGCTCCATAGTGCAGTATTTCAATCCAATTTATTAAAACAACAAAAAGGTACATCTATGTAAGTTACTTCTGGTCTCGGCTGCGACCAGAAGTGACGACACCTGGCTCCTCCATGACGCGTTGCGTCACTGAACACGTGACTTCATCAAAGGGCACTGTGATGGCACTGGGCAATCAGAATCAATCTGGTCTGTCCTGGAAGCGCTGCACAGAGAAATCCCTGAATTGGAGCAACTACGGGAGTGCTGACAGCTCAGCAACCCTAGAAGTAAGTACACCGGTGACCGAGGGGGTTAGGAGGGTGTCCGGTGTTAGTTCACCTTAACATTTTTTTTTTTTTTTGTAGGGTGAACTAACACTTTAATATTCGCTTACGTTAGAAAGATTTTCTGCACTAAATATTACTCTGCGTGACTCGCTGGTCTATAAACAAACGTATAGCATGCAGAATATCTATGTTTATAGCATATATATGAAAAGACGAGAGTGTGAAACTTCCTAATCTCAGTCGGAATCAGTTACAGATGTGAGCAGGCACAGCTCCCCATAAAACAAAATGCCGGGCCTACAAGTGGAGGCAGAGGTTCTTGTTTACTTTTGGCGTCATTATTGCAGAACCAAACTGTGAAAACAAGGCCTTCTTATGACTGCATTCAGCAACCATCTGACATCTTCCTATAAATTCAGCATTGCTCAGGAAGGTTTGTAAATAGAAGACTGCAGAGCGGGGATGTCTGGAAGTAAATGGCACTTTAGCCCTGAGTGCAGAGCTGTCGTGACAATGGGTAGTTAATTTGCTCCAAAAAAACTCAACAAAAATCAACAAACACAGCCGTGACAGAAATGTTTATTCACAGCGGAGATAGAGACTTGCTCTGCCTCAACAGGATTTTAATGTCTGGCATGCGTCATCCAGTTAGATGTTATTAGACCTGTAGCGTAGACACATTTAGGAACACTTGAGGCTTCAATAAGGCCAAAATCCAGGAATCTTCTCCCCCGGACCTTTAACCCGCACCCCAATCTAACTAATGGGGTCTGGATAATGTGCAAAGTGCAGGAGTCAGACGTATGTACAAATAACACAATTTGTACAAATAAAAAAGTACACAAAGTACAAATAAAACAGAAATTCTCAGCACTGCCCAGCGCCACCAGAGAGAGCAATGCTGCCCAGCGCCACCAGAGAGCCATGCTACCCAGCGCCACCAGAGAGCCACGCTACCCAGCATCACCAGAGAGAGCCACGCTACCCAGCATCACCAGAGAGAGCCACGCTACCCAGCATCACCAGAGAGAGCCACGCTACCCAGAATCACCAGAGAGAGCCACGCTACCCAGAATCACCAGAGAGAGCCACGCTACCCAGCATCACCAGAGAGAGCCACGCTACCCAGTGCCACCAGAGAGACAAAGACTGAGCCACTGCCAGGGTACAGACATGCTACACTACTGACCAGAATTGTCCCCCAGGTAACCCAGAGTGAGCAATTGTCCAGCCGGAGGGATCACTGCTGTAGTTTTCCTGGGTCTGGTAAGAGGGTGTGTCGGACATTATTCATTACTTATCCTAGGGACTGTACTACGCCTGTTGTCTCTGACCATGACAATAATGACATTGACAAAAAGGGGCAGCACATGAGTGACCCTAAAATGATGCCCCCCCTGAAAAAAGTTCTGCGGACGCCCATGGGGGTGGGTAACATACATAGTGCAGGGGTCTAAGGTGGGTTACATACATAGTTCACGAGTCTGGGGTGGGTTACATACATAGTGCAGGGGTCTGGGGTGGGTAACATACATAGTGCTGGGGTCTGGGGTGTGTTACATACATAGTGCAAGGGTCTGGGGTGGGTTACATACATAGTGCAGGGGTCTGGGGTGGGTAACATACATAGTGCAGGGGTCTGGGGGGGTAACATACATAGTGCAGGGGTCTGGGGGGGTAACATACATAGTGCAGGGGTCTGGGGTGGGTTACATACATAGTGCAGGGGTCTGGGGGGGTAACATACATAGTGCAGGGGTCTGGGGGGGGGGGGGGGGGGGTAACATACATAGTGCAGGGGTCTGGGGGGGTAACATACATAGTGCAGGGGTCTGGGGTGGGTAACATACATAGTGCAGGGGTCTGGGGTGGGTAACGTACATAGTGCAGGAGTCAGAAATATGTAATAGACATAGTTCAGGGGTCTGGGGTGGGTAACGTACATAGTGCAGGAGTCAGAAATCTGTAATAGACACAGTTCAGGGGTCTGGGGTGGGTAACATGCATAGTGCAGGGGTCTGGGGTGGGTAATATACATAGCACAGGGGTCTGGGGTGGGTTACATACATAGTGCAGGGGTCTGGGGTGGGTTACATACATAGCGCAGGGGTCTGGGGTGGGTTCCATACATAGTGCAGGGGTCTGGGGTGGGTTCCATACATAGTGCAGGGGTCTGGGGTGGGTTCCATACATAGTGCAGGGGTCTGGGGTGGGTTCCATACATAGTGCAGGGGTCTGGGGTGAGTTCCATACATAGTGCAGGGGTCTGGGGTGGGTTCCATACATAGTGCAGGGGTCTGGGGTGGGTAACGTACATAGTGCAGGAGTCAGAAGTATGTAATATACATAGTGCAGGGGTCTGGCGTGGGTAACATGCATAGTCAGGAGCCAGGAGTATGTAACGCACATCGGACAGGGATCTGGGGTGGGTAATGTACATAGTACATGAGTCCAAAATATGTAATGTACATAGTACAGGGGTCTTTGGTGAGTAATGTACATTATGTACAGTGCAGGAGTCAGAAAAATGCAATTTACATACTGCAGTACAGGGGTCTGGGGTAGGTAACATACATAGTGCAGGAGTCTGGGTTAGGTACCGTACATAGTACAGGGGTCAGGTGTGTGTAATGTACATAGTGCAAGGGCCAGAATTATACACAGCCCAGTGCACAGCACCCCCTGTGATTCTTTTCACCTCCACCCTCTTACAACAGCAGTACCACCTATGTATACACAACCAAACTCCATACAACATGCATACACACTGCATACAATATACATACATATACTGTACGTACAACATACAGTACATACACAACATATATGTAACATACACACTGCATTGCTTTTCCCTTCTCCTTCTCCTCTCGTGGCAGCTGATATTTACTGGCAGAGAACAGCATGCGTGATTCAGTAAAATGACATCACACTGCGCTTTGTTTACATCTCCAGAATTAAAATTCCAGGGATGTAAGATTACCTAGCAACCGGAGCTAAATTCTGGTATTGCCCCGTCAAAACAGGCAAATTCCCAGCCATGGCGCTGATGGATGAATCTTCCACTGAGGCTAATGTAGTGTGACGTCTGGTGCTGTCGGCTGTCAGAATACAGTAGGCGCTGGCAAACATTGATTGTAGCAAATTGGCTGCAGCCGCTGTTCAGCCGAAAATTTCCTGCCTAGCTTCTTCAACTTTTAAGACAAGTGACTTAAAAAAAATGCTAGTGAGTTTTTTGGTGGGAAGGGGGAAGGGGGTAGGTGGCACAACATTTGCACAGAGATTGGCTTCAAGTGTATCTAAAACCAAAATGGGGAAATCTTCCAGTAGGGACACCTTTTCCAGTGACAAATGTCTAAAAGGAGATTTCCTATCATGTTCCCTACAGCACTGAAAGAAAATCATCCCAGTGGGGTACAGATAGAAAAAAACAAGCCTGACAATTGCTATTGCTTTTTTTAAATTTAAAAAATATATGTTTTGGCTTTGGATCTAATTTAAAGAATATCTCCAGTCAACATATATTTTTTAAGTAGGAAATATAGAACCTCTATAAAGGGAAAGTAAGCAAATGAGACACTTGCCGCAATGACAGGTGCTCTACCCTTCCCCTAAACCAGGGGTCTCCAATCTTTATAAACAAAGGGCCAGTTTACTGTCCTTCAAACTTTAGGGGGCCTGTCTGTGTCCCGTGGGGGAAGAAAATGTCATGGCATCAGTGGGAGTAAACAATGCCCCATGATTGGTATTAGCTGGAGTAATAGTGCCCCATCGTTAATGTCAGTGGGAGATATAGTGCCCCCTCATTGGTGTCAGTGGGAGGAATATTGTCCCTTTGTTGGTGTCAGTATTATTGTTCCAACATTGGTGTCAGTGGGAGGAAAAGTGCCTCATTATTGGTGTCAGTGGGAGGAATAGTGCCCCATCATTGGTGTCAGTGGGAGAAATAGTGCCCCCTCATTGGTTTCAGTGGCAGGAACTATGCCCCACTTTTGGTGACAGCAATGGGGGGGGGGGGGGGATTTCTTCAAGGGCCAGATGAAAGCATGCACAGGGCTGCATCCAGCCTCAGGGCTGCAGTTTCAAGACCACTGCTCTAAACTAAAAAAAAAACATGTATCATTAATGTCTGTGCCCATGTTGGAGATTTTCCCTTACTAAGGCCCCTTTAACACTGGGGCTGTGCGGGCGTCGGCGGTAAAGCAGCACTATATTTAGCGATGCTTTACCGTCGTTTTAGCAGCGGTATTCGGCCGCTAGCAGTGCAGTTTTAACCCCCGCTAGCGGCCGTAAAAGGGTTAAAACCGACCGCAAAGCGGTATAGCTGCGCTGCCCCATTGATTTCAATGGGTAGGAGCGGTATAGGAGCGGTGAATACACCGCTCCTTTACTGCTGCAAAGATGTTGCTAGCAGGACTTTTTTTTACCGTTGTGCTAGCGCACCGCTCCAGTGTGAAAGCCCTCTGGCTTTCACACTGGAGTAAAAGGACCCGCTTTTTTCAGGCGCTATACAGGCGCTATTTTTAGCGCTGTAGCGCCTGAAAAATGCCTTAGTGTGAAAGGGGCCTTACTTTCTTGGCGACATTATTGCCAAGAAGCTGTCCATACACGGAGTGAATTTCAGTCCATTCCTTGGGAAATTCAAGTTATGAATGATCTTGTCGGCACCCTCGTGCCTGACATCCTTATCTCTAAAGGAGCCGGACAGAAATTTAACAGCTGAACAGTAGCTGCATGCAATCAAATGCAAGCACTGTTCAGGTATTATGACAGCTGTGGGCGAGGTGCCATCTGTCAAAATACAATATCCATCAGGGCAGATACCTCGACCCAGGCTGTTTAGTGTGATGTGCAGAAAGAACTTGGAGGCTGTGATGAGGAAAGCACCGTTGTAGGTGCTGTTGAAAGTGCTAGAGGTAAAGTGTGTAGAGATTGGGTTTGATGCTTGATCTCATGATCAGAAGAAAAGAATCCTATTACTGTCACCATTGTAGTGTGTGGCACCATAAATGTGCGCAGCCTATTACATTAAGGTGTACATCCCAAAGCTCAAACACATATGCCTTTCTCTGCAGCCTCAGCTACACGGGGCAGTGAATGAATGGGAATCGCTCTGTGCTGAGTGTCTTCCTGTTCATTCACAAACTGAAGCATAGTAAAGACAGTTTACTATGCTTTGGTTATGAATGGACGCAGTAAGTGAGTGTGTTCACTGTGTTCATTAAGAAAAGGAAGGGGTCGGTAAATTACATATTTTCTGGCCCCTTCCCCTGCTCTCCATCCTTCAACATCCCCGCGGCAGCGGAGTGGGGGGGGGGGTTAGAGGAGGGAAGCCAGCAAGACTGTGGGGTGGGAAGGGACAACAAAGGGGGGGGGGAGCCCAGGCAGTAGGGGGAATCAGCAACACACATATTTATGTGCCCAGCCAACACCTGGGACATGCACACTCCTTGCTCATGCCTATGATTGGTGCTCAGACTCTTAATTCGGCGAGCATAAAAGGTCTACAATTGCCTGGCACTGTGTTCATTCTGAATTCATTTACAGTTACCGCAAGGAAACAAATCTATACAATTTAAGTTTCTCAAGATGAGAGTAAAATAACACATGCACACATTTCAAAAGAATTAAAGAAAAAACACTTACTGAACTGATAAGAGATGACAGACCACATAAAATAGCCGTCTCTGGTCTTTTTCTCAGGTTCTGTCCATCTCATCTCGGAGACGCCATTGCAGGCAGCTGAGTCTCGATGGTCATGATGGCATGTCTCCCATCATAAACCCCCCTAGACATTACACTTTGGGTCTTGGTATTATTAAGTTAAAAGCATTAACTCTGCAGTAATGTCAATTCCAAATCTGGAACTCTAGTACCAGCTCTACTCCAGACACTTAATATAAAACTGAGTTAGTTTTTATTACTCCATAGTAGGCAAGACCATTGCTCTGTGAATTCTAAAACTAGTTGAGGTTTAAACCTAAAAATTTTGATATGAAGATTATATATTAACCTTGCAATACAGGGTGAAGGCTGGAAAAAGATATGCACATTAAAATGCACTTATCCTTTAATAAACTAGGCCGCTATAGGCCAAACAATATTTCCTCAGGACTACACGAACCATGATATAATCAAACCATTTAGTATACTGTATATATACTGTATATATTGTACAGAATGCTAGGGATGAGTTCCCCAATATTGGGGCTGTGGTCTTGTCACGAGGACCACGTACCTGATGAGAGACTGAAGTAGTGGGGAGGCCTCCCTTGCACCTCGGGTCGTTAGAGCCTCTGGAGATGGAGACAGAGACTTGGTGGACACCGAGTGGCAGGGGTGCCAGGGGTGCGGAGCACCGTGCAAGCCTTAGTCCGAGATCCGAGCCGAGGTCAAGTCCAGTTGGGCAATGAAAGAATAAAAGGGTTAATCAGAACAAGAATGGTTGAGATCCAAGCCGGGGTCGGTTCCAATCTGGCAGCTGAGTACAAAAGGGGCAAAGAAGTAAAATGGTTAAAGTACAAATCCGAGGTCAATGCCAAGCAGCAATCAAGAGTAGTCAAATAGGTTTCCAGGTCACAACTGGTTCAGACAGATCACACACTAACACAGAAGCAAGGGGGGACTGAACATAATCCAGCAATTTGGCAGTGTCTGGGCTGGGTTTATATAGGGAAGTTTGAGGTCACTTCCTGTGCACCTCCTGGGCATTTTCCCGCCTTTTTCCATCAGGTTGATGTCACTTCCTGTACGCCTCCTGAGTATTTTCCTGCCTTTTTCTATCAGGTTGAGGTAATTTCCTGTGCGCGTCCTGGGTATTTTCCTGCCCTTTTCCACCAATTATTCTGCGCAGGTGCGGGTAGGTGCCCTGATGCGTCTTTGGCGCATGCTCAGTTGTCACCGATTTCCTCTTGCGACAACGCGCCATTGGTGCATGCGTAGTAAGCCGTTGACTCTTACAGGTCTCTTTATAGGAAAGACAACAAAGGTTTTGTTTATTCAGGGGTTCTTACCCATGTGAGGGTGCCGGGAACCGCAGCATGAGGATTACTCCGCCTGAGCCCCCGAAAATCATCAAATAGTCCCGGCGGAGTAATCCTTGTGCTGTGGTTCTTGACAAATACATTGCCCGGCAGATCAGTAAAAAAGTGGACGTCGGGACAATGAATAAATTGTTCGAACTGCTGAATATAGATTACAACTTTTGCCTGATAACATTAACTATTCATGTTCCTCCCCCGGCCACCAGCTAAGCAGATGGAGCCCAGAGCCAACCCTAGGTAAGACTCGGGGCTATGGGCCCCAGTAGCCACCCCCTAGTGACGCCACTGTAGATTATATATATCTCTATATATACAAGTACAATAGACATAAAAAAACAAGTTCATGAAACCAATAACAAACAAGGGAATCTAGATGAGGAGACAACACCAGACAAAGGTTTGACTCTTCTAGGTCTCCTTAATTGTTGATTTAGGCTAGGTTCCGACTGATGCGTTGCAATTTTAATGAGTTTTATAGTGCGATTTAAAGGATCAGAGGCAGTGCGACTTCATCCACGTTCCTCTGCCTTTGCAAAGGCACACCTATGCATTTTTCCATTCAACTCTATGAGACTCAAAATCGCACCGCATCGCACCAAACATACACAGGACCCTTTTTCAAATTGCATTGTGTTATGACCGGATATATGTGAACGTCCTCCATAGAAACACATCATTTCATTTGACATGCAATTTGGTGCATTCTGGAACACATCTGAAATCGCATCAGTGTGAACCAGGGCTTAATGAACTTTTTCTTTAGCTTATTGTTTGGGGTGCACTGTAACTTCTTTATATATGTGATTTTTTCCCCCCCAATTATTTGTATTGAAGCATACCTGATGAAGACGTCCTAACATTTCAGAAATCTTGTGCTACAAAGTTTATGGTCAGCTAACAAAACATATATTTTCACTTTCCTGATACTATCTATAGCTATCATGGAACAGCACTTTCTTGCTAGTATTACCATTGACTGATGCATGCAAGACTTACTGTATAGGTTACAGTATATATAGTCTAATGTGTTTTCTGTTTCAATAAAACGTTCTGTGTTCCCGCTTGGGAGATTCACCAGATTTGTCCTGGTGACCGTTGTTGCTGGGACTGAATGTGAGGGGAAAGCTAAGATATTCAGGTGTCACTGGATCAGCAATAGGGGACAGGGTTTTAATTAATTCATTTAGATTTGTTGTTTTTTTCCCACTGTTTTCTTTTTTCAATATCTGTACAATATATAAGCAGAGAAGGATTTTTCCAGCTTTTTAGCAGCAGCATTTGTTATAGTTATACTATATAACACATATATATATACACACACACACCGTCCCTTTAGAATGTAAGCTCTATGAGCAGGGCCCTCCTGTACCTTTTGTATATACATGAACACCTTGAGTTCAGTTTTAAGCATCTCAATTATTGAATTTCAGGCGGAACCCCTCAAAATACATAAACAACCATTTTGATAATAAAAGACACTTTTTGGGTTATAAACATATATGTGAACATTTTTTTATTGAACTGAGTTAACCAAAAAATTGAAATAATAACTAAAGAAGACCTCTCAGTCATGAGGACTCGAGCAAAAGTCATCATCAATTCAAGGAACAAAAGTCCCTCTTCCTGATCAGGGGGGTCAAACCACATATAAAGTGCCTGCAACAAGGGTGGGAGGGAGGGGAGCTCGCCGTATTGTCGCTGGTACACTGAAGTGGATGTAATGATCCTGTCCTTATACAGGGTACTCAATGTGCCATTGATGGGGCTAGTAGGGGCACGCAGAGAACTATTTTCCTGCTGCTGGGCAGTTTCTAATTACCGTATATACTCGAGTATAAGCTGAGTTTTTAAGCACATTTTTTTGTGCTGAAAGTGCCCCTCTCGGCTTATACTTGAGTCAAGCACTTTTCTGCAGCAGAGAATGACATTTTCCGACCTGACTTTGGGGCCCCGTATCTCGATGCCACTTGGTGCTAGGAACTCAAAATTGGGGTTCCTAGCACCAAGTGGCCAAGAGATACAGGGCCCCAAATTCGGTCAACTGTGTCTATCTGCAGCAATGTTATTTCGGGACCCTTTAGGTCCAGAAACCCCAAATATTGGCTGCAACTAGGGGGCATCAAGGAACCCTTAACCCTCAACTAAGTTTGAAGTTCGGGGGACCTATGACTGCAAATGGGCACAGTGAGGCTGCAAATGGGCATTGTTGACCCTCTTTTCCACTTATAGTAGCTGCGCATTTCTCACCCTAGGCTTATACTTGAGTCAATAAGTTTTCACAGTTTTTTGTGGTAAAATTAGGTACCTCGGCTTATATTCGGGTCGGCTTATACTCGAGTATATACGGTAATAGTGGAGATGAGATGAGTAAAATAAGCAGAAGAAAGGGGGAAGGGGGCAGCCATAAACCCATGGAGGGGGCCCAAATGAATTGTACCCCCTAGCCATTCTGTGGCCACTGTTTAATTGCAATGTTCACATTGTTTTTTTGTTTTTTTTGTGTGGCTCTTTTGGAACTTTCTATGTATTCCCCATGAATACAGTAGAAATTGTTTTTTTTATTTAATCAGTAGATCTATTATGAATGGCCTGTAAAGAACATCGCCTTGGAGCCAGATCAAGAGCAGACACATCTTGGAAGTACACAATGTTTCTAGCGACGCTCCAGGATCTGTTCCTACTGGGTCTCTATTAGGATTTTCAGTAAATGAAATGCAATGTTCTTTCGACATACAAAACAGCAGTAGGTTAAAGATGGGAGCTTTTAGAAAGCATGCTGAATGCGTCATCTGATATTTACTATGCTGTGGATTAGATCATTGTGACATCATCTATGTTGTATTTACAAAAAAAAAAAAATGCAAAGCACTGGGCATCTATATCACTATATAGAATGAAGTTTAAATAACTACGATGAAAAGACTGGTCAGCTGCATTTCCCCATGCATAATGGAGCAGACAAAGGCACTCGTAGTAAAGTTTGGGGTGTACTTAAAGCATTTTATTAAAAACAAGGTGCTCAGATAATGACTTCAATTAAAATAAAGTGAAATTAAACAGAAAACTCTGTATAATTAGAGTAGAACTACAGGCAAAACTTTTTATTTTATTTTGGATAGAGTAAGGGAGGGTTAAAACCCCGGTCAGATTATTTTTTTCGCCACCTGTGTCCCATTGTAGAGGTTTCCCTTCACTTCCTGTCCCATAGCCAAACAGGAAGTAGGGGAAAAATACCTGCAAATTAAGAGAATTTCCTAGGGGACCCCCAGGTCATCAAAACTAGGGTCCCCATTGGAAGATTTACCCTCTTTTCGTTTTCTGGGGACAACCCAAAATTTGGCATTTTCTTTTACTTTCACTTTCAATGATAATGGTAAACAGTAAAAATAGAGAGAGTGAATCTCCATAACGAGGACACAGACAGCAATAAAAACATGACAGTTGTTCTAATCCCTCTCTACTCTATCTAAAACTAAAAAAAAAAAAAAAAAAAAGTTTTGCATTTAGTTATACTTTAATAGCAGTAAAGCAAAAAGGAAAAACACACACTCATTTTACCTTTAAGCTGTGTGTGTTTAGTTGCATACTCAAGCCATTGATGGAAAATATTCTTTGGACTGGTAATTGATTTTCTGTGTTCTCTTGTCTTTTATTTATTTTTTATTATTAAGATGGAGCAAGTACAAGCTGGAATTGACAATTGCGATTTTTCCATCTTTACAAGGGTTTATGTTTTATGATTTACAAACGAATACACAGAGAATAAAGGTTATAGGTAAACAATTTCAGTGTCTTCAATGTTGCACCGTAAAACTTGTCATGTCTGACAAAACAACATTTCTATGCCCTCCGGGGTGCCCTTGCCTCTTTTGAATTTTTTTACCTCTGATCTTTTATATTAGGTATTGCTGAGGTAAATGTCAAATGTGGCACATACCACAGAAAAAAAAATGCCTGTGGGACTTTGAAAGGATCAGGCCAAATAAGAGGTTACAGACCATTGAAGAAAAACAATGGAAAAATAAATGTAGCCTCTATAACCATAATAGTAGTAGAAGAATTATAAAGAGTTGTACCATCATCCAGAAATTTCGAGATATGGAAATCGGGAGGTTGGTCCCCAACCAAATATGGGGAATCGGACTATCTCGGTACAAGTTAAGCTAAGATAGATTCAAATGTATAAACACGTATATAGAAAAATATATAAAGTTTTATTAATACAAAATCAATAAAAGATAACACATAATCAGATACAGATTAAAAGCATGGTAACAATCCATGTATATCACCAATATAATGGTCCCCAAAAGGGCAGGATCACAGTGGGATAGTTGGTCACGGATAGCATCTCAACTAGTTTCACGGTCTAATGCCGCTTCTTCAGGAAAAAATCTGTAATTTGATTGACAAATGATCAATAACAGTACAATTGACCAAAATAGTTATACAATCTACAGTGATATCAATAACAATATATACATAGGGGGGAGCAAAGCTGCTTACCTATAACCCTGGCAGGCACAGGGTAAAGGACGTCACCAAAAAGTCCCCCGCGGCGACTAGGGGGGACGTGCAAATCAATCGATTGGTATCTGGATAGATAAGGTAGAGCGATTGAAATGGGTAGACTATGAACTTGGAAGGGATGTGGGTAATTCACATCCCTTTACCCACATTAAATCATATTGCTTCATGCTCCATTATTCCAAAAACCTTATAGCATGCTATAGTACTCAAACTGAACATCCAAGTTTAGGGTACAAGATCTTCCTAACATGTTTTGAATCCTTCTTTAGGGGGAAGAAGATTGTTCCTGTACACAAAAAAACAACCTTATCCCTTGTCAGGACTTTGCTCCAAAAATCCTTGTGAAATCCCCTCAGTGACCGCCCAGGTCCAGGTATGCCACAAAGAACCTTTATTGTGCAAGGCTTATCACATACATGCATTGGTACAGACCAAGGGGGGCAGTTCTGTATTGAAAAATTGTCCAGTGCCTAGATATCAGTACCTTACTAAGGCCACTTTCACACTACCACGCTGCAGTTTGGTCACAGCACAGGTGCAACTCAGTGTTTCTGAGGTTTTTGTGCGGGTTACCCATAGACTTCTATTATGTTCTGCATTTTTAGCGCATTTTCTAAAAGCGCACTAAAAGTCCTGCATGCTGCATCTTTGGCGGCGCTTTCAGAAAACGTGCCAAAAACACAGCACATATTAGAAGTCTATGGAAGGGTGTGGGTAACGCTGGTACACTGCGCTGCACCCCAGCTGCAGCCAAACCACAATGCAGTAGTGTGAAACAGCCCTATGTCCAGATCCTAGAAGGATGAAAACACAAACAGAGAGTGCATTATTCCTGTTATGAGTATATATAGTGTGACCAATGTTGTTTTATAGATGATAGATGGCAGCAAAATTCATAATGTTCATGCAGCATGTGTGTAAGACTGCTTCATAGGCATGTGTATGGAGTATGACTGGGCACACCCTAATCATCCCATGCACATTAGCATTATCCACTGTCCCCTGAAGACGTCATTGGACAAAATGCGTTGGGGTGGAGTCTTTGGCAGTGACGTCATTGCAGATCCAAGTGGCATGTGAGTCTTCTGTCTTAGGCCTCATGCACACTGGATGTTTTTGGACCTTTTTACAGCTGCTGTTTTTGGCTTCAGACTTTTTTTTCTACAGTCAATAAACTCCTCATCATGCTATCCTATGTGTTCACATAGGCTGTAATCAGCAGTTTTTGGATAGGGCGTTTTCTGGCTTAAAAAAAAAAAAAGACTAGTGGGTTCTGAGAGGAGTTTTTTTTAGGTGTTTTCAGCTGTAAAACGCTCGAATGTCAAAAAACGCAGATAAACGTCGATAAACTCTCAAAAACGCGTCTCACCAGCGATCCCCTGCTGAGCAGAGCGGCTCCGTACACGGACACGTCCATGTGAAAGAGCCCTTAAACTTTGACAAAAATATCAGGTAGCTGATTGGTTTCAATGCAGAACTGCACCAGATTTTGTAGTCTCCAGTTTTAGTAAATCACCCCCAATGTATTATTGGCCAAATAACCAGGTGAAAATAAAGGGGAAAAAACTAAAAAAGAATATGAATGCAGGCACCACATTTTATGGATTCGTAAGTTGCAATATATTATATATTTGTTTTTGTTTTGTTTTTTGTCAAAGCTTATTGAACAAGCAGAAGTTGTAAGCTGATTGTCTACCATGCACAGCTGCACCAGGTTTTGCACTCTCCAGTTTTGGTAAATCAGCCCATGGGGCCCCTTCACACTACCGTGACTTGGGGGGTGACTTGTCGGACCGCAAGTCGCTTGACATCAGAAATTACATGCAAGTGAATGAGAGCCGTCTTAATGAACGCTACTAAAGTCGCTCCGACTTCAGAAAAGGTTCCTGTACTACTTGAATCCGACTTCTAGGCGACTTGTACCCATTGATTTCAATGGAAGTCGCCTCCAAGTCGGATCTCCATCTATATGGACGCAACAGTGTCTCCTTGAGGAGGAACTCCACGCCAAATTTTAAATAAAAAACTGGCATGGGTTCCCCCTCCAGGAGCATACCAGGCCCTTAGGTCTGGTATGGATTTTAAGGGCAACCCCCTACGCCCAAAAAAAACGGCGTGGGGGTCCCCCCAAAATCCATACCAGACCCTTTTCCGAGCACGCAGCCTGACCGGTCAGGAAAGGGGGTGGGGACGAGCGAGCGCCCCCCCCCTCCTGAACCGTACCAGGCCGCATGCCCTCAACATGGGGGGTGGGTGCTTTGGGGAAGGGGGGCCCCCCCACCCCAAAGCACCTTGTCCCCATGTTGATGAGGACAAGGGCCTCTTCCCGACAACCCTGGCCGTTGGTTGTCGGGGTCTGCGGGCGGGGGCTTATCGGAATCCGGGAGCCCCCTTTAATAAGGGGGCCCCCAGATCCCAGCCCCCCACCCTATGTGAATGAATATGGGGTACGATGTACCCCTACCCATTCACCTAAGGTGTAAATAAAAAAAACACACAATTTTTTTAAATATTTTATTGCACTGCGGGGGTCTTCTTCCGTCTTGGGGGGTCTTATCGCCGGACTCCTCCGCTCTCTTCTGCTCTTTTACCTAGCTCTTTTACCGAGTGGAGGAGCCCGGCTTTCTTCTTCGTCGTCGCCGCCGTCGTCTGGGGGTCTCGTTCTGCCTTCGGGGGATTTCCGGGGTCTCTTCTGTTCTTGCCGCTGTCGCCGCCTTCTGCGCCGTTTTCTTCTTCCTCTTCTTCTTCTTCTTCCGATGTTGACTCATCGCTCTCTCTGGCCGGAATGAGACACGCGGTGTTGTGACTTATATAGGGACAATGAGCGGGGGTCACATGCTCATTTCACATGGTGAAATCCCCTAGGATGTCACAGTCCCAGCATCCTCCGAGTCCGGCGAGAAGACCCCCCAAGACGGAGAAGACCCCGGAGCAGTGCAATAAAATATTTTAAAAAATTGTGTATTTTTTTTATTTTCACTTTTACACCTTAGGTGAATGGGTAGGGGTACATCGACCCCATACTCATTCACATAGGGTGAGGGGCCGGGATCTGGGGGACCCCTTATTAAAGGGGGCTCCTGGATTCCGATAAGCCCCCCACCCGCAGACCCCGACAACCAACAGCCAGGGTTGTTGGGAAAAGGCCCTTGTCCTCATCAACATGGGGACAGGTGCTTTGGGGTGGGGGGGCCGCAGGGCGCCCCCCTTCCCCAAAGCACCCACCCCCCATGTTGAGGGCATGTGCGGCCTGGTACGGTTCAGGAGGGGGGGCACTCGCTCGTCCCCACCCCCTTTCCTGACCGGCCAGGCTGCTCGGATAAGGGCCTGGTATGCTCCTAGAGGGGAACCCATGCCGTTTTTTTATTTAAAATTTGGCGTGGAGTTCTCTCTCCAGAGCTGATTATTCTCTGATTGGCCACGGCCAAAGTCGCCTGGCCTGGGGCGACTTAAAGTCGCGTTGTAAGTCGCCCCAAGTCGTGTTGAAGTAGCTCCTCAAGTCGTGTCCAAGTTGCCTCCAAAAGTCGCGCTGGAAGTCGTGTCGCCCATGTGTGAACCGGCACTTCCTGTCTAAGGCCTCAGGCACATTGGGCGTTAAAATAACATTATAAAAACACCAGTAGCTTTGCAGTGAGTTTTACAACGTTTTTGAAACAGCGTTTTTATCGGTTTTAGTGTTTATCGGTTTTCTGCATTAGCGATTTTTAGTGCTTTAAAAAAAAAAACGCTGAGCATTTATCAACGTTTATCAGCATTTTTGGACATTAGAGCGTTTTTACAGCAGAAAACAGCTGAAAAACTCCTCTCAGAACCCACTAGTTTTGGGGTTTTTTTACAGCCAAAAAACGCTGCTGATTACGGCGTATGTGCATGGACACATAGGATAACTTGATGGAGAGTTTATTGACTGTAGAAAAAAAACGTCTGAAGCCAAAAACAGCAGCTGTAAAAACGTCCAATGTGCATGAGGCCCGAGGGTGTCTATGCTCTGGATGGGGAGCGATGGAGACCCTTTTTTTTTTTTTTATACAGCAGCACTGTCAATCTATCAGATGCACTAGCAGAATTATATCCACTTGACTAATGAATTAAAACCACTTCAGCCCCGAAGGATTTACCCCCTTCCTGACCAGAGCATTTTTTTTGCGATTCTGTACTGCGTCACTTTAGCTGACAATTTACGTCTTTTTTTTCACCAAAAATAGAGCTTTCTTTTGGTGGTATTTGATCACCTCTGCGTTTTTAATTTTTTGCGCTATAAACAAAAAAAAAAGAGTGGAAATTTTGAAAAAAAAGCAATATTTTTTAATTTTGCTATAATAAATATCCCAAAAAATATATAAAAAACAAATTTCTTCCACAGTTTAGGCCGATATCTATTCTTCTACATATTTTTGGTTAAAAAAAAAAAATCGCAATAAGTGTATATTAATTGGTTTGCGCAAAAGTTATAGCGTCTACAAAATAGGGGCTAGATTTATGGCATTTTAATTATTATTTTTTTTTTTTACTGGTAATGGAGGCGATCTGTGATTTTTATCGGGACTGCGACATTATGGAGAACAGATTGGACACTTTTGACACTATTTTGGGACCATTGTCATTTATACAGTGATCAGAGCTACAAATAGCCACTGATTAGTGTATAAATGACACTGGCAGGGAAGGGGTTAAACACTAAGGAGAAATCAAGGGGTTAAGTGTGTCCTAGGGAGTGATTGTAACTGTGGGGTGGGATGGGAACACTACAACATGACAGAGATCACTGCTCCTGATGACAGGGAACAGTAGATCCCTGTTATGTTGCTAGGCAGAACAGGGAAATGCCTTGTTTACATAGGCATCTCCCCGTTCTGCCTCTCCTCGTGGCAATTGTGGGCCGCTGGCGAACATTGAGTTCACGGGACCCGTGGGCCGTGCGCGATAGGCGGCAAATTTAAAGGGACGTACAGGTACGCCCATTTGCCTGCCTGTGCCATTCTGCCGACGTATATGTGTGTGCAGCGGTCGGCAAGTGGTTTAAGCCAAATTCCAGCTAACACATTTTAAGCAGTTACAGCAATAGTTTCTCTAGGGATAAAAGTTTTACATTAAAGTGGAAGTAAACCCTTCCATATGACTTTGGCCTACAGGTAAGCCTAGATTAAGGCTTACCTGTAGGTCCAATAAATATCTCCTAAACCTACATGGTTTAGGAGATATTTAGCGATGAAAAGGCGTCGCTGTCTACGGCGCATGCGCCGTAGACGCGGCACGCAGGCGCACTGAGGGCGCACTGAAGATGCTGAGATCACGGCGATATGCCGATCTCGTGCACATGCTCGTGACACCCGATCTCGTGACATCTCGCCGCTCCAGCGAATGATAGCGATGGAGCGGCGAGACCCGGAAGTCACTCCGGCCCTGGATGGCGGCGAAGAAGATCGAGGATAAGGACCGCTTCGGGGGCTTCGTTTTCGGGTAAGTTTTTCATAATGAGCTAGTATGCTATGCATACTAGCTCATTATGCCTTTGCCTTGCAGGGTGTCTTTTTATTTTTTTTTATTTTTTTTTAAGAGGCTTTAATTAATGAATAAAAACTGATCATTGCAAGGACCCCTGTCAGTGCTAAAGTGGAACTAAAGTCTAAATTTCAAACAGATGTGAGCAGACAGGCTCTTTGTTGCAGAAGAGCCATGCAATATATAAAATCCTAAAAAAAAAAGGAAAACAAATGCAGTCACCACATCTAATGGTTTAGATATCGCTTTAAAAAGTCACCCCATTGCAGATGTTTCTATCAGTTTTATTTATTCTCAAGTATGTTGCATGCTCAAACCTTCAGGTAAAGAGGTCACAGCTCATGTTATGTAATACTCCTCCACCTTTTCCAGCAGCTATGTGTGACAGGGAATATGCAGGTCCCAAGCCTGCCACAGCATGTTTAGCCTCATCCTCCATGTGCGTGACAGCCAGACACCAATCCCTCATGATGTCATGAAGAAGGTCACCTCTGTTAGCATATTCCAGTAACTTATATGCAAATACTTGTACAGTAAGGTTTATACTTCCCTAAATTTCTGCATATTTGGAACAAATACTGTATGCAGACCTTCAAAACAAAAAGGGAAAAAAAAAACAAATAAATAGGAGAAAACAACATATTCTGTAACATAAAAGTGTGTGCTCTCTACATAATAGCAAAGCTAACACATTGCTATTAAATTTAATGAAATCTTTAGACTTTTTATTGCTTAGCAGAAAAAAAGTTTTCTAAATTGCAAAGAAATTGAGGAGTAAATACTTCAAACAAGTAATGAAGGTTCTATGTAGCCTAGAGCACAGAGGGCTCACGCCTACAATAATAATAATAATAATAATCATCATCATAATAATAATAATACAAATACTAATATTTATTACAGAGCTGTTACTGATTAAAATTTTCATGTTCGATTAATCGTTTTTTTTTAAAAATCGATTAATCGACAAATTTTGATTAATTATAACGCACATACAGATCCAACTACTTTTAGCTGATCTCCTTGCATTGCAACTCTGCATTAGTCAGTGGTAAATGTGGTATACACTATATACAATCACCCGACACTAGTTCGTTTCCACAATCCATGACTTAACTTCACAGTTGACACAAATACGTTTTAAATTCAAACTGTAGCACTGACGTAAGTATTTTTTTTCCCACAGTAGCGTGACAATCCCTCCACCTCCGGTCTAACTAATCACTCTCACCTTATGGCATGGACCCCTGTGCAAACAGGTGGTCATGCAAGCGGGTATCAAAAGGGTTAACCCGGACCATAAACTTCTCTCATGTCTCCTTAGATCTCAGCAAGGACGCCAGGTCATGGGTAGAAAGAAAAGATCTAAGTGCTCACCGCTTAAGATTACATTTTTGTGTTCAAACACAAACTACTCACATAAAGATGATAAAAACACAGCATGTAAAATCGACAATCGCGTTAGTTCCGTAGGGCAGCAGGTGACGTCATGCATAGCTCCTCCCCCGTACACGTTACATTCAATCAGAACTTCATCATCACCAGACTCCTCCCCCCTTCCCTTCGTTAGCAGACGGAGGCACTTGGGGGAAGGGGGAGGAGTCCGGTGACGTCACCGGAGAGGTGAGTACCAATCAAAAGAATTTTTGATCGATCAAAAATAATTTTGATCGATCAAAAAAATTAACTATTAATCAAGGAATTAATCTTTAATTTGCACAGCCCTAATTTATTATTATTATCATTATTAGTAGTAGCATTATCATTAATATAAATAATAGTAATAATTATAATAATAAATAATAGTAATTAAAATACATCTATGGTCATAGCATAGATTTTTATTTTGTAATTGTAATAACAATACAAACTATAGTTATTATTGACAATCCAATATAAGCTTACTTGAAAAACCTCCTATCACATTGTGAGTTCTGCCTGTCTGATGGTCATTTCTTTACACAACTTCCTGGTCTCCCTGTATGCTTTTCAGCTTCTGCTGTTTACTTTAAATTCCTAAGGACTACATATCCCATGGTACTTTTATGCAGGCAATCAGTGATTCTTGTACTGACTCTGCCAACTGAAACTTCTCCTCTCAGCATCTCTGACAACCTTGAAAGGGGTCCTGGGGTTGAGGTGGCAGGTAGTGGGGTAAGTCAGGAGTATCAGGTAGGAAGATGGGTTACGGTAGTCAGCGGGAGTGGTAGGGGATCACAGAAAACAGTGGAGGCTGGTGGTCATTTTTTGGGGGGATTGTCGGGTTGGTTGGTCGGCCAGTCGGTCGTGCACTTACCCCATCGATGGCGGACAATCACGGGCGGCTTCCCCGTCTCTCCTCCACGGGCATCCCGGCAGCGGGCATCTCGAGCAGCATCTCCTTCCCCTGCTCAGCGGCTTCTGTCTCCTCCCTCCTCCTTGGCAGCCAATCAGAACGTTTCTCCTTTTGGCCAATCAGGAAGTGGGTCTCAGACCCATGCTTACTGATTGTCGGAGAGGCGATTCAGTGTGAGAATAGGGAATATTCATTCCCTATTCTCACACACCTGGGTAGGCTCCAAGCACATTCTCAGCGCCCGAGCCCACCCTATTTTGAAGCCTATTAGAGCCTCTGGCTCTAATCGATGCTTCAAAAAAACACCCACCCCGCATTGGAATTCATGCGCCCGGCGTACTGAAAGGGGCCAGACGCATGGATGGGGGTGGTAGCGATGGAAAAAGGGGGGCGGTGCTCATGCGCTCTTAATGGACAGGCCGCCCCTGACAGAAAAAGAAAGGCCAACCCTGGGTTCGAGCACCCTAGAAGATTTGTCACAGTGGGTGAAGATGTGGGGGTGGTAAGCTCAGAGGTGGCAGCCATAGATGTCACCGGTGACCCTAACAGCTGGGAGAGCAGTCCATCTAGTAGGGGTGGTGATGGTAGTGCAAGTAGGCCTAGACAGTTGGTGGTAACAGGGCATTCTTTGATCAGAAGGACTGATAGAATAATTTGTCGCCAGGATCGCCTCAACCAAATGGTTTGCTGTCTCCCTGGTGCCAGGGTTCAGCATGTGGTGGACCAGGTTGATAAATAACTGGGAGGGGCTGGGCATGAGGCAACTGTCTCAGTCCATGTTGGAACCAATGACATAATACATGGAAGGTGGAGGCTTCTTAAGAACCAATTTAAAGAACTAAGCTGCAAGTTGAAGGGAAGAACCTCCAAGGTGATATTCTCTGAAATATTGGCTGTGCCATGCGCAACACAGGAAAGACAAGGGAGATTAGAAAAATTAATGCATGGCTAAACACCTGGTATAAGAGGGCTTTCTAGAGCACAGGGCTGACTTTTCATTGGGGTACAACGTATATGCTAAAGATTGTCTTCACCTAAATAGAAGGTGGTCTGCTGTGCTGAGGGGGAGGTTTATGGGAAGGCTGGAGGAGTATTTAAAATAGTATTGAGGGGGGGAGGGAAAATTAGAACATAATGCGGCAGACAGGGGTCAGTCCCTATTGGTTGGCGGAATGGGAAGAGATGAGGACTGCAGCAGGTGATTTGAAGGTTCCCATGCTACAAACAACAATAGGAAATTGTACTATTTGTACTAAAATAAAAATTATGCAAAATACGTGTGCAAAATGTGACAATGAATTAAAGTGTTTGTTCACCAATTCCAGAAGTCTGCCAAGCAAAATAGGTGAGTTGGAGGCTTTGGTGCACGATGATGAACTAACATTTAATTGGTATTGTGGAATCTTGGCTTCTTTCTTCACATGACTGGGCTATTAATATTCCTGGCTATGCTCAAAGTTAGTGTGAAAGAGAACCTAGTTGATGGCGAGTGTAATAAGGTGGAGACATTATAGGTGGAACTGTACATGGGCATGCGCACTACAAAGGTAATCATTGGAGTTTGTTATAGACCTCCCGGTGTTAATGGGGATGGGGTGACTCAGTTCTTTGCACAGATAGAACAGGACAGTGAAAATAACGGGGGATTTTAACTACCTGGAAATTGACTGGAGTAATGGCACTACTGAAAGGGCAAAAATGTAAAAACCTATTACAAGGCAATTTATGGTACAGTTCATAGAGGCCCCCAACTAGAAATTTTGCTCTGCTGAGCCCGGTAATCTCAAACCATGCAGATCTTATTACAAATGTTCATATAAAACAACATCTGTGTAGCAGTGACCATAACATGATTTAATTTAATGTAAGCTGTAAATAACAAACACATACTGGAAATATAAAAACACTTAACTTTAAGAGAGCAAATTTTCCAAGGATGAGGGCTGCTCTCGAAGACTTAGACTGGGAGGGAATATTGGCATCAATGAACACAGAACAGAAATGGTAATTCTTCAAAAACACTGTATGTGAACACATTGCAAAATATATTCTCATGGGCAATAATTTTAAAAGGTTAAAAATAAAATCTATGTGGCTCACAGCCAAAGTTAAAAAATATAGCTTAAAAAAAAAAGCTATAAATAATAAGAAAAGAGCTTTTAAAAAATATAAAAATGAAGGAACACTATCATCGTTTAAATGTTACAAAGAATATAACAAAATATGTAAAAAGGAAATCAAGGCCGGGTCTGAGCGTGTAGGCCCTTTACAAAATAATCTAGAGTGGGTGACTGGGGACAAAGAGAAGGCAAATTTATTAACCACTTCAGGATTTATCCCCTTCCTGACCAGAGCATTTTTTGCGATTCAGCACTGAGTCGTTTAAACTGACAATTGCACGGTCGTGCGGCGTTGTACCCAAACAAAATTGACATCCTTTTTTTAACATAAACAGAGCTTTCTTTTGGTGGTATTTGATCACCTCTGCGGTTTTTATTTTTTGCGCTAGAAACAAAAAAAGACAGACAATTTTGAAAGAAAAGCAATATTTTTTACTTTTTGCTATAATAAATATCCCCAAAAAATATATAAAAAAACAAATTTCTTCCACAGGCCGATATGTATTCTTCTACATATTTTTGGTAAAAAAAAATCGCAATAAGTGTATTTTGATTGGTTTGTGCAAAAGTTTTAGCGTCTACCAAATAGGTGATAGATTTATGGCATTTTTATTATTATTATTTTTTTTACTATTAATGGCGGTGATCTGTGATTTTTATCGGGACTGCAACAGTATAGTGGACAGATCGGACACTTTTGACACTATTGTGGGACCATTGACATGGGGTGGAAGAGGGGTGAAGATAGATGTGGCCACCAATGGGGACATCGCGGGCTTCGTTTGCAGGTAAGTGGCACATAATGGCCTAGTACGCGTTGCATACTAGCCTATTATGCTTTCACTCTGCAGGGAACAAAAGAGGAAAAAAAAACCATCAGGTTTTACTTCCTCTTTAATAAAAGACCACAAAGATGAGTTCTTGCTGGAAAAAAATACTTTAAACAGACAACATGGATTCATGAAAGACAAGTTTTTAGACAAATCTGATTTATTTTTTGAAGAGGTAAGTGAAACCTTGGACAGAGGGGTGGTTGTGGACATAGTATACGTGGATTTTGCAAAAGCGTTTGACACGTTTCCCAGTAGTGTAGTTGTTAATGATTCTTACTCTGAATGGTCCAAGATTATCAGTGTTGTACCCCCAAGGTTCAGTATTGGGACTCTTACTTTTTGATATCTTTATAAATGATATTGGGTCTGGGATTAAAAGTACAATTTCAGTCTTTGCAGATGGCACCAAGCTATGCAGTGGGAATAACATCCTTATAGGATGTCTCCAATTTACAAGCTGGCCTCAATGCTCTGTTTAATTGGGCAACTGTGTGGCAAATGAGGTTTAATAGATAGATAGATAGATATACTTTATTGTCATTGTATAAATACAACAACATTTTTCCAAGTACTCGTTACAGCAGCAATAAAAACACTTCTCAACAAAACCACATACATACTCCTAGCACATGCCCACATATCTATTTAACCACTTCAATACAGGGCTTTTAAACACCCTTCCTTACCAGAGCACTTTTTGCGATTCGGCACTGCGTCGCTTTAACTAACAATTGCGCGGTCGTGCGACGTTACACCCAAACAAAATTGACGTCCTTTTTTTCCCACAAATAGAACTTTCTTTTGGTGGTATTTGATCGCCCCTGCGGTTTTTATTTTTTGCGCTATAAACAAAAGAAGAGCGACAATTTTGAAAAAAAACACAATATTTTTTACTTTTTGCTATAATAAATATCCCATTTTTTTTAAAAAAAAAACTATTTTTTTCCTCAGTTTAGGCCGATACGTATTCTTCTACATATTTTTGGTAAAAAAAATCGCAATAAGCGTATATTGATCAGTTTGCGCAAAAGTTATAGCGTCCACAAAATAGGGGATAGATTTATTGAATTTTTTTTTTTTTTTTTACTAGTAATGGCGGGGATCTGCGATTTTTTTTTCGTGACTGCGACATTGCGGCGGACACTTCGGACACTTTTGACACATTTTTGGAACCATTCACATTTACACAGCGATCGTTGCTATAAAATTGCAATGATTACTGTGTAAATGTGACTGGCAGGGAAGGGGTTAACACTAGAGGGCGCTGGAGGGGTTAATGTGTGTCCCTATAGGAATGATTCTAACTGTAGGGGGAGGGGACTTAAGGGGAGGAGACCGATCATGTGTTCCTCTGTACTGGGATCACATGATCGGTCTCCTCCCCGCTGACAGGACGTGGAGCTGTGTGTTTACACACACAGCTCCACGGTCCCGCACGGTCCAGTTGTTTTAACGGGCAATCGCGGGTGCCCGGCGGACATCGCGGCCGCCGGGCACTCGCACCGGGTCCCCCCAGGCGGCCGGGAATCCGAGGACGTCATATGACGCCCACCCAGGATGGTAGATCCACCTTGTGGGCGTCATATGACTATGGAGCGGTGTTGAAGTGGTTAAATATATCAAAATATAAAATTTTATAAAAAAAAAAAAAAAATTAAAAAAATTTAAAAATTTAAATGTTCCCTTTTTTCTTTCTTTCTTTTCTCTCTCTTTAAAATTCCACATAAAATTCCTAAAACACTGTACCTGATGGGATTATGGACAATACAGCCCTAGGGAAAAAACTATGCTTTAAACGATTAGTGTGCGTTTTAAGTGCCCTATATCTTTTCCCAGATGGCAATGCGACAAACACACTGTAACCTGGGTGGGTTGGATCAATACTAATAGCTTTTGCCCGCTTTTTTAATCGGCTGGCATATGCTGTGTCCAAATTCGGTAGCTCTGTTCCTATGATCCGCTGTGCTGTTTTTACCACACGAGACAGGCACTTCTTATCCTCCGCCCTGCAGCTGGCATACCACACTACAGCGCAGTGGAGAAGAATACTCTCAATGGTACACTGTACCATTGTTGATAAATGTAAAGTTATGCACTTGGGGGCAGGGGCGTAACTAGAAATCACAGGGCCCCATAGCAAAATGTTGTATGGGGCCCCCCCTGTAAACAGTCCCCCCCCCCACAAAAAAAAAAATGAACTGTGCAAAACAGATGACAGTCTGTCTCCCACTCCCTTCCTACCTCTTGTCTAGACTTCAGAGCCTCCTCATGTGCCGAAAACGATGTCCCTTCACAGGCGCGCTTGAGCGTTCTGCCCCGCCTACTCTGCTCTGTACTCCTGCCTCCTGCTGTATGCAGCTGCGTGTGTCGGGACACGGCCGGACTCGAGGGGCCCGGGAGGCTTAACAGTAAACTCACATTCCTCATCCTCACCTGGACAATTTTTTTGTCGGTGGGCGGAGTCTTATCAAAATTAGGGGGTTGAAAATTTGTTTGTAGGTGTGGCCTAGTGGGGAAAGAAAAATGCGGCGCGCAAAGCGCGCCACGGCAAGGTATGGGGTTGGTTTAATCGTACTATTGGGTGTGGCTTAAAGGGGCGTGACTCAAAGGTCTGTGGTTAGAGTCTGAGATGAACGAGGGATGGAGGGAGAAACAAAGAAAGAAAGAGAGAGGAAGGAAAAAAAGAGGAATGAAGGGACAGCAGGCCCAGATCCTACACCACAATAGAAATATGTGTATTCCAGAAAGTTTAGCAATCAGCAGATAAAGATACTCCAAACACCTGGTGTTGGCGCTTCAATCATCCTGGCACCATGGTTGTTATGGTGTCAGGGTGATTGAAGCGCATTATTTCTATTATTACATTGTAATGTAAAATGAAATACTTCAACTCACCATAATGCAGAATCAGAATCAGTGGGAGCCCTGAGTGTGTCACTTGCCATGTCGCCTGCCACCAGATGCCATCAGGTGTCCCCAGCGGAGTGCTTCCTTACATCTCAGGTGTCACTGTCCCCAGCCAGCGGAGTGCTTCCTTACTTCTCAGGTGTCACTGTCCCCAGCCAGCGGAGTGCCTCCTTACTTCTCAGGTGTCACTGTCCCCAGCCAGCGGAGTGCCTCCTTACATCTCAGGTGTCACTGTCCCCAGCCAGCGGAGTGCCTCCTTACTTCTCAGGTGTCACTGTCCCCAGCCAGCGGAGTGCTTCCTTACATCTCAGGTGTCACTGTCCCCAGCCAGCGGAGTGCTTCCTTACTTCTCAGGTGTCACTGTCCCCAGCCAGCGGAGTGCTTCCTTACTTCTCAGGTGTCACTTCCCCAGCCAGCAGAGTGCTTCCTTACTTCTCAGGTGTCACTGTCCCCAGCCAGCGGAGTGCTTCCTTACTTCTCAGGTGTCACTGTCCCCAGCCAGCGGAGTGCCTCCTTACTTCTCAGGTGTCACTGTCCCCAGCCAGCGGAGTGCCTCCTTACTTCTCAGGTGTCACTGTCCCCAGCCAGCGGAGTGCTTCCTTACTTCTCAGGTGTCACTGTCCCCAGCCAGCGGAGTGCTTCCTTACTTCTCAGGTGTCACTGTCCCCAGCCAGCGGAGTGCCTCCTTACTTCTCAGGTGTCACTGTCCCCAGCCAGCGGAGTGCTTCCCTACTTCTCAGGTGTCACTGTCCCCAGCCAGCGGAGTGCCTCCTTACTTCTCAGGTGTCACTGTCCCCAGCCAGCGGAGTGCTTCCTTACTTCTCAGGTGTCACTGTCCCCAGCCAGCGGAGTGCTTCCTTACTTCTCAGGTGTCACTGTCCCCAGCCAGCGGAGTGCTTCCTTACTTCTCAGGTGTCACTGTCCCCAGCCAGTGGAGTGCCTCCTTACTTCTCAGGTGTCACTGTCCCCAGTCAGTGGAGTGCCTCCTTACATCTCAGGTCCCCCCCCTTCCAATTGGAGCCCTCCTATATATATATATATATATATATATATATATATATATATATATATATAAAACAGCAGTGTCTCTGCTGCCATTACTGAAGGCCAAGGGGGGAACAAAATAGAGGCGGAGCCGGCCGCCTACAATAGAAATTTAGCTGCAGCACCGCCCACCCCCCCACCACTTTCCACAGCAGGTTACAGATCACAGACCGGGGCAGGGTGTGGGCGGAGCTACAGCTCTATTGTAGCCACTCGACAGGCTCCCCCCTCGACTCTGGTCTTCTGGAAAATGGCGGCCGGCGGAGACAATATCTCCGCCGGCCGCGGACCTCTAGCGGCGGTGGCGGCGGGCAGCGAAAAAGAGGAATTTTACTGGCAACTAGGACAGGACCGCACCTGCCTGCGGGCCCTACTAGGCTGCGGGCCCCATAGCGAACGCGTGTGTCGCTATGGCGGTTGTTCCGCCACTGCTTGGGGGCGAAGAATATGCATCATACATACTAGGGGGCGTACAACTGGGGGAATCAATGGTGGAGAAGGATCTGGGTGTTCTGGTAGATCATAAGCTTAATAATAGTATGCAATGTCAATCTGCGGTTTCCAAAGCAAGCAAAATCCTTTCTTGTACTAAGAGAGGTATGGACTGCAGAGAGAGAGAGCAGACTGCATTGACGGCGATTGACTGCAGCTGGCTGAATATGCCTGCTGCAGTCAATCGCCTCATCCATGAGTGGTGAGTGGCGTCCATGTTGGGTCCCCCGGCGTCATGGCACGTGGTGCAAACCCGCCCCATGTGGCGGAATTACATCACACGTCACCACGCCACCGACACACCTGCGGCCTCTCTGCATCTCGGCCTTGGTAAGTACTTGTATTGACACTCTACCTCCTGATTGGCTGAAACACAGCAGCGGCCCCATAGGCTCTGGTGGCTGTCAATCAAAGTCAGTTAGCCAATCAGGAGAGAGAGGGGCGGGGCCGAATGGCAGCTCCGTGTCTGAATGAACACACGGAGCTGTAGCTCAGCTCAGGTGACCCATAGCAAGCTTCTTGCTATGGGGGCACTCAACAGGAGGGAGGGGCCAGGAGAGCCAAAGAGGGACTGGAGAAGAGGAGGATCGGGGCTGCTCTGTGCAAAACCAACTGCACAGAGCAGGTAAGTATAACATGTTTGTTATTTAAAAAAAAAAAATGAAACTTTACAATCATTTTAAGAAATTGACGCAAAACTCCAGTTAACACTTTATAAGCAGTTCTGGCAAACAGTTTTTTTTTTTTTTTTTGGTATAAAGGTTTTACATAAATGAATAAAAGCAGAGCATGGCAAGCACCCCTGTCAGTGGCAAATTGATTGTTTTTTTAACCCTCCAACTTCTACAGCTACAGGACAGCTTGATCTGTTGAAAAACAACAGACTTATTGGCCAGATCACCTGGTAAATATAAAAGAAAGAAAGCTTACAACAGAAAACGAATGCAGCCGCCATATCTAGGAATTGGTAAGCTGTAATATAATAAATGTTTGCTTTTGGATTTAATACTGCTTTAAAGCGGAGCTCCACCCTAAAGTGGAACTTCCGCTCATCGGAACCCTCCTCCCCTCCGGTGCCACAGTTGACACTTTTTAGGGGGGGGGGGGGTGCAGATACCTGTATAATACAGGTATCTGCACCCACTTCTGGGAATAGACTCCCGCGGGAGTCACGCCCCTTCGCGCCCCCCCCTCTGTCTCCTGGGAAACACACAGGTCCCAGGAGATAGCAGGGACCAATTACGACGCGCAGCGCGACTCGCGCATGCACACTAGGGAACCGGGAACTGAAGCCGCAACACATCACTTCCTGATTCCCTCAATGAGAATGGCGGTGGCAGCAGCCGAGAACCGAGCGTCAGCTCGGCTTCAGCTGCCGACATCGCTGGACCCTGGGACAGGTAAGTGTCCATTTATTAAAAGTCAGCAGCTGCAGTATTTGTAGCTGCTGGCTTTTAAAAAAAAAAAATTCCAGCTACAGTCCCTCTTTAATACTGCTTTAAGGACCTGGAAAAAAAAAGTATTTATTTTAATTATTTATTTATTTATTTTTGCAATTGGGTTATAGGGAGGAGGAGGAAGCAGGAGAGAGGAACATTAGAGGGGCCACTTTTATTCTGAACTACATGGGCAATTTCTCGCCCACCAAGTAGCCAACAATTGTCAGCTGATCCCAGGATTTGTAACAATTGACATTGAATGCTGTTTGATGAACAGGTCAGAAATAGCAAACAATCTCATGATTGCATATGATCATCGTGTCTTCCTGTGTAGGTACAGTGGCTGCTATGTGGTAGAAAGCCTGCAATCACTTCTGAGTTCAGTACGGTCAATTTTCTTGGCACTTTGTGTAATGACATGATAAAAATAACCAAGATGGCAGAAAAACACTGTAGACTGTATCTGGCTATCAAAGAGTTCCTAAAATACAGGCCCACTTTAAACTAAATTGGGCTTCCATATTTATGGCATGAAGGGAATTTGAAAGAAATTGCAGCTTTCAACTGAGGTCCTTTTAGTGGCTTTATAAATGTGGATTATTTTTAGAAGTGGAATTGTTTTAAGAGATCCGGCCAATGAAGCACAGTATAAAAATGTACTTTTATCCATTAAGAATTATTAGAGTATTAGATTTCCTCTAATAATCTGGCCGTCCTTTGTCTACAGTAATCCTCACATTATATATATATATATATATATATATATATATATATATATATATATTTATATATATATCTCAAAGTAGATGGGATTTATGTATTCTTTGTCCAAGCCGGTTACAGAGTGTTCTAGTTTGCTTTATGATTATTAAGAGCTTTGGCACATCAGGAAGCCTGAAATAAGATTTCCTGTTAGGAGGTAGATATATCGCTAATTAAGTACGAAACCGACGTGGGCTTTTTTCTTTCCTGAATGTAGTTAATGAACCTGCCACCTGTCCAATAAGCAGGCCTTCTGATAACAATGGGGTACATTTATTTTTGGATATGCTTTGTTTATCCTAAATGACCCATGAAAGTAAAAGAAGACATCCATTGTAAAATATGCCTAGAGACACTTATTATATAAAATTAAATACTTTGGGACTCAGATTGAGACATGTACTGTATGATCTAAAATGTAATACTTTGGGACTCAGATGCTGCTGGTAAACAGAAATAATTGTATCTACATTACTAGAATATACAAATGCAGGGCTGAATTTAGCTTTAGGCACTCTTGGCCCACAGGCATCAAATGTTAAAGGGAGACCAGGGCTGGTTCAAGGATTTTTGACACCCTAGGCAAAACCTAATTTTGCTGCCCGCCCCTTGCCTCCACCCCTGACCCCACCCCCTTTGCCCTTCCCATGTATACCCCATCTTTTTAATGTGCCCATCAAATGCAGCCTCACCAGCGGCCATCAAATGCAGCCTCACCAGCGCCCATTAATGCAGCCTTCCCAGCGCCCATCAAATGCAGTCCACCAGTGCCCATCAAATGCAGCCTCACCAGCACCCATCAAATGCAGCCTCACCAGTGCCCATCAAATGCAGCCTCACCAGTGCCCATCAAATGCAGTCCACCAGCACCCATCAAATGCAGCCTCACCAGCGCACATCAAATGCAGTCCACCAGCGCCCATCAAATTAAGCCTCACCAGCACCCATTAATGCAGCCTCACCAGTGCCCATCAAATTCAGCCTCACCAGTGCCCATCAAATGAACCCACAGCGCCCATCAAATGCAGCCTCACCAGCGCCCATCAAATGCAGCCTCACCAGCGCCCATCAAATGAAGCCTCACCAGCGCCCATTAAATTCAGCCTTACCAGCGCCCATCAAATGAAGCCTCACCAGCGCCCATTAAATTCAGCCTCACCAGCGCCCATCAAATGCAGCCTCACCAGCACCCATCAAATGCAGCCTCACCAGTGCCCATCAAATGAAGCCACAGCGCCCATTAATGCAGCCTTACCAGCGCCCATCAAATGCAGCCTCACCAGCGCCCATCAAATTCAGCCTCACCAGCGCCCATCAAATTAAGCTTTACCAGCGCCCATTAATGCAGCCTCACCAGTGCCCATCAAATGCAGCCCACCAGCGCCCATCAAATGCAGCCTCACCAGCGGCCATCAAATTCAGCCTCACCAGCGCCCATCAAATGAAGCTTTACCAGCGCCCATTAATGCAGCCTCACCAGTGCCCATCAAATGCAGCCCACCAGCGCCCATCAAAAGCTGCCTCACCAGCGCACATTAATGCAGCCTCATCAGCGCCCATCAAATGCAGCCCACCAACGCCCATCAAATACAGCCTCACCAGCACCCATTAAATGCAGCCTCACCAGCGCTCATCAAATGCAGCCTACCAGCACCCATCAATGAATGTTTGCTTGCTTCCATTCATCCAGGAGTCGGACACAGTCCTCCTCCGCCGCTGCGCCTTTGACACTATGTGCAAACGGCTGCCTGCTGATGCTGAGACTTAGTTGCTTGCTGCATAGAGAAGAGTGTAGGAACACCAATGGCTAAGCGCCCTAGGCAGCAATGCGCCCTAGGCGACTGCCTAGTTTGCCTAGTGGTAGCACCGGCCCAGAGGGAGACACTGGATGTTTTTCTTTTTTCTTTTTTTTTTTTTTATGAACAACATACTCTGCTTTGTAACCAAAATGTAATAGTTTCAAAAAAGGACTAGGGCATAAGAGGTTGTTTCTGTCTGCACTCCACATTTTCACCAACCATGTCAACTGACAGTGAAACTCGGGACAGCGAAACCAGTTGGGGGGTAATTGCTTCTTTTAACTCAATAAGGTGGAGAACACATCAGCTTGAACGAGAGCAACACTCAACACATTTCTGTTGTCGGGGCGCTTTAAGAAACTCTGACAGGACTTCCAATGTTAAACGTAGACTTTCTGTATTGCAGAATTCCCTGACACAATGCTTGGCATATCCTCTGACCAAAAGAGTATTTAGGCTTATTGCTTGTTGCTGAATTGGATTGACCTGACTACTCTACCATAGTTGCCAACATTGTAAAAAAATGTATAGGGATGCTTTTTTTGTCTGTAGGTGGAGTCTTATTATAATTAGGGGGCGGGGCATTCGTCTGTAGGTGTGACGTAGTGGGGTTAATAAAAATGTGGCGGAAACATGGGCGTGGTTTAAGCTAAATATTGGGGCGTGGCTTAAAGGGGCGTGGCTCAAAGGAGGAGTGGTTAGAGTTTGAGATGAACGAGGGATGGAGGGAGAAACAAAGGGAGAAAGAAAGAAAGGGATGGAGGGACAGCAGGCCCAGATCCTACACCACAATAGAAAAATGTGTACTTCAGAAAGTGTAGCAATCAGCAGATAAAGATACTCCAAACACCTGGTGTTACCGCTTCAATCATCCTGGCACCATGGTTGTTATGGTGTCAGGATGATTGAAGCGCATTATTACTATTAATACATTGTAATATAAAATTAAATAGTTCAACTCACCATAATTTAGAACCAGTGGGAGCCCTGGACGTGTCACTTGCCATGTCACCTGCCACCAGATTATTATATTTCTGTAATATATATACTTCTGTAAAGAGAAGGGATACCATCAGATGTGACACGTACCTTGTGGGTGAGCCTGACGTGCAGAGGGAGACCTCTCGTACAGCCCTGGTTCCTGGGACACTGGAGTTGGGGACAGTGACCGTAGGAGCACAGTGAGGTAGGAGTGCCTGCAGAGTTCTCTGAAGCTGGAGATGGTGACCACTGGGGAGTGCTGAGGAACGCAGGTCGGCTGGATGCAGGTGCGCAGGATGCAGGTCAGCAGGATGCAGGTGCGCAGGATGCTGGTCAGCAGGATGCAGATGCGTAGGATGCAGGTCAGCAGGATGCAGGTCGGCAGGATGCAGGTGTGCAGGATGCAGGTGCACAGGATGCAGGTGCACAGGATGCAGGTCGGCAGGATGCAGGTGTGCAGGATGCAGGTGCACAGGATGCAGGTCAGCAGGATGCAGGTGCACACAGCGGGCAGGAACAAGGTCAGACAAGCTAGGTCATACACAGCGGATCAGATCAGACAGAATCGGCAGACAAGGGATGGTCAGAGTCCAGGCTTAGTCGGCAACGGAGATCAGGTATGCAGGTAAACAAGCAAGGTCAAATGGCAGCCAGAGATCAGGAGAGGAGAGAGCAGAGTGGTCAGGAAGCCAGGTCAGGTGTGAGATCAGATGCAGATACAGGGGCGGGTCCCAGGAAAGACTACAGATCAACCAGCAAGAGCTGAACGGTGGGAGCCCTTTTTAAAGGCCCACTGGCGCCAAAGCTGCTGGGCGCCTGCTGGCCGGGATGCGCCTCCGCCTTGCTGCAGTTCTGGAATCTGTATATCCATGACAAGATGTCCCTAGCAGAGTCCCTCTTTACACCAGGCATTCCCAGCAGAGTCCCTCCATACACCAGGCATTCCCAGCAGAGTCCCTCCATACACCAGACTTTCCCAACCCAGTCCCTCCTTACATCAGGTGTCCCCAGTGGAGTCCCTCCTTACACCAGGCATTCCCAGTAGAGTCCCTCTTTACACCAGGCATTCCCAGTAGAGTCCCTCTTTACACCAGGCATTCCCAGTAGAGTCCCTCTTTACACCAGGCATTCCCAGTAGAGTCCCTCCTTACACCAGGCATTCCCAGTAGAGTCCCTCTTTACACCAGGCATTCCCAGTAGAGTCCCTCTTTACACCAGGCATTCCCAGTAGAGTCCCTCTTTACACTAGGCATTCCCAGCAGAGTCTCTTCTTACATCTGGTATCCCCCAGCAGTGTCCCCCTTACATCAGGTGTCCCCCAGTGGAGCCCCCTTTACATCAGGTGTCCCCCAGTGGAGCCCCCTTTACATCAGGTGTCCCCCAGTGGAGCCCCCTTTACATCGGGTGTCCCCCAGCGGTGTCCCCCAGTGGAGCCCCCTTTACATCAGGTATCCCCCAGTGGAGCCCCCCTTACATCAGGTATCCCCCAACGGTGTTCCCCTTACATCAGGTATCCCCCAGTGGAGCCTACCTTACATCAGGTATCCCCCAGCGGTGTCCCCCTTACATCAGGTGTCTCCCAGTGGAGCCTCCCCTTGCATCAGGTATCCCCCAGCAGAGCCCCCTTACATCAGGTATTCCCCAGCGGTGTCCCTCTTACATCAGTTATCCCCCAGTGGAATCCCCCTTTACATCAGGTGTCCCCCAGTGGAGCCCCCCCTTACATCAGGTATCCCCCAGTGGACCCCCCCTTTACATCAGGTATTCCCCAGAAGAGCCCCCCTTACATCAGGTATCCCCCAGTGGAGCAGCCTCCCTTACAGTAGGTATCCCCCAGTGGAGCAGCCCCCCTTACATCAGGTATCCCCCAGTGAAGCAGCCCCCCTTACATCAGGTATCCCCCAGTGGAGCAGCCCCCTTTACATCAGGTATCCCCCAGTGAAGCAGCCCCCCTTACATCAGGTATCCCCCAGTGAAGCCCCCCTTACAGTGGGTATCCCCCAGTGGAGCAGCCCCCCTTACATCAGGTATCCCCCAGTGAAGCCCCCCTTACATCAGGTATCCCCCAGTGGAGCAGCCCCCCTTACATCAGGTATCCCCCAGTGAAGCAGCCCCACTTACATCAGGTATTCCCGAGTGAAGCAGCCCCCTTACATCAGGTATCCCACAGTGAAGAAGCTCCCCCTACATCAGGTATCCCCCAGTGAAGCAACCCCCCTTACATCAGGTATCCCCCAGTGGAGCCCCCCTTACAGTGGGTATCCCCCAGTGGAGCAGCCCCCCTTACATCAGGTATCCCCCAGTGGAGCAGCCCCCCTTACATCAGGTATCCCCAGTGGAGCAGCCCCCCTTACATCAGGTATCCCCCAGTGAAGCAACCCCCCTTACATCAGGTATCCCCCAGTGGCGCACCCCTTACAGTGGGTATCCCCAGTGGAGCAGCCCCCCTTACATCAGGTATCCCCCAGTGAAGCAGCCCCACTTACATCAGGTATTCCCGAGTGAAGCAGCCCCCTTACATCAGGTATACCACAGTGAAGAAGCTCCCCCTACATAAGGTATCCCCCAGTGAAGAAGCCCCCCTATTGAAGCGCATTATTACTATTAATACATTGTAATATAAAATTAAATAGTTCAACTCACCATAATGTAGAACCAGTGGGAGCCCTGAATGTGTCACTTGCCATGTCACCTGCCACCAGATTATTATAATTATTATATTATTATACAGAATTTATATAGCGTCAACAGTTTGCACAGCGCTTAACAAAATAAAGGCAGACATTACAGTTACATTACAATTTGGTACAAGAGGAATCAGAGGGCCCTGCTCATTAGAGCTTACAATCTAAAAAGGGAGGGTCAATTGATACAAAAGATAATAGCTGTGGGGGATGTGCTGATGGAGAAAGTAAAACAGAGTATTAGTTAGAAGCAGGATAGGCTTCTGTAAAGAGAAGGGATGCCATCAGATGTCCCTAGCAGAGTCCCTCTTTAGACCAGGCATTCCCAGCAGAGTCCCTCTTTACACCAGGCATTCCCAGCAGAGTCCCTCCATACACCAGGCATTCCCAGCAGAGTCCCTCCATACACCAGACGTTCCCAGCAGAGTCCCTCCTTACATCAGGTGTCCCCAGTGGAGTCCCTCCTTACACCAGGCATTCTCAGTAGAGTCCCTCTTTACACCAGGCATTCCCAGTAGAGTCCCTCTTTACACCAGGCATTCCCAGTAGAGTCCCTCTTTACACCAGGCATTCCCAGTAGAGTTTCTCTTTACACCAGGCATTCCCAGTAAAGTCCCTCCTTACACCAGGCATTCCCAGTAGAGTCCCTCTTTACACTAGGCATTCCCAGCAGAGTCTCTTCTTACATCTGGTATCCCCCAGCGGTGTCCCCCTTACATCAGGTGTCCCCCAGTGGAGCCCCCTTTACATCAGGTGTCCCCCAGTGGAGCCCCCTTTACATCGGGTGCCCCTAGCGGTGTACCCCAGTGGAGCCCCCTTTTACATCAGGTATCCCCCAGTGGAGCCCCCCCCTTACATCAGGTATCCCCCAACGGTGTTCCCCTTACATCAGGTATCCCCCAGTGGAGCCTACCTTACATCAGGTATCCCCCAGCGGTGTCCCCCTTACATCAGGTGTCTCCCAGTGGAGCCTCCCCTTGCATCAGGTATCCCCCAGTGGAGCCCCCCTTACATCAGGTATCCCCCAGCAGAGCCCCCTTACATCAGGTATTCCCCAGCAGTGTCCCTCGTACATCAGTTATCCCCCAGTGGAGCCCCCCCTTACATCAGGTGTCCCCCAGTGTAGCCCCCCTTACATCAGGTATCCCCCAGTGGTGTCCCCCTAACATAAGGTATCCCCCAGTGGAGCCCCCTTACATCAGGTATCCCCCAGCGAAGTAGCCCCCCTTACAGTAGGTATCCCCCAGTGAAGCAGCCCCCCTTACATCATGTATCCCCCAGTGAAGCAGCCCCCTTACATCAGGTATCCCCCAGTGAAGCAGCCACCCTTACAGTAGGTATTCCCCGGTGAAACAGCCCCCCTTACATCAGGTATTCCCCAGAAGAGCCCCCCTTACATCAGGTATCCCCCAGTGGAGCAGCCTCCCTTACAGTAGGTATCCCCCAGTGGAGCAGCCCCCCTTACATCAGGTATCCCCCAGTGAAGTAACCCCCCTTACATCAGGTATCCCCCAGTGGAGCCCCCCTTACTGTGGGTATCCCCCAGTGGAGCAGCCCCCCTTACATCAGGTATCCCCCAGTGAAGCAGCCCCACTTACATCAGGTATTCCCGAGTGAAGCAGCCCCCCTTACATCAGGTATCCCTCAGTGAAGAAGCTCCCCCTACATCAGGTATCCCCCAGTGAAGAAGCCCCCCTTACATCAGGTATCCCCCAGGAGCGGAGAATCTCTCAGAACACCAGAACGAAGTAACAGGCAGAGTGGAACAAAATAGGCTGGGCCGGCTGGGTGGCTGCCAATAGAAATTGAGCTGTGGCGCCAATTTCTATTGGCAGCCATCAGGCCTCTTGTTTGTTCTAGGCGTTCTGGTCTTCTGTAAAATGGTGGCCGGTGGAGACATTGTCTCCCCTGGTCGCGGACCTCTAGCGGCGAAAAATCGGGAAAACAAGGCTTCCTGGGAATCTCGAAAACCGGGAAAAAGGTCTAAATCCCAGGAATGTCCTGGGAAATTCGGGACAGTTGGCAAGTATGCTCTACTCTTGCCTTCTGCCTGCCCATATCCTCTGCCTGGACCTGACTACTTTCTTGCCTGCAACCTGCTCACAACCTCTGCCTGGACCTAACTACTATCTTGCCTGCAACCTGCTCACGATCTCTGTCTGGACCGGACTGCTTTCTTACCTGCAACCTTTTACGATCTCTGCCTGGACCTGACTACTTTCTTGCCTGCTACCTGCACATGACCTCTGCTTTGGTCTTGACTTCTCTCTAGCTTGCTGTCTTCCCATGACCTTTGCCTGGATCTGACTGCTTTCTTGCCTGCAACCTGTTCACGATCTCTGCCTGGACCTGACTACCCTCTTGCCTGCCGCCTGCCCATGACCTCTGCTTTGGCCTTGACTACTCTCTAGCTTGCTGCCTTTCCACAACCTCTGCCTGGACCTGACTATTCTCTAGCCTCCTGCCTGCCTGTTTTCATTAAAGAGGATCTTTTCAGATATTCATTTTATTTTTCATATAGCTCCTAAAGAGTCTATGGTGCTTTATTAGAATATTGTATAATTTCTAGCAATACTTGCCTACAAGCAGCTTACAATCTAATGTCCCTCCCACTATCGACAAGCTTGCGCACCAGGCACACACACAATCAGTGTGTGGAATCCAATTTACCTACCAATGTATTTTTTTAGGAATACACAATTATTTTTCTGTTGTAACAAAAAGTTGTAGCTCAACAAATTATATATTTTTCACTCTTGTTTAACTGATATTGGGCCGATGGCAGTCTGTCTCTGGATTGCCTATTCTATTAAAGAGAAATGATATTTTGGCAAACTCAAAAGTTATTGACAGATTTATTTCCCACTCATCTTTTTGCTTTGGAGTAGGACATTAAAACAAAAGGTGCCAAATTCTCCAGGGTTCTAATGTAGATTTTTTGGCAAAAGCAAAATTCATGTAAAAACAAAAACTGATGTCAATAATGTTTCATAAGTTTCTAGAGCACAAACAGTCTAAATCAATAAACAGGGCAGTGACCAAAACATGAATGCAAAGGACACTAACCCCTAGAAACCAACCACCATTCATTTACTGAAGCCAGGGCAGTATACATTTCTGATTGGTGCCTGACAGTGCCTCACAAATTTGCTTCTGGAAGAATGGTCAAACATTCCCATAGACACACTCCTAAACCTTGTGGACAGCCTTACTGGAAGAGTTGAAACTGTTATAGCTGCAAAGGTGGGCCAACTCAATATTGAACCCTACGGTAATGCCCCGTACACACGGTCGGAAATGCCGATGGAAAATGTCCGATCGGACCATGTTGTCGGAAAATCCGGCTCCATCGAACTTTTTCCGTCGATCCTGCTCTCAAATTTTCCGACAACAAAGTCCGATCTGACTTTTTCCGATCGTGTGTAGAGAATTCCGACAGACAAAGCGCCACGCATGCTCAGATCAAATTACGAGACCAAAGCTATTGGCTACTAGCCTCTATGTAGTTCCGTCATACGCAACGAACGTCACCACGCTCAGAATGATCGGATTTTCTGCCAACTTTGTCCGACCGTGTGTATGCAACACCAGTGTCGGACAAAATCCGTCGGAAAAAATCAGACAGATTTTGTGGTCGGAATTTCCGACCGTGTATACGGGGCATAAGACTGGGATGCCATTAAAGTTCATGTGTGTGTGTAAAGGCAGGTGTCCCAATACTTTTGTCAATATAGTGTTTCTTCAGGGCGAATAGAAAAGAAAAGGTCTTTTTATAACATTGACGTGTCAGGTCCCTAAAAGTTAATCACTGATTAACCTCCTCTGTAATGCCCCATACACACGGTCGGATTTTCCGACGGAAAATGTCCTATCGGACAATGTTGTCGGAAATTCCGACCGTGTGTAGGCTCCATCGGACTTTATCTCCTGCTCTTAAATTTTCCGACAACAAAGTCCTATCGGACTTTTTCCGATCGTGTGTAGCGAATTCCGACGGACAAAGTGCCACGCATGCTCAGATCACATTACAAGACCAAAGCTATTGGCTACTAGCCTCTACGTAGTCCCGTCGTAGGCAACAAACGTCACCACGTTCAGAATGATCGGATTTTCCGACAACTTTGTCCGACCGCGTGTATGCAACACCAGTGTCGGACAAAATCCGTCGGAAAAAATCTGATGGGTTTTGTGGTCGGATTTTCCGACCGTGTGTACGGGGCATAACAGAACTGATTGATATCATTTCAACATATGTTACTTTAGGTAAAATAAAACTGCATAAATAAACCAATGATCAAAAAACAACTAGATGGAGGATCCAATTATGATGACGGCTCAGTGTCAGCAAAATCCAATGTATATCTGATTACGAAAGAAAGTACGATCGTATGGTCTTTGATCATGGTGCTGTTCTTTTATACTGCTTGTGTAATGTATTCTAGGAGAAATGCTGATCTAGTGCATGACTGAGTTTGCTTTTTTACACCCCTATAAATGTGTCCTTGCACAGATGTGGTACCAAAAACAAATGAACGCTCAGTCGTTTAACGAGAACACATGTGCAGCTGGTGCAGAGCTGGTAACTTTCCATTAACGGCAAGATCAGCTACTACAAGTGAAAAGCTTTACAGGCTCCATTTGAAGTTCAGTATCCTTAATATTTACATGAAAGAAATCCAAGGCAGGACAGACACATAAAGTTTATTGTACCGCTATTTATTTAGCACCAGCATCATTAATCCAATCCAAACAGATGGTGACATGTTGTAAAAGAAAAAGACGCATCAGTTCTTCAAGGTGGAGCAAGGGTATTATAAATAGAAAGTATTAAATATTAACGACCTATATATACATATTTAATATCTTTGTAATGACGGTAGCACAAAAAAATTATAACAGTGTAACTAACAGCACTTGTTCACTGACGTGGTGATGAGAAGTGGATGTAGGGGGCAAACAAAAAAAAAGAGAGAGAGAGATACTGAGGCAAAGAAATGAACTTCAGATGATAACCTTGGATGCGGAGCTGTCATTAAAATTCACCCTTAATATCAATCAATAGGGCACATCAATATGGCAGCATTACCAAATCACACCTTCTCTATTTGTCCAGTGGTGACTAGTGATAAACTTGAGTTCATCGACCTACTAAGAATATCATTGACCTACTATAGCCATGTGACCATATTGGGTCAATATCTTTGATCTAATAAGGCCTTGCATTGCCTAGTATTGCCTTATGGCCATAATAGGTGATGTGAATGAATGAATGAATGAATAATTTGTATAGCGCTACAATGCGAACTGAATCGCCTCAAGGCACTGTATTCGTGCTTTGTTGTCAAGCTTCTTAGAAGAGGTGGGTCTTGAGTTTTTTCCTGAAGGCCTGATGGTTTTCTTCCATGTGGATGTAGGTTGGTAGAGCGTTCCATAGCCGTGGTCCTTGGACAGCGAATCTCCGTTCCCCCTTTGATTTGTAGCGGATTTGGGAATGAGGAGGAGTTTTTGGTTAGACGATCGAAGACTGCGATTGGGTGTGTAGTGTTTTATTTTCTAGAGAAGGTATTGAGGAGCGTCTCCAAGGGTACATTTGTGGGTGAGGCAGAGGGTCTTGAATGTGACCCGATTCTTTACGGTTAGCCAATGTAGGCTCCTCAGGGAAGGGGAGATGGATTCCCAGGTTTTGTTGCCGCAGTGTTTTGGATGTCATAAGTACCCCCTTTGTATACGCGCTGCTGCGGGGCTGGGAATCTCTTCCTGCAGCTCATTGATCCCTACTGTTGACTATTACCACTGTGACCAAAAGTAAGGTAAAATCCAAGATTTTGAGCTGTCCCCACCACAGGAATAGAGTGGAAATCATCCAATGGGTATATTTCTTCCACTGACAAGTGTCTAAAGGCCCGTACACACGATCAGACTTTTTGACAACAAACATGCAAATTAGCTGTTTTAAGGTACCATCCGACCGTGTGTACGCCCCGTCAGACAAACTTTTTTGTTTTTCATCGGACAAAAGTTCACTCTGCAAACAGACAAACTTTTCGGCAACAAAAGTCCCATGGAGCAAAGTCCGATCGTGTGTACAGAAAACCATCGGACTTAAGTCCAGAGTACAAACACGCATGCTCAGAACCAGTGCAAAAGATCAGACAACAAAAACGTGATTTGGTGGAAGTTGGATGAAAAAGTCCTGCCGTGTGTATGCAATACAAGTTCACGGCAAACGCCCTTTGGACAGAAATCCACGGAAAAGTTTGTTTAAAGTCCGATCGTGTGTACGAGGCTTTAGAGGGGATTTACCTGACTTTGGATAGATTTGCTCTCACTTCCTGCTGTAACAACAGGGGATGCAAAACAATTGAAATTTAACCATTTCACACTTTATTAACCACTTTCAGACCGGACCATTTTGCTGGCTTAAGACCAGACCACTTTTTGTGATTCGGCACTGCGTCGCTTTAACTGACAATTGCGCGGTCGTGCGACGTGGCTCCCAAACAAAACTGACATCCTTTTTTTCCACAAATAAAGCTTTCTTTTGGTGGTATTTGATTAACTCTGCGGTTTTTATTTTTTGCGCTATAAACAAAAAAAGAGCAACAATTTTGAAAAAAACACATTATTTTTTACATTTTGTTATAATAAATATCCCCCAAAAATATATATAAAAAAGTTTTTTTCCCTCAGTTTAGGCGATACGTATTCTTCTACATATTTTTGGTAAAAAAATTAAAATAAATCGCAAAAAGCATTTATTGATTGGTTTGCGCAAAAGTATTAGCTTTTACAAAATTGGGGATAGTTTTATGGGATTTTTATTAATAATTTTTTTTTTTACTAGTAATGACGGCGATCAGCGATTTTTATCATGACTGCGACATTATGGCAAGAATAATTCCAGGTATGGCATTTTATACACAATTACATTGGCTTAGCTTTAAAGCAATGTAGCCATGCATATACCATACTTGTGGGATCCCTCTAGAAGCTGGAAAGTACTATGGTAGACACCACAACTCTAGTGATTTTCACGAGCTTACGGGTCCTGTGCCAAGTGGCTGCCTTGCTGTATTCTGTACACAGGAGGCCGCTTGGCCTGGTGTCATTTAGAGAATGCTTTGCATTTTCTTAATTCCCTAATTGGATGGGATGGAAAGCGTGATATCACCGCCCTGCCTCTCCATTGTGTCCAATTAGTTAACGCTTTGTTTTCATTGAGAAAATGCAAACTATTTTATGAAAGGTGTCTGTGCTGAGCGGCCAACCTCCTGTGTTTACTAAACCACATGGCAGCCTGTCGGCACAGGACCCAGAAGCTAATGGAGATCGCTGGAGTAGCAGTGCCCACTACAGTGATTTCCAGTTCTGGAGCACATGTGCCAAACAGGCCATTTCATGTGCCCCTCGCTTCTCTCCTGCGGTTCCGACCCCTCCTTGTCTTAGCAGTCGGCAGCAGAGAGTAGAAATAACTAATCCACTAGATCATGCACTTCTCCGTCGAACCGCAGGGAAGCTTGTTCCAGCCCCCTGTCTGAACAGGGGCCAGTCCAGAAAGGGCAAGACTGCCTAACCCTGGCAGACGTGGTGAGAGAGCCAAAGCTGCAAAGCTTATAGCCACGATGAGACAACCGAGCCCCATCTGTGACACCCCTAGAGACAGCATGATCAGGGAGCGGGTGTGTAATTATCCCGCAGGCGAGACAGGCTTCTGCACAGAGCAGCGGGGCTCAAGGAGAGGCTACCAGGAAAGGCATTTAGGGGCATCATGGACAATCAACACCAAGGGATGTCCTTATCAGCGGTGGCTGGTGGGTCGGTCTTGCTTCCCCTGCGTCTCCTCCTGGTTATCACAGCGGCCTTGAGTCTCCTCCTCCTAGGCCAATAGCCTCCTCAAAGCCCACCCTTTTTTGAAGCCTACTAGAGCCTCTGGCTCTAATCAAGTGCTTAAGAAAAAAAAACCTAATTGGAATCCAATGCGTCCAGGGCCCCACATGTAGATTAGGGGGCCGGCGCATGGATACTGCGCCCTGCATTATGGACCGCCACTGATAGAACTCCTCCTACAGATCCTGTGCCTCTCTGTGCAGCTGTAGGAGCCCTCGTCTCTGTCTCCTCTGGTCTCAGCATTTAGCAGACTCTGGCAGCTGACTCCAGCCCTCCTCTAGTCCTCCTCCAGACCCTGCACTTTCTGCTTCCCAGCTTTGCCCCCAGATTCTTCCCAGCAGCAGCACAAGGTAAAGGGGGTGCACTGTGATGTAAAGGAGGGTGGGTGACTCTTCACTGCTAATGGTTGGGGGTCCCTTGACATCTGATGTAGCGGGGAGGGGGGGGGGGGTAAAGTTCTCTGGACATCTGCTTATTATTATTATGAGAACAATACAATTCTATGCCAGTTGAAAAGGATGGTCGCACGCTGCTGGTATCAACCACAAGAAACTTTATTGCTCAGACAGAAACCATGACAGAACCATGTCATGTGTCCAATAAAGTTTTTTTGTGGATGATACCAGCTGTGTGCAACCCTTCTTTTCAGACCTGCATCATCTGTTACACAGATACAACCGGCCCTTTGAGGGTAACTATAATGTTGATGTGGCCCGTAATGAATAAAATTGTGGTTGACACCTCTGTTCTAGAGGTCTCCCACAGGAATGGTATATAGATAGTTATATTGGTCCAAGCTGGATCCCTGTAACTCTGTAAAAATGTTTTATAACTGGAACTCTTCTTTAACCGGAGAGATCTTTTATTTTTTTAGAATGGTCATTTCCCAAAGATCTCTTTGGATCACTTTTATGTCCCTTAAACGTGCCTTATTTATCAAAATGCCTGAACTAATGTAAGCAGAAAAACACATCATTGATTTCATTTTAATGTATTCGTTTTTATTGACTATTAAAGAATGACAAAGAAGAGATTGGCAAACAGTCATCTAAACATACAAAATACAAAAGCATGTACAGTAATGGTTACAGTGTTCTGGTATATACAGTACATTGCTCTGTGAATATTTTTTTATACAAACAGACCTGTCATTTAGCTGAAATTATAGGTTGTGAAGAGTCGAGATGTTTCTGAAGAGGAGTGCATCCGTTTGAGCAGCTGTAGGAGTGGGTGCATAAAAAGGCTGTCTGAGACATCAAGGTGTGAATGTATTTTCAATCTCCAGATATCTACCCAACACATTTCTGCTAGAAAACGTGAGAGAGGGGTACCTCTAGGTGAGGGTCCCAGGGGCGGAGGAGGGTGTCTGTCCAGGATTGAATTTAGAGGGGGTATATATACCACAGCCAATACAGATGTCAAAGTAAACAACTTACAATGCAAAAATATATATCGCCCCTCTGGGTCAGAAGCTTTCGCTAGTTCATGATAGTCCAACACTTTATGAATAAGGACGCACCCCCCCTGGAGTATGCAGTGTGCGTTGAATGGTATACCTGTTGTGCCCAGGAGTAGTTCATACATCTAAGGTCTCGGTAGTGAGATGTGTCTCTTGGAGACCTATAATAGCTGGATGATACCTGCGCAGAACAGAGCTAACCATCGCCCTTATCAAAGGGTCATGCAGTCCCCTGACATTCCAGGTAACTATGGGTATATCAGTCCTAGTATAATAATAGGAGATAGTGTATAATTGCTATATAATGTGCTGCATGATGTATATTTTGTATATTATATAATTAATTACTGTGAATTTTGTTTGATAGATAGGTCTAGTTTCTTTGTGATCAAGGAATTGAGGTCCTGAGGAAGATGTTTGTGAAACGCGTTGACCTCCTGGCCAGCTTTACAAAGAAACAATATGTGGAGTATATATGTACTAGCCTATCCAACAATCTTGTAATAAAATACCTTTTATGTGAACTTAATGTGGTTTAGTCCTTCTCTGGTACTGTTAAAGTCTGTAAGTTCTGGCTGTTCGTTTTTTACTAAGAAAAAACATATGAAATGTAACAACAGGGAGGCAGGTGTGCCAGCCAGCAAAGTAGGGCAATTCATGTGTTCCATAGCACTTGTGTGAGCAGGTCGTCTTCGGTATAGCTGAGATGTGCAGAATTCAGAGATACAGTATATCACAAAAGTGAATACCCCCGTTACTTTTTTATAAATATTTGATTATATCTGTTCATGTGACAACACTGAAAAAATTACACTTTGCTACAATGTGAAGTAGTGAGTGTACTAAATTTGCTGTCCCCTCAAAATAACTCAACACCCAGCCATTAATGTCTAAACCGCTGGCAACAAAAGTGAGTACACCCCTAAGTGAGAATGTCCAAATTGGGCCCAATTAACCATTTTCCCTCCCCAGTGTCATGTGACTCATTAGTGTTACAAGGTCTCAGGTGTGAATGGGGAGCCAGTGTGTTAAATTTTGTGTTATCGCTCTCACTCCCTCATACTGGTCACTGGAATTTAAACATGGCACCTCATGGCAAAAAAACTCTCAGAGGATCTGAAAAATAATAATTTGTTGCTCTACATATAGATGGCCTAGGCTATAAGAAGATTGCCAAGACCCTGAAACTGAGCTGCAGCACGGTGGCCAAGACCATACAGCGGTTTAACAGGACAGGTTCCACTCAGAACAGGCTTTGCCATGGTCGACCAAAGAAGTTGAGTGCACATGCTCAGCATCATATCCAGAGGTTGTCTTTGGGAAATAGATGTATGAGTGCTGCCAGCATTGCTGAAGAGGTTGAAGGGGTGGGGGGGTCAGCCTGTCAGTGCTCAGACCAAACAACGCACACTGCATCAAATTGGTCTGCATGGCTGTCGTTCCAGAAGGAAGCCTCTTCTAAAGATGATGCACAAGAAAGCCTGTAAACAGTTTGCTGAAGACAAGCAGACTAAGGACATGGATTACTGGAACCATGTCCTGTGGTCTGATGAGACCAAGATAGACTAATTTGGTTCAGATGGTGTGAAGCGTGTGTGTGGTGGCAACCGGGTGGGGAATACAAAGACAAGCAAGTCTTGCCTATAGTCAAGCATGGTGGTGGCAGTGTCATGGTCTGGGGCTGCATGAGTGCTGCAGGCACTGGGGAGCTACAGTTCATTGAGGGAACCATAAATTCCAATGAGTACTGTGACATACTGAAGCAGAGCATGATCCCCTCCCTTTGGAGACTGGGCCACAGGACAGTTTTCCAACATAATAACGACCCCAAATACACCTTCAAGACAACTACTGCCTTGCTAAAGAAGCTGAGGGTAAAGGTGATGGACTGGCCAAGTTTGTCTACAGACCTATACTCTATTGAGCATCTGTGGAGCATTCTCAAACGGAAGGTGGAAAAGCAGCCATGATGTCATCATGGAGGAGTGGAAGAGGACCCCAGTGGCAACCTGTGAAGTTCTGGTGAACTCCATGCCCAAGAGGGTTAAGGCAGTGCTGGAAAGTAATGGTGGCCACACAAAATATTGACACTTTGGGCCCAATTTGGACATTTTCACTTAGGGGTGTACTCACTTTTGTTGCCAGCGGTTTAGACACTAATGGCTGTGTGTTGAGGTATTTTGAGGGGACAGCAAATTTACACTGTTATACAAGCTGTACACTCACTACTTTACATTGTAACAAAATGTAATTTCTTCAGTGTTGTCACATGAAAAGATATAATAAAATATTTACAAAAATTGGAGGGGTGTACTCACTTTTGTGAAATACTGTATAACAAAAAATCAAAAAAAGTAAAAGAAAACAGGAAAGGCCGGGAAACCATACGGCTCGGCCTTGATTACCTAACAATAGGCATAACATGGATAAATGCCAACTGTGCAAACTTCTTTGTGGAGTAGTGCCCATCAATTGGGGCCACAGCTGGAAGCAAAAGCTGAAAAACATAGTGTTCTTTGGAAAAGGTAGCCTTCTCTTGGAGCCTACCTTCATTTACAGGAAAACCGTAAATAGCTCCGGTATATGTAGAAAGCCCCTTACAGGACATAATTTTCTTGACTTGAAGTAGATCTCCTTGCAGATACATCTCCTCAGGTTTCAGCAGATTCACGTTGCCTGGCACACAGTAACTGTTTGTTGACATCCAGCCAGTCTGATGCATCTTTAGCCGAGTTGAATAAATTAGCCTGACCTCTAGCAGTGATCCGTAGACATTCCAGGTAAAGCAATGCATATGGCAGGTTTAAACGTTGAAGGCATTGTTTGACATCTTGAAATTTAGCACACTTTTTATGCACCTTGGCCGAAAAGTCGGGGTAGAAGGAGACCCTGACACCATTGTAGTGTATGGAGGATTTTTCTCTGGCCAGCCTGAGCACTTTTTCCCTGTGCAGTAGGCATGCTGGAATTGGTCTGGGCACATTACCTGGGAGAACCGTAGTAGGAGTGCAGTGTGCTCTTTCTACTGCATACAGGTAAGGGAATGCATCCCTTCCAAAAATTTCCAGAAGCCATTGTTCAATTAATTCCGTGGGGTCACGGCCCTCCACCTTTTCTGGCAAGCCCACTATCCGAATGTTGTTCCTTCTAAGATGATTTTCGATATCATCCGTCTTATCACTTATAACATTAGCCAAGCTAGTCATGGCACGTGACTCACTAATCAGAGGGGGCATCTTGTCCCCCACATCACTGATGCAGTCCTCCACCGCAGTCATCCGCTCTCGCATTTTCTGCAGGTCATGTCGCAGCAGCGACACCTCCTCTGTAAGCCCCCCTAGACGTTCTTTAACAGAGTTCACAGATGCTGTACACTGATGAACAGCCTTTAAGATTTGGCTCAGGGTAGGTTGAGTGTCTCCCTCCATTAAGTCCGCAGAGTCAGTATTGTGAGCATCCTCAAAGTCTGCCTCTGCTCCCCTGAGTCCAGCCCCAGGCCCTGCACTCAGTTACTGTCGTCCTCCATTTCCTCATGTGCTCCCGACAGCTTCTGGACATAATAAAGCATGTCTTTAGGGGCATCTTTGCGGTTGCTCTCTTGCTCTTTAAATTTGTCAGTGCCTCGTGGTGTTCCGTTCGTTAATGCTGCAGCCGCGCAATGTTGGGACTCCAAGGCTGCCCCGTCCTCCTTGCCCTTGCGAGTCATCATTGTGTGCAGTGAAGTAGGAGAGGGATCTCCAGATTCCTCAGGGTGAGTAATAGAGGCTGCTGTCTAGCACACCCGGATTAACTGCCAGAGGAAGGATCAGTGAAAGGATCGTTAGCAGGAGCTCCGGGAAGCAGGTCCGCTCACATGCCTGGTACGGCCACACCCGAGTATGTATTTTCAGTGTTGGTCCATAGGATAGACAAGTGTCAGGGACTTGTAGGAAGAGAGAGAGAGCACAGGTAGATGGGGAAATTGGAACAGTTGGGAAGAGATGACCAGGAATCGTGGGTATGCCATATCTAGGTAATATAAATTAGTGTTAAATGTTAATGAGGCGTGATCAACGTCCACAGAGAGGTAGACATCCACCCATGAGGACAACAATTGTTCAAATTTGGACATGGTGTCATTAATGTAGAACTTTAGTCAGAAAATGAAGTCCTGCTAGATTACTTCAGATCCCTTTTGCAGATATAGCTATGTAAAACATAAAAAATAAGTGCATATGCTGTTTAAAATTCAGTAATACACTGTCTCACCCTGCTCTGTACATGCTCAGTTGGTCTCCACTTTTGGGCACTGTGCCAAATCTGCTGACATACTAAAGATTTACTGCTGTTCAGGCACTCTGTGTTCTGTCAAAATAGCCAATTCATCGAGATCTCCAATCACGTCACTTCCAGTTACTATAAAGCATCAGTAATTGGAGATTTGAACAAGTTGCTGTTTTGACACAACACTGGCAAGTGTGTACACTCTGGTACACGAAGAGTTTGCTGTTTTGACAGAACAGCGGCTAAGGAGGAAAAAGTTGTCACCGCCTTGGAGGCGACCATGTTGTTGGTTAGTATCAGACGGACTAACAATGTCCCCTTTATAATATCATGTACCGTAGTGTATACACTTGCCGGTGTTGTGTCAAAACAGCATCTCGTGTAAATCTCCAATTACTGATACTTTACAGTAACTGGAAGTGATGTGATTGGAGATCTCAATGAATTGGATATTTTGACAGAACACTCTGGGCTTCAGCAAAATGGCAAGTTCCAGCAAGATGAAGGAAAATGCTGGAAGCAATTTATAGCACACACTAATTTTGGTAGCATCATTATTTATGTGGAATGTATGTTTCTTGCTAAAGAACATTATTTTGTATAAAGTTGTTATGGGTAAAGTTGCACTTTAAATTTAGGAAGGATTTTATCATTCAGAAGAGTTCCAAATGTTCTACATCTAATGCCGCGTACACACGGTCGGAATTCTCGTCGGAAAAAGCTCTGATGGTTTTCCCGTCGGAATTCCGACGGAATTCCGCTCAAACTGTCTTGCTTACACACGGTCACACCAAATTCCGACGGTCAATAACACCACGCCTTAAAAAACGTTCGACTGCACTATAAAAAGGAAGTTTAATGCTTCTGAGCATGCGTCAAATTGTTTCCGAGCATGCGTCAGAATTTTGCATGTCGGAATTGCATACACACGATCGGAAAATCCGATAGAAAGGTTTTCGGTCGGAAAAATTAAGAACAGGTTCTCAATCCAAAGTCAGTCAGAAATTCCATCAGAAAGAGACCGATGGGCATACACACGGTCGGAAAATCCGATGAAAAGCTCCCATCGGACTGTTTCCATCATAAACTCGGACCGTGTGTACACGGCATAAGAATAAACTGAGCAAATTCGCTTGATTTCCCCCATCAACACAGACAGTGCACTATTATGTTCTGGTGATGGGGTGGGGTAAGACATCGCAGGCAGGAGAACACAGTGATTATTGCTAGCAGCTATAACAGCAGTTAGTGATAATCGCATGTAAAATCTGGCAGGCTGGTTTTACCCAAGTTGATTGATCAACTTGAGTACATTAAGCCTGTCCATGTATGGGTTGAATCTCGGCCAGTTCCTACTGAACCGGCCAAGATTCAAACTGTCTATGGCCCGACTAACTTCATTGGGATTAAGAGTTGGAGCTTACCACACTTTAGCAATTATTTGCTTTGTCACTCTAAATAAAGAAGATAGTAGTTTGATTTGAGAACTAATGACTCCTCTCAGGTAAGGTACATTGTAAAATTGTGGATATCATTTGATAAGTATTGGATCACAAGTGCTTTCATTTTCAAACATGTTTTACAAATTCTGAAACAAGGGTGTTGCTTGGTCTACAAAAGATCCCATAGCAGTGAAGTAAAGAAAGTCATACGCTTGGGGGACATACACTGTATATAATATACCTATATACATATATATATTATTATTATTATTATTATACAGGATTTATATAGCGCCAACAGTTTGCGCAGCGCTTAACAAAATAAAGGCAGACATTACAATTACATAACAATTTGGTACAAGAGGAATCAGAGGGCCCTGCTTGTTAGAGCTTACAATCTAAAAAGAAAGGGTCAATTGATACAAGAGGTAATAGCTGTGGGGGATGAGTTGATGGAGGAAGTAAAACAGTGTTATTTAGAAGCAGGATAGGCTTCTTTAAAGAGAAAGGTTTTCAGGGATCGTCTAAAGATGGATAGATTAGGGGACAGTCGGACAGATTGGGGTAGAGAGTTCCAAAGGATGGGAGAAGCTCTGCAGAAATCCTGGAGGCGAGCATGGGAGGAGGTGACAAGGGAGCTAGAGAGCAGGAGGCCTTGGGAGGACCGAAGAGAGCGGCTTGGTTGGTATTTTGGTACTAGGTCAGTGATGTAGCTGGGGAAAGTCTATGTAAAGGTAGTCCAATGAGGAGGGAGTTGCAGTAGTCGAGGCAAGAAATAACCAGGGAGTGAGTTAGAAGCTTGGTGGTGTCATTCGTTAAAAGGGGCGTATTCTGGAAATGTATATATATATATATATATATATATATATATATATATATATTATATATATATTACATTATTATATATTATAAATTATGATTACATCAGGGTCCCCAGAGCCCCCCTCCTTACATCAGGGTCCCCAGAGAGCCTTTTCCTCACATCAGGGTCCCCAGGGAGCCTCCCCCTTACATCAGGGTCCCCAGAGAGCCACCCCTTACATCAGGGTCCCCAGAGAGCCCCTCTTACATCAGAGTCCCCAGAGAGCCCCCTCTTACAAAAGGGTCCCCAGAGAGCCTCACCCTTACATCAGGGTCCTGAGAGAGCCCCTCCTTACATCAGGGTCCCCAGACAGCCCCCCCTTAAATCAGGGTCTCCGGAGAGCCTCCCCCTTACCTCTGGTTTCAGTCAGAACAGGTTTGGACTCACTCAGACCAAAGCTAACACCCAAAGCGTACTTTTTCCAATCCGCCATTGCACTTCCAAACTGCTCCATCTTCTCCAACCTACAACCAGGCACATGTGGCAGCACTTCCTTATCTTCCTCTGCAGAGCAAGAGCTCCTCCCCCTGCCAACGCATTGGTGCAGATACTTTCTGGAAACTTTAGCGCCCGCCTGTTTGCTTCTGCAGTGCGCCAGATCTGTAATGAAGTCTATTTTAACCCTCACAGCGCTGGCGGGAAGTGTCAAAAGACCAGGCAGATCCTCTCCCATGAGCAATGGTTCTTCCCCACATTGTTAGCATGCATGATAGCACAGTCTATGAGAAGTAAAAATGTTACTTGCCACTTTACCGCGGAGCCAGATGAAATCCCAATGGAGCTGTAGCTGGTTGCTATGGGCGACTGCTGTAAGAATAGCGCCTTTGCCCCAAGTTGGGTGCCAAATGTAGCAAGGTCCAGGGTCCGCTTTGGTCTAATGAGAACCTCCAGAGTTAGGGACAGCTGACATCTTTCTATGTAGAGTGGGTTACAAGGCATAGTGGGTGCAATGTCGGACGAATTTACATTCAAATCTTTTAAATATAAAAAACTTAAAGTAAATAGTAGCGCTAAAGGTTTTAAAAGGGGCAGCTGTAGATAGTTTAACCAATTGCATTTGAGTGCAGTGGGAGGCATCTAGATAGTGGTGGTTTATTTGGATTCCTACGATACATGGTGGGTGTAATGCAAGGTAGATTCATGGGCACCAGACATTTCTTGAATGCAAAGAGATTTATTTTCTCTTGAACAGAACTGTTGGAGAGAGGTTTTAGGGCCAGGACACCCTTAAGTACTTGCAATGCTAATTAGCAAACTCTGAGACTTCTATAGGTAGACAGCCATGCAGGGAAAAGCATCCAGCAGGACACATCTGCATGTGTAGGATCGCTGTCTCCTATGGCACAGTCTTATAACAGTTTCTAACACAAGTTGTAATGAACTTCTGTACTTCCTCTACAATCTTTTCTTGTAGATCTTCACTCCACTGAGCTCCCAGTCTCTCTCACTCGACTTGCTGATCCACTGCCACTGGATCCCCCGAGCTCTTCCAACCTTATCACTGAGTATCTTCTTCAAGCGTCACCCCTTTCCTGCTGAGTCCCTAGCTTGGCACTCACATATACTCCTCAAGCTTCACCCCACTGGCCTGCTCTATCCCTGGCTTGGCACACAAGGCTGCTCTGCAAGCGTCACCTCTGCTGGCTGGGTCCCTGGCTTGACACCTGCTGAAGTTTTCCTATTCTTGACCGTCCCCGATTGGTGAGAATACTGCTCCGGTACTTGCTTCAGCTACTCACTATGGTCCCTGGTAATAAGGTGGTTGGTCCCTTAGTGGCGACAGCTTCCCCCTCTACATCCGACCATGACAGGTTTTCCGTCCGGCAGAGCTGTCACTTCTGGTTGGACTGCAAGCTGCAATCCCACCTCAACGATGCTCGCTTGCTTTTGGATAGGCCTCAGACAGCCTAGCAGCCAGATGTCCCTGAGATAGACCTCAGAATCTGGCCTTGCAGCCCGGGGCAGCGCAACACACGTCCATCCTGACAGCCGTCCAGGTGGCACAGAATACTGATCCCCTGACTCCACCCAAATATACAGGTTCTCCCAGCAGGCCAAGGGAATTAAGAAACCCCTGCCTATTGGCTGAGACACCTCATATACTCCTAATCTGTCCTTGCATTGCCCTTGTCTTATCTAATGTGGCCAGGTACCTGACCACCCAGCGACAGAAGAGAGAAGTGCAGCAATTCCAGGCTTAGGGTGAAATCAATTTGTAGAGAGGGGGAGTTTTGGGACTTTAAATGAGGCGCGGTTAAACGCCTCTATCCCTATATCTGGTATATTGAAAAGGAAGTTTGGGACTTTGAATGAAGCAGTTGAGAATGCGGAGGTAAAAGTAAAAAAAGTATTTATTTCATAGCATTGTATAATAATAAAAAGTTGATTTCCTATATATACAGTCATGTGTAATATGCACAAAATATAAGTATGATGGATAATAATAAACGTAGTAAATACATGATGGTCAGAGTATTAACATCTAACACAATAATATGGCCTGCACATACTACAGACGGTATGCCTGATAGCTGTAATGGTGATCACATGTTGTACACATATAGTAATACTGTATAATGTTGGTAACATCATCCAACAGTAATTGGTATGGCTGTGGCATCGCAATATAGCTCTACGCGTTTCGTGGATGTTTCTCCACTCGCCAGGAGCAGATGCGTCAGATTCCTGTAAAATATACGGATATGGTAAACCATACTCTGTATAAAGAGAACTAGGAAAATAGTAGTAACGGTTGTTAACCAGACGCACTTACCACAGCCACAGCCATACCAATTACAGTTGGATGATGTTACCAACATTATACATTATTACTATATGTGTACACCGTGAGATCACCATTACAGCTATCAGGCATACCGTCTGTAGTATGTGCAGGCCATATTATTGTGTTAGATGTTACTACTCTGACCATCATGTATTTACTACGTTTATTCTTATCCATCATACTTATATTTTGTGCATATTACACACGACTGTATATATATATGAAATCAACTTTTTATTATTATACAATGCTATGAAATAAATACTTTTTTTACTTTTACCTCCGCATTCTCAACTGCTTCATTCAAAGTCCCAAACTTCCTTTTCAATATAGGGTGAAATCAATTAATCCATAGCAATAAGCCAAGGCAACTATACCTGGCAGGTAAATTTAGGAGCAACCCTGCCTAGGTTATAATGCCTTGGCATGTGTAGTCTGTTCTAAAGTAGATGGGTTTGAGGGGTATTGGAAGGAGAGGAAAGTGTTATACAGGTATTTCTTTGTTAGATCAGAGAGAAAAGTGCCAGGGTGGTTATGGAACTGTGTGTTGTAGGTAGTGCTAAGGGGATGGATTCATGGGTTAGGTATAAAAGGGTTATTGCAGCTAGGTATGATTGATGCAGAAAGTTTGAGAGGAATTGAAGTGTTGTGTGTGGGCTAGAGGTATAGGGGTTTATGAAAGGGTGACGAGATGGGGAAGGGTGCTGACTCACCTCTTACACTGGAGCCCAGCATCTTCAAACTATACTTGTGTTAAATCACAGCTGGAGGTCTGGTGTAATCCATTACCTAATGGTACAATTTAAGTCACGCTGCAAAACTTGAACCTATTTGAAGTGATATTGGGTCTTCAAAGTACTATTTAAAGCAGAAGACATTCAATCAACTTGTGGTCTGAAAACATAAACTGTATTAGGAGCTATGCCTAGTCAGTTTAGTCACGCAAACTCTGTGTTTATTAATGCAACGCTTACGCCACCATGCATATTGCGATAACAAAAGCTAAAACCATCTGTAAGCTAAAATGCTAAATATTTCCTTTTGTGCCGATTCCAAACCTATCCTTTATATCTAAAATGCCACAATCCTGTTCCCATAACTAAAAACAATAAGCAATTTGCTTCATATTGCTGCCTTGAGAACATTTGGGATACAATTGCAAATTACCACTTTGCAGTACAAAGAATTGAACATTAAGTAGCGAAATTTGAGGGAAGTATTACTATGTTTGTGGACCATTAGATGCCATAAGATCCCCTTTGGACTGGACATACATGTCCTCTGCTCAGTCCAGGTCCACTATGCAGCTTATCATAAGTGGAGATGTCTTTGCAGGCATATTTAAACTGATAGATATTTATACAATATCAATCTCCAAAAGTTCTCTTTTACAATCATTTGTGTCCACCATCACTTACCTTGCGCCTTATTGATTAATTAATGCAAAATAAGAATTATTTGTGTTGCTCTTAGCAGCCAATCACATAACTGCTTTCAATCTGAACCTGCAATTAAAATTAATTTAGTTCCCATATGCAGAACTGAAGATGCCTGTTCAGATGCAAGCTCAGATTACTTTACTAAAGAACTAAAATTTTGGAAGACCTTCTAGGAAATGACTTACTTCTAGGAAATTATTAATCTAAAAGAAATATCCAATCCCTGTCTGTTCTTAAACAGGTCCCCCTTCTCCTACTCATCCTGTCTATTATACAGTAATTCACTTTTAGTTTATACATTTTCACTTCTATATACACTCTTTTTACTTTGATAAATGTGTTATTTTTTATTCCTGATTTAACAAGTAATTTTTTTGTTTTTATCATGGCCCACATTAATCAATTATTTTCATGGTGATTGTTCTTGTTAGATTCTGGTTAAATGTAGGCATTGTGATTGTTGTAGAGTAAGTACCAATATTGTTTCATTATTGGTTCAATATCATATTTTAAATGTATTGTAAATGTGCAAGCGGTTTTACAAATGTTTACTGCACTTTATTGGGTTCTGCTGGGTTTTGTGGTCCACTGGAGCCGCTGCATATAAATCAGAGTCCCAATCGGCCTAAGAAAGGAGCAGAAGGCTCTGAAATGTGTAGCCATGCCCACAGGACAACCCACATGATGTCACTTCTGCATCTGTTCCCCTGTACGCTCCAGCTTATTGGCACTTCCAGTTTCCAGAGGCTCTGAGCCTCCCACACAGAGTGTGGTGGATGCACCAAGCAGGAAGAGCAGGAAGAGACATTAGTGAGACAGAAATGGGTGTCCTTGTGGAGCTATGCCTTTGAATTGTCTGCTAATTGTTTAAAGCGGAGTTCCACCCAACAATGGAAAAATGGAACTTCCGCTGTCCGGATTCCTCCCCCACTCCGGTTTCACATTTGGCACCTTTCAGGGTGGAGCAGATACCTGTCTAGTACAGGTATTTGCTTCCACCTCCGGCGAAAGATCTGTGGCGATCTACGCCATTTCCGGCCCCTCCTCCTTCCCCCTCCGCTGTCTTCTGGGAGACACACAGTCCCAGAAGACAGCAGGGACCACTCATAACGCGCAGTGCGATTTACGCATGCGCATTAGGGAAGCTGCAAGGCTTCACTTCCTGATTCCCTTACTGAAGATGCCGGCGCCTCCGCCGAGGGACAGGTCGGTTTCGGGTGAGGACAGGTAAGTGTCCTTATTTTAAAAGTCAGCAGATGCAGTATTTGTAGCTGCTGACTCTTAATGTTCTTCTTTTCGGCGGAACTACGCTTTAATAAAGTGGATGTTACCTATCCTGCTTAACCTGTATAAAAAAGATATGTGTACTTACCTATTTTTAATGTGCTCTGGTCACATGATCCTGCAGCTCCGGCTCTCCTGTGTCAGTGAGCGGCTGCTGCAGGGTAGAGGAGGGAACACCAACAACGGCTGAACCATGGGAGCCTATGGGTGACATCTCGGCTCCTTGAATTCCCAGCCATTGTCAAGCATTCCCTGAGCCAGAATTGCTGGATCAGGAGAGAATTCAAAATAGACAAATGTACAGATTTTTTTTTTATACAGGTTAGGCTTTCTTCCATTTTAAAGCTACCACATTACTATGCTAAAAACATATTTTTGACCTGGAAACAATGCTGTCAGGAAGGACATACCAGCAGACAGGGTGGACATACAGGAAGGACATACCAGCAGACAGGGTGGCACTTCTAGGCAGTGTCCTGTGCATAGGCACAAGCTAATTCATGTTCCTTTACATGCACATTGAAAGTGTGCACGTGCTCGTGCATGCGTGCACGTGCATATCCATGCGCATCTGTTGCTCACATTGGCACCAAGCAGGCTATTTAAACTGGACCTGTGCTATGCTTCAGTGCTGTCTTGTCTACAGCTTTCACATGCATACCTGCTACCTGTTCTGCATCTGAATACTGTTGCCGACCCGGCTTGTCTTGACTACTCCTGCACCCCGCCTGCATTGATCCTGGCTTGACTCCGATCTTGCATCTGCCTGTTCCCCTTGCTGCTGCTCCACTGATCTGCTACTGACTTGGCCTGCATCCTGACATTGCTCTCGCCTACACATCTGCACCTGATCCATCTGCCTGTGTGTAGCACCCTGGTGTTTAGGCAGGGTTACTAATAAATTTAGTTTTAGTTTTTAGTTTGGTATTAATCATCCTGGCTTATTGTTAGAAGATCCACTGATTTCTCTCTAACTCTGGATTGCTGTACCTTCTGTCTTCTGTCACCAGGTGGCAGTTGCTGGTGGCATTAGATTCACAGGGGTGTAGCAAGGTCAGACTATGGATGGATGGATGGGGAGTCTCAGCCAATTGGCAGGGGTTTCTTTAGTCCCTTGGCCTGCTGGGAGAGCCTATTTATTTGGGTGGAGTCAGGTGATCGGGGTTCTGTGCCACCTGGACGGCTGTCTGGGTGGACGTGTGTTATGTTGTCCCGGGCTGCTAGGCCGGAAGCCTGAGGCCTATCCAGGAGCAGGAGAAGCAGCAAAGGGTTGGGACTGCAGGATTGGAGCCCAACCAAGTTGTGAAGGTTCAGCCGGACAGGGAACCAGTGGTGGTCGGAGGTAGAGGGGGAAGCTGTCGCCACTAAGGGACCATCCACCTTGTTACCGGAAACTACAGCGAGTAGGCTGGAGCCAGTACCAGAGCCGTCTTCTTACCAGCCAGGGATGGGGAAGAAGGGGAAAGCTTCAACAGGTTTCAAGTCAGGGACCCAGCAGGACAGCAGGGGGGACACTTGAGGAGCACCAAGTACCAAGTCAGGGACCCAGCGGAACCATGGGGGTGACGCTTGAGGAGCATCGAGTGCCAAGCTAGGGACCCAGCAGGATAGTGGGGGTGATGCTTGAGGAGTATACAGCGCGCTAGCTGTGGAAGAGCTCAGGGAATTCAGTGACGATTGGATCTGGAGGTCTAGTGAGTGACTGGGAGCTCAGTGAATAGAAATCTACAGTGAAAGATCGTAGTGTAAGAGAAGAACTATTCTGTGTTGCTAATAGTTAAATACAACTACCGTTAGTGACTGTTACAAGATTTGTTGCCATAGGAGACAACGGTCCTACCTATAAGAAGTGGTATCCGACTGGAGGCCTTCCCCTGTATAGCTGTCTACCTATAGAAGTCTCAGAGTCTGCCAATGATCATTGCATCTACTTAAGGGTGTCCTGGCACTAACCCTCTATGCTACAGTTCTGATAAGAGAGAGAGAATTAATCTCTTTTGCATTCAAAAAGTGTCTGGTGCCCATAACTTCATCTTGCATCACACCCACCATGCCTTGTAACCCACTCTACAAAGCCGGATGTCAGCTGTCCCTGACTCTGGAGGTGACCATTAGGCCTTTGGAGGGTCCGGGACCTTGCTACATATGTATGACCCAGTTCGTTTGACTCAACTGCTGTCCCCATTGCTGCTTGGCTGCCTGCTGAAAGCCTTTGCCTATATTCCACTGGTGCCACTCACCGCCTGTCTACTACCAGCCTGTGCCTGTCCACTATCTCCAGTGCCAGCCTGCTACTGTCTCAAGCTCACTGGTGTCCATCCAGCACTCCTGCTCCACTGCAATCTACTGATGGTCTTCACCTGCTTGATTCTGAGAGTCCGTCCAGCCCTGCTGCTAGCAGTAGGCACTCGTACTCCTGTGCTACCTGTCTGCTCTATCAGGGGCCCTGTGTCAGAGGTGTAAGAGAGGTATATGACAAATGCACTCCTCCATCTCAGTGGAAAAACTTAATTAATTCTCCCCTTCCCCCTTATCAGTTTACATATACTGTACCAACAGGGGTTCTCCCAAGCGGTTTGAAAAAAATTGGGGGCAATGTACATGCTCAATGCTTTAAAAAAAGACTACTACTTGCTTTTCTATACTGTTTTGACCATGGCCAATTGATATAGTCATCATTGCTCAAAGTTCACTGCTAAATTTGCTTGTATGTCTAATGCCCCGTACACACGGTCGGAAATTCCGACCACAAAATCCGTTGGATTTTTTCCGACGGATTTTGTCCGACACTGGTGTTGCATACACACGGTCGGACAAAGTTGTCGGAAAATCCGATCATCCTGAACGTGGTGACGTTCGTTGCGTACGACGGGACTACGTAGAGGCTAGTAGCCAATAGCTTTGGTTTTGTAATGTGATCTGAGCATGCGTGGCACTTTGTCCGTCGGAATTCGCTAAACACGATCGGAAAAAGTGCGATAGGACTTTGTTGTCGGAAAATTTGAGAGCAGGAGATAAAACTTTGTCCGTCGGAAAATCCGACGGAAAAAGTCCGATGGAGCCTACACACGGTCGGAATTTCCGACAACATTGTCCGAGAGGACATTTTCCTTCGGAAAATCCGACCGTGTGTATGGGGCATTAAACTTAAAAAAACTAAAAAAAATTTCTTGTTAAAAAAAATAAATAAAAAAATCTTAAAAAAATATATAATTTTCCATAATATTAAACAAAATATAATAAATATATAACACAGGCAGTATGGTTGTATCAAGGACATTATCTGTTCATTGCATTGTCTTGGTTGGCTTTGATAAAGGCAAAATTGTACCGTCTTCAGGTCTCTAGACATAAAGTCCTAAATACTAAATCACTTGCAAGTGTATTTTGTTATATAAAAGTCTGGCAGAGAGAACAGATGTTTCCATGTTCCTCCCCACTTTTGGTTCTTATTTACATTTCCAGACACAGAAATCAAACTTTTTATGCAATGTGATTCTAGTCCAATAAACCTGGCATTCAAGAGACTCTACTATCAGGTTCCCTGAGATTAAAAGTAATATTACTTTTATGTCACGGGGCAATTAAACAGCGTGTTCCTTCAATCAAGGAATAGCATGGATTTGGACATATTAGTTAAATAAAATACATCTTTATGTATTTAGCTAGGAGAGTCTGGTTACAGTCGGTGCATGCCATGGGAGCACTTCCTTCTGGAATATTTCATATCTCGACCGTCTACATGGAAAACATACATTCATGCAGATATAAACAGACATTTGTAGTCTGTACAGTAAATGAATACCTAAAGGTTTATCGTGTCAGTAAAATATTGTATAATATTCAAGGTAAATCATAACATTCATGTTTAAGCTGAACACTTTTCGTAGACAGTAGGCTCTTAAAAGCTTAATTTATGGACCTCTAGGAAATGCACAAATTGGCCTGGCTATTATGTCTGTGCATTAACTTAGTGTAATAGTATTGTGGATTCAGACCAGTGGAGGTATATTGGGTATTAATATTTATTATTGCTAAATTTGTTCTTTAAGCACTCTACATCACACAGGATGCTTGAAAAAATTTGTACATGCCCGGTGTTCCTCATTAACGTCTATTCAATTTCATTTTTGTAAGTAAACTAGGTGGTGATAGTTACAGTGCCTATTCATAGCCCTTGAAATTTTCCACATTTTGTCATGTAAAACCAAAAATGTACATTTTTTTATTGGGATTTTATGTGATAGACCAACACAAAGTGGCAGATAATTGTGAAGTGGAAGGAAAATGATAAATGGTTTTAAATTCTTTTTACAAATAAATATGTGAAAAGCGTGGTGTGCATTTGTATTCAGCCCCCCTGAGTCAATACTTTGTAGAACCAACTTTCGCTGCAATTACAGCTGCAAGTCTTTTTGGGGATGTCTCTACCAGCTTTGCATATCTAGAGTGACATTTTTGCCCATTCTTTTTTTCAAAATAGCTCAAGCTCTGTCAGATTGGATGGAGAGCGTCTGTGAACAGCAATTTTAAAGTTTTACCACAGATTCTTACTTGGATTTAGGTCTGGACTTTGACTTGACACATAAATATGCTTCGATCTAAACCATTCCATTGTATATCTGGTTGTATGTTTAGGGTCGTTGTCCTGCTGGAAGGTGAACCTCCGACCCAGTCTCAAGTCTTTTGCAGACTCTATCAGGTTTTATTCTAAGATTGCCCTGTACTTGGCTCCATCCATCTTCCCATCAACTCTGACCAGCTTCTCTGTCCCTGCTGAAGAAAAGCATCCCCACAACATGATTCTGCCACCACCATGTTTCAGGGTGGGGATGGTGTGTTCAGGGTGAAGTGCAGTGTTAGTTTTTCGCCACATATAGAGTTTTACTTCTTCCACATGTTTGCTGTGTCCCCCACATGACTTCTCACAAACTGCAAACAGGACTTCTTATGGCTTTCTTTCAACAATGGCTTTCTTCTTTCCACTCTTCTATAAAGGCCAGATTTGTGGAGTGCAGGACTAATAGTTGTCCTGTGGACAGATTCTCCTACCTGAGCTGTGGATCTCTGCAGCTCCTCCAGAGTTACCATGGGTCTCTTGGCTGCTTCTCTGATTATTAGACATGTGCATTCATTATCGTCCGAATGCATTTTCATCTAATTTCTGGGATTTCCGTGTTCGTTTTAACAAAATGATAATGAATGCGCAGAATGCGAAATCCAAAAGATCCAAAATAAAAAAATGCTTTATTTTTGTATCAATTATATTTTCGTATTGTGGCGACAACAGTTCGATGTAGATAGATAAAGGATTCAACATGACTGTGACAATAGCGATCTGTGTCTATCGAACCTGTGGTCGAATGTGCTTACCCCAACTCTATTAGTCAAGATTTTTCGACAGAGAAAAAAGATTAGACATATAGAGACAATAGTAAAAGAGCTGTTAGTGGTCGCTGCTGGAATGGGTAGGGAAAGTAAAATGATGATGATGATGATGAATGTTATTGGCTGATCAAATATATGTATAATACAGTTCGACATGGATGGATTGAACAGTGCTCTGTGAGATGTTTAAAGCTTGGGATATTTTTTTAAAACCTAACCCTGCTTATCCACAACTTTATCCCTGACCTGTCCACATTTATATAAATCCTGCATAATAATAATTACTCAAATGCAGCCTCTCTCAGACTTTTTTTTACAACAGATTAACCTTTAAAATTATTTCCAGGTCTGGGAGAACCCCTGCTAAAATCAATTCATTAGTGGTCAGGGGGAAAAATGCCCCTTTCATTTGCAGTCAAATAGAAGAATTCTCCCCTTACTGTGGTGGTCCGATTGCCACCCTTACAGATAACTAAAAAGGCCTCTGCTGTGGCTCTGCCAAGTGCCAATATAAGAAACAAACACAAAAGGGAGCCTCCATCTAGGTGAAGCGATTTATTAAAAAAAGTATAAAAGACAATAAAAATGCACTCACTAGTTATAAGTGGATCAAGGCTTGTTATAAACCCATATAGACCTCCATAGGATCACCATGAGGCTGCAGAGCTCTGCAGGCATGTGTCTAGTTCAAGCAGAGTTCTTGATGGAAGTACAGCTGTCAGGCTTGAGACTGGAATGTAAGCAACAGCAGCTTCCAGAAGTAGCAAGATGGCTGCGGCTCAAAACAGCACCTCTCTTGGCTGGGTGATGATGACAGGAAGTGGAAGGGGTGTGGCTACATGTTTTAGGGCAGACAGGAGCGTCCATTTATCTAACCATATACCATCAAACCATAAACACACTGTTCTTTGATGATGAATGTGTCGGGCATAATCCAAGAACGTCTTCTAAGGGTGTCTTTAAAGACAGCCATTAAGGAAGAAACGTGTCGGGCGGAGCCTCGTGCCAACGTCACCGCGTTTCTGGAACCAGAGGTCCTTGCCAGCATGGTGATATCTTTTTACAACTGCATGTTTTTTAAACCATTGTGAGTGTATTAATCTATTAAATTAATAAGTCATTCGCTTTTATTGTACTGAAGAGGTGCTTTTATTCTTTTTTTTTTACATAATTACCCCTGTTTGGATTTTTGGTTGGTGGAATTCCAGGTGATAAGAAAAAGTTGGGGAAATAAAGTGGCGGCTCTAGATTGATCAAATATGCGTTACATGACTTCTCTTGAGAAAGAAAGTCATGAAAATCTGGTAAGCAGACACCTTATCACATTCTGGGTGATGGTGGTTGCTGGTGACACTGGTTTGGTGTTGAATTTAAATAAGGAGCAATACATCACGGTTATACTGGATTTAATCATTAAGACTTTTTGTAGACTTTATGAGATTCTTCTAGATTCTTTATTTAATTTTGAAGTGTTCAATATATTAATTTTGTCAAAGTTCACTGTTATTTAAATGATTTGGTTATAGTGCAAGACTATTTTATATAAAGTATATGTTCACCGGGAGGGATACTTTCCCATGTGTTTACAGATTTAAATTAGATTTTTCTTTTTTATTCCACCAGTGTGTGGATATCTTTGTTTGCATATAAATTTGTATCATCATTCTCTTTGCAACCGCCATCTTGCGCCAATTCATAATAGCAAGTGCTAATTCTCATTTTCTAGTAATAGTAGTGGTAGATTTAAGGGCTCTTTCATACATGCGGACCATATGTCCGTATTTCATCCATCCGTTTTCGGATGAAATACGGACATACATGCATGCCTATGGGATAGCGGGTGTCAGCGGATGAGCATCCGCTGACACCTGATATCTTCCGTCTCCGCTATGGTCCGATTCTGCAGACGGAGGAAAACCCTATTTTTTTCATCCGTCTGCAGAGCGGATTGGATGAACACGGACAGACAGTCCATGTTCATCCGATCCCCCATAGAGGAGAGCGGAGATCTGACAGGGCGGTCCCTGCACAGTGTGCAGGGACCGCCCTGTCATCTGTCAGCTCAGCGGGAATCAACGGAGCGATCCCCGCTGAGCAATCGGATGTTCACGGGGCGGATCATTACGGATCCGTCCCGTGTGAAAGGGGCCTTAGGAGAATTAAAATTGTCTTGTTTAATTTGCCTTATGCCGCGTACACACGGTCGGAATTTCCGATGGAAACAGTCCGATGGGAGCTTTTCAACAGATTTTCGGACCGTGTGTATGCCCATCGGTCTTTTTCTGTCGGAATTTCCGACGGACTTTGGATTGAGAACCTGTTCTCAATTTTTCCGATGGAAAACCTTTCTATCGGATTTTCCGATCGTGTGTATGCAATTTCGACATGCAAAATTCCGACGCATGCTCGGAAACAATTAGACGCATGCTCTTCCCTTCCCATTAAACTTCCCTTTTATAGTGCTGTCGAACGTGTTTTATGCCGCTGTGTTACTGACCGTCGGAATTTGATGTGACCGTGTGTAGGCAAGACAGTTTGAGCGAAATTCCGTTGGAATTCCGACGGGAAAACCATCAGAGCTTTTTCCGACGAGAATTCCGACCGTGTGTACGCGGCATTAGATGATTATATTTCATTTTTGTAATGAGTGGCCATTACTTTTTGCATGAAATGGTGTGAGCTTTTTGGTAAGATTGTGTACGTTATTCACTCTGTGTATGTCATATATATATATGAGGCAATAAAATTGTAATAAAATAAAGTACAGTGCCTTGAAAAAGTATTCATACCCCTTGAAATTTTCCATATTTTGTCATGTTACAACCAAAAACGTAAATGTATTTTAGTGGAATTTTATGTGATAGACCAACACAAAGTGGCACATAATTGTGAACTTGAAGGAAAATAATTAATTTTTTTGCAAATTTCTTTACAAATAAATATCTGAAAAGTTTGGTGTGCATTTGTATTCAGTCCCCTTTACTCTGATACACCTAACTAAAATCTAGTGAAACCGATTGCTTTCAGAAGTCACCTAATTAATAAATAGAGTCCACCTGTGTGTAATTTAATCTCAGTATAAATACAGCTGTTCTGTGAAGCCCTCATAGTTTTTTTTAGAGAACCTTAGTGCACAAACAGCATCATGAAGGCCAAGGAATACACCGGACAGGTCAGGGATAAAGTTGTAGAGAAGTTTAAAGCAGGGTTAGGTTATAAAAAAAAAATCCCAGGCGTTGAACATCTCACAGAGCACTGTTCAATCCATCATCCGAAAATGGAAAGAGTATGGCACAACTGAAAACCTACCAAGACATGGCAGTCCACCTACACTGGCAGGCCGGGCAACTCCACAAATCTGGCATTTATGGAAGAGTATAAGAAGCCCAGTTTAAGAGAGCCATAAGAAGCCCAGTTTGCAGTTTGCAAGAAGCCATGTGGGGGACACAGCAAACATGTGGAAGAAGGTGCTCTGGTCAGATAAGACCAAAATGTAAATGTAATGCTATGTGTGGTGGGAAACTAACACTGCACATCACCCTGAACACCATCCACTGTGAAACATGGTGGTGGCAGCATCATGTTGTGGGGATGCTTTTCTTCAGCAGGGACAGGGAAGCTGGTCAGAGTTGATGGGAAGATGGATGGAGACAAATACAGGGCAATCTTAGAAGAAAACCTGTTATGCCGAATACACACGATTGGACTTTCCGGCGGACTTAGTCCGACGGACTTTGCAGATGAGGTCCGCCGGACTTTCAAGCGAACGGACTTGGCCACACACGATCACTCCAAAAGTCCGCCGGATTCGAACGTGATGACGTAGAATAAGGAAGTTCATAGCCAGTAGCCTAGCGTCGGTTTTAGTCTGTCGGACTAGCACAGGGGACAATTTTGAAGCCAGTCTTATTTCTAGGTCCGCCAGACTTTTGGGAAGAAAAAGTCCGCTGGAGCCCACACACGATGGAATTGTCTGACGGACTCGTGTGTATGCGGCATTAGAGTCTGCAAAAGACCTGAGACTGGGGCGGAGGTTCACCTTCCAGCAGGACAACAACCCTAAACATACAGCCAGAGCTACAATGGAATGGTTTATATCAAAGCATATTCATGTGTTAGAATGGCCCAGTCAAAGTCCAGACTTAAATCTAATTGGGAATCTGTGGCAAGACTTGACAATTGCTGATCACAGACGCTCTCCATCCAATCTGACAGAGCTTGAGCTATTTTGCAAAGAAGAATGGGCAACAATTTCACTCTCTAGATGTGTAAAGCTGGTAGAGACATCCCCAAAAAGACTTGCAGCTGTATTTACAGTGAAAGGTGGTTCACTTTTCACATATTTATTTGTAAAAAATTTGGAAAACCATTTATCGTTGTCCTTCCACTTCAGAATTATGTGCCACTTTTGTTGATGTATCACATAAAATCCCAATAAAATACATTTATGTTTTTTGTGGAAAATTTCAAGGGGTATGAATACTTTTTCAAGGCACTGTACATATATTCATTGCATGCAAAGTTGCGTTTATGTGAATATTTGGTGGGGGCATGGGATCCATAGCCTTTATCAGATTCTTAAAGGGGTCTGTGACTCAAGAAAAGGTTAAGAACCCCCTTCATTAACAGGCAATTTTTTGCGATACGGCATTGCGTTGCTTTAACTGACAATTGCGCGATCGTGCAACACTGTACCAAAATAAAATTGATGTCCCTTTTTTCCCAAAAATAGAGCTTTCTTTTGTTGGCATTTCATCACCTCTGCGGTTTTTATTTTTTGCACTATAAACAAAAAAAGAAAATTTTGAAAAAAATATATTTTGTACTTTCTGCTATAAAACATATCCAAAAAATAAAAAAAATAAAATTTCTTCATTTAGGCCAATGTGTATTCTGCTACATATTTTTGGTAAAAAAATCCCAATAAGCGTATAATGATTGGTTCGCGCAAAAGTTATAGCGTCTACAAACTATGGGATATATTTGTGGAATTTTTTTTTTTCCTAGTACTGGCTGCGATCAGTGATTTTTAGTGGAACTGCGACATTGTGGCGGACAGATCTAACACTAAGTGACACTTTTTGGGGACAAGTGACACCAATACAAACAGGGCGATCAAGTTTTATAGCATTTTTATTAATATTTTTTTTTTATACTAGTAATGGCGGCGATCAACGATTTTTATTGTGACTGCGACATTATTGCGGACACATCGGACATTTTTGACACATTTTTGTGACCATTGTCATTTATACAACAATCAGTGCTATTTAAATGCACTGATTCCTATGTAAATTACACTGGCAGTGAAGGAGTTAACCACTAGGGGGTGGGGAGGGGCTAAGTGTGACGTGTGTGTTTTTTTTTTTTACAGTAGGGGGTGTGGCTTTACGTCTGACGTCACTGATCCGATGACAGGGAACAGCCGATCAGTGTTAGTTGCGCTAGGAAGCACGGGGAGAGGTTTGTTTACACAGACCTCTCCCCGTTCTTCGGCTCTGTGACCCGATCGCGGGACACCCGCGGCGATCGGGTCCGCTGGTCCCGCGGCCACGGTCACGGAGCTCAGGACCAGGTCGCAAGAGCGCCGCCGTAGGCGCGCGTGACCCACGGCTGGGCTCTTAAAGGGCCACGTACAGGTACATGATTGTGCCCAGCCGTGCCATTCTGCCGACGTATAACGCCGTGAGGCGGTACCTTAAGTGGTACCTTAAGATCAAAGATACAACTATGTTGGTGTCCCTTGTCAATTTTACATTGTATTTTTTTAAATGTAACTGCCTACTCCCAAACTGTCATTTGAAGTAAAACACATAGCCAAGTATTATTCTACACAATGTTTTTATTGTGCATTAAAAAAAGAAAACAAATAAAATTAGACATGCTATCTGCCAATAGAACATAACCAAAACGTGCATTCTATGCATCCAAAAATATAGAAAATATACCAAATCAAATCATTATTCAATCAAAAAAATAATGTCAAAGCAATAACTCCAAGGCCAAACACGTTATCTCCTCCGATTCCGCAACATGTCTGCTTGACGAACGGGCGTTCAGAAACAAACTGAAAAGTGCGAAATGAAAAGTGCGAAACGAAAAGCGTGAAATGAAAAGCGCGAATCAACACTCACCAAACTTCTACTAACAGAAAATTAGCAGAAGGAGCCCAAAGGGTGGCACTAAAGAGCTGAAAAACAATGTAGTACGTCCAGGGCTGCTGATAGGGCAGTACAACCAGCCCTGTTGTACCGGGCCCAGCCAGCAAGGGGGGGCCCAAGCAGATTTCCCAAAAGTGGAACTTCTGCTCATCTTATTCCTCCGGTGCCACAATTGGCACCTTTTGGGGGGGAGGGGGGACAAGGTACCAGGTATCCTTTTCCATTTCCGGGAGTCCCTGCTAATGAGCTGTGACGTCACCACGGGGGTTCCCTCCTCCTCCCTCAGCCACCAGGCCAATATGAGAGAGGAGCCAGGCCTCGCGCATGCGCAGTAGGCTTCCCGGAGTGAAGCCGAAAAGGCTACACTGCCGGGTTCCCTTACTGGCAATGGCGGCAGCAGCACCCGACAGCTGATGGATACATCAGCTGCGGGTGCCGTCATTGCTGGACTCCAGGACAGGTAAGTGTCCATTTATTAAAAGCCAGCAGCTGCAGTATGTGTGGCTACTGGCATTTAATGTTTATTTTTTGGGGGGGCGAAACACCGCTTTAAAGGTTCACCTTTTGGAACATCTTACATGTTTCAGCTCCTACCACCATTCCCCCAGATTTCGTGACAGCATCGGGTCAGGGGCGGAGCCAGGGGTGGGTTGTGGGCGGGGCCCATTCAGGTACGCTGTATGGGGCCCCAAGATTTCTAACAGCAGCCCTGAGTACATCACTACATTCGTATTTGTTGGCCAACAATTGTGTGGCCGTGTGTATGCAAGACAAGTTTGGGCCAACGCCCTTCGGACAAAATTTCACGGTTTTGTTGGCCAACAATCCGATCGTGTGTACGAGGCTTAAGAGCTGGCGGAGGACAGATGCAGCATCCACCTAGGTAAGTATGATTAAAAAAAAAAAATGATTACCATACTTCTCTTTTAAGCAGTGTGCGTTTAGTACCACTTAAACGTTCAGCAGTTTACACTTTGTAACCCACTGGGGAAACATATAAAAAACATTTATATATAAAACCTTGAGAGTGTGAATCCAGCCTTCAGAAGGTCTCCTCTGGTGGTAATGATGTTACAGTAAGCCGTAGTCACCTGAGAGATGAACCGTTACATTCTAAAGCTGATACCCCGCTGCCAGTAACTGTCTATAGAGCGAAGAACATCTGCCTGTAGGTAAGTCATACAGTTTTATGTGTAGAAATTTAGGAGAATCACATGTAAGCATGTAAATAATCCAGACAGTTCACGTTTCACATCCAGGGTGGTCCAATTAAAGGTTTAATAACCAAAAACAAAATTAACAGTATGTGTTTATGACACGGAATACATGAAATACTAGTGGTTAGGTCTGATACAGGACATATGTTCCCAAATCTTTATAATACCTTCAGCCAATTCCCTCCTTTTATTGGGAAGCTTAGCTTGTTCTGACGTTATTTATTTCTGCCGTTTGTTTTGCCAAAACCACGTAAGCTTTGTTGGGTAATTAACTCAGTCAGTGTAATTTTAGCTTATTGACTACTTAGTTTACTGTCAAAACTGTGCTTTTTTGAAATTTTCCATAACCCCCCCCTAAAAAAAAAACTGGCATTCCAAGAATATGAAGTATTACACATTGCAGAACAAAAAAACATTGTACTGTGAGAAAAGGACACATACTGGAAAAAATGAAAAGTTTTGTACTCTGAAGAACGTCTGTTACTTCTGTCGACTATTTCTTTGCATTGGTGTTGTAGTATGTCTATACAAATCGCACCCCAAAGTCACCAAAAGTAGTACATAAACTACTTTTGGGAACCTGTGCAGTGCCGCAAAGTTGGCGTCGCACCAATTCTGACGGTGCCATTGCCGGCAATAGCCGCAGATTTGGCATGCGATTTGACATGTCTAATCGAATGCCAAATCGCTGCAATGTGAACCTAGGCTTGATGTGATTTTTTACACTCTATGGCATTGAAGTCGGATTAACCACTTTAAGACCAACCTCGTTTTGGATTTTAGGTGTTTACATGTTAAAAACAGTTATTTTTTTGCTAGAAAATTACTTAGAACCCCCAAACATTATATATTGTTTTTTTTTTTTCTAACACCTTAGAGAATAAAATGGCGGTCGTTGAAATACTTTTTTTCACACCGTATTTGCGCAGCGGTCTTACAAGTGCACTTTTTTTGGAAAAAAATCACTTTTTTGAATAAAAAAATAAGACAACAGTAAAGTTAGTCCAATTTTTTTATATATCGTGAAAGATAATGTTACGCCGGGTAAATTGATACCCAACATGTCATGCTTCAAAATTGCGCCCACTCGTGGAATGGCGTCAAACTTTTACCCTCAAAAATCTCCATAGGCGATGTTTAAAAAATTTGACAGGTTGCATGTTTTGCGTTACAGAGGAGGTCTATGGCTATAATTATTGCTCTCGCTCTACTGATCGCGGCGATACCTCACATGTGTGGTTCGACCACCGTTTTCATATGTGGGCGCTACTCATGTATGTATTCACTTCTGCACGCAAGCTCGTCGGGATGGGGCGCTTTTTTTTTTTCTTATTTATTTTTCTTGATTTTATTTATTTTTACACTGTTTTTTTTTTTTTAAAATTGGCTCACTTTTATTCCTATTACAAGGAATGTAAACATCCCTTGTAATAGAAAAAAAGCATGACAGGTCCTCTTAAATATGAGATCTGGGGTCCAAAAAAAATGTAATTTAAAAAAATGACATTTGAAAAATGTGCCTTTAATGCCCCGTACACACGGTCGGATTTTCCGACGGAAAATGTCCTATCGGACAATGTTGTTGGAAATTCCGAACGTGTGTAGGCTCCATCGGACTTTTTCCGTCGGATTTTCCGACGGACAAAGTTTTATCTCCTGCTCTCAAATTTCCGACAACAAAGTCCTATCGGACTTTTTCCGATCGTGTGTAGCGAATTCCGACGGACAAAGTGCCACGCATAAAAAAGAAGAGATAGTGGTGGCGCAAAATTAAACTAAATATTTAAAAGACAAAAAGCTGACAGATAATAGACATAAAAATGCCAATTAAAAGCTCCGGGTAAATAATTAAGCATACATATGATAAAAAGTATCAAGCAATAGTGCGTAAAGTGGTGTGATAAAAACCAAATCATGTGATAAAAGCAATCCTGGTTAAAAATGCATCATAAAAGTCGCATGGTGTGACTGGATAAAATAACAGTGCATCCAAGTGTATATAAAATCAGTGATGTGATATAAAAAAAACGTGATGGAGATCCTTAAAAGCATATAATGTGCATCCAATAAATTGTGAGAAGGAAGTGATCCAAACGGATAAAATCAATATATCATATGAGTGATATAGGGACTTGAATAATATAAAGTGTCCGGTAGATCACGTGTCCCGACGCGTGTTCGTCACTAGTCACGTGACTTCATCTGAAGTCACGTGACTAGTGACGAACACGCGTCGGGACACGTGATCTACCGGAAGTGACGCCACCGAGCTCGAAGCTCGTTTTTACCCTGTATCTGTATTCACTGTTTAATGTGAGTACCCATTTTACTTGTTTACCTGTTTGATTGTAATAAATGCTCGTTTATCACTGACATACTACACTATGAGGCAATTTTATTTCATGTGCATATTGAGGTGAAAACCAACCCCCCACCCCCCTTCCCTGCCCCTGCCTGGATAAGGAGTAAGCTGAAGGGAACTACACGGAACATACAGACAGAAACTACCTGGGAGAGATAATTGAAAAACCAGAAAGACATCCCCGGGAGGACGGTCACCTATGACCATAAAGACCCATATTATACTGCTGTAACCTTACAGCTGTAAGGTAAGGGGCCACCCATATCCCCATTAGGATTGCACGAGAAAAACACACGGATCACTGCACAGGATTTATAAATTATCCCTTATCACCACCGGACACCTCAGCACAGAGATTTTGCCTTTTGTTGGATAGAAGATACCAAATTCACCTTGTACTTATGCTATATATGGACTTCTTACTTGGACTTTTTTACCTTGCGATTTTTTAATCGCCATTCACAACTTTAGCATTTGCATTTATTCTTTCACTTCAGTCTGCCATTAAGACTTAGTTGGCACGGATCTGATACCAGTGGCGGTGCGTGCATAGAGGGCGCAGGAGCGCCGCCCCCCCCTCTCCTGCACCGCTCTATCACCAATAGATAGATTCATGCATTGCATGAATCTATCTATTGTCACCGCTGCCGCCCCCTATTCAGGTGTCCGGCCCCTGATCGGGCGCCGGGCATCTGAATTACAGTGGGGGGGGGGGGTGTTGCTGGAAGCGCCCCTATTAGAGCTGTAAGCTCTAATAGGGGACCCTATTAGAGCGGTGTGCTCTAATAGGCTTCCCTAAGTGTAAACAGCGGGCGCACGGCTGTGCGTTCGCTGATTACACAGTATTGTGTTAGGGAAGCGAATACATCGCTTCCCTAACACAGACCCGCCTCTCAGCCAATCAGGTTGCCAGGTCTGTTACCTGTCACCTGATTGGCTGAAGTCACAGGCGCTGTGATTGGACGCTAGGCGTCCAATCACCTAGCGTCCAATCACAGCAGAAGAAGACAGGAGGAGCGCGGGAGAAGACATCCGACGGAGACACCGCTCGTCGCCTGACGCCATCACCAGCCGCACACCGGGACAAGGTAAGTGCAGAGGGCAGGCAGGGGGCACAGTGGCAGCACTTGAGGGGCACAGTGGCAGCACTTAAGGGGCACAGTGGCAGAACTTGGGGCACAATGGCAGCACTTAAGGGGCACAATGGCAGCACTTAAGGGGCACAATGGCAGAACTTGGGGCACAATGGCAGAACTTGGGGCACAGTGGCAGCACTTGGGGCACAGTGGCAGCACTTAAGGGGCACAGTGGCAGAACTTGGGGCACAATGGCAGAACTTGGGGCACAGTGGCAGCACTTGGGGCACAGTGGCAGCACTTGGGGCACAGTGGCAGCGTTTGATGGGCACAGTGGCAGCACTTGGGGCACAGTGGCAGCGTTTGATGGGCACAGTGGCAGCGTTTGATGGGCACAGTGGCAGCGTTTAATGGGCACAGTGGCAGCGTTTGATGGCACAGTGAGGCTGTTTGTTTGCGCCCCCCCAAAAATTTTGAGCACCAGCCGCCACTGTCTGATACTATTATATATTTTTCACCTTGGCATTTGAGATTTCTCAGTCTCCTTTGTTCTGTTGCACTTTATATTATTCAAGTCCCTATATCACTCATATGATATATTGATTTTATCCGTTTGGATCACTTCCTTCTCACAATTTATTGGATGCACATTATATGCTTTTAAGGATCTCCATCACGTTTTTTTTATATCACATCACTGATTTTATATACACTTGGATGCACTGTTATTTTATCCAGTCACACCATGCGACTTTTATGATGCATTTTTAACCAGGATTGCTTTTATCACATGATTTGGTTTTTATCACACCACTTTACGCACTATTGCTTGATACTTTTTATCATATGTATGCTTAATTATTTACCCGGAGCTTTAAATTGGCATTTTTATGTCTATTATCTGTCAGCTTTTTGTCTTTTAAATATTTAGTTTAATTTTGCGCGCCACTATCTCTTCTTTTTTATTCCACTTGGGTTCAGACATTTCCTCTAAGTGTGCGCAGCATTCCTTTAGTATTGTTCGGTGTGTTGGCGCAGGATTAACTTTTCTAACTTTTTAAAGTGCCACGCATGCTCAGATCACATTACAAGACCCAAGCTATTGGCTACTAGCCTCTACGTAGTCCCGTCGTACGCAACGAACGTCACCACGTTCAGACCGTGTGTATGCAACACCAGTGTCGGACAAAATCCGTCGGAAAAAATCCGATGGATTTTGTGGTCGGATTTTCCAACCGTGTGTACGGGGCATTAGAGGTATGGGCGGAAGTGACGTTTTGACGTTGCTTCCACCCTGCTATGGTATAGAGACGGGTGGGGGCCATCTTAGCCTCACTCGTCTCTATACCCAGCCAACGATAAGACCCGATCGCCTCCGCCGCTGCCGACGGCTCTGGTAAGCGGCGGAGGGCGCGGGAGAGCGGCGGGAGGGGTGGGGGCACCTCTCCCGCCGCCGATAACGGTGATCTCGCGGCGAATCCGCTGCGATGACCGCCATTATCGGAATTATGACCGGCGCCTGAAGAGATGGATATCTCGGTTGTGGCAGCAGCTGCTGCCGTTACCGAGATATCCCTCTTCAAAATCAGGACGTACATCGTCGTGCGCTGGTCGTAAAGTGGTTAAAGTAGGTCCAAAGTAGTGCAGGAACCTTTTCCAAAGTCAGAGCGACTTGTGTTGGATCAGTTAAGACCAGGGACTAGCAGTGCGGTGAGTGGCTGGTGGGGCCCCTGGCTACTAGTATCAGAGCCAAATACACACCCACATCACCATTTAGTGAATAAACCCCCACAGCGTAGCTGAGCGCTGTGAGATGAAAAATGTCATCTTCCTCTTCAGCTCATTGGCTTACGCTTAAAAACGTGGGCGTCAGGAAGCAGGCGGTCAATTCGATTCCCCCAGACAAATAAGCGTCTGGTGAAAGGATTTTATTGGACAGCAGATTTTTATTTTTTATTTCTGCATTTTGTAAAAGCCCTGTAAATGCTGAAATTTCACTTGTCAAGTACAGGGCTGTTACAGAAATAAAATAAAAAAAATACACTGTGCTCTATATAGCTGCCAACAGTCCTGATTTTATTAAAACAAGTCCTTATGTTGGTTAAATTAGTAAAGTATGAGAACTAATGAAGGTGCCATATATAATCTATATAATAAAAGAATAGAACCTGAACCATTCTCTGATTATCTAGATTATATATGGCACCTTCATTGTTCTCATAGTTTACAATATTAACCAGCATAAGGACCAGTGATGTAAGTAACTCAGTTAAAATAAATGGAGTTACTTAACGCAGTTACTTTAGAGGGTAACGAGTAATCGAACTGATTACTCTTCCCCTCATGGTAATGCAGTTCCCATTACTTGGGCAGCATTACCACAATTACATCTACCGCCCGGGAGGCCCGCCGTGGCACGCTGCCTGGCCGTTTGTCTCGCTGCGGGGAGGGGGGCTTTTGCCCGCTGAGCTGAGAAGAGGCTGAGACTGAGAGACTGTCTGGACTGCCTGTTCTTTCACGAAGTGTCTGGCTGTCACCAGTTGTCCGAAGTGTACTGCGCATGCGCAGCGCATGCGCAGTACGGAGCATGAAGATTTTCGGAAATTGTCGGAAGATGAACGGCGCCTGCGCCGTGAGTCGAGGTGAAGCCCCCACCATCCAAGCGGACATAGGGTTATGGAAACTTAGAGGGCCCCTCGCAGGCTCGCTTTGCTCGGCTCTTTTATATTCTAACTCTATGTCCACTTGGATGGTGGGGCTTGAAAGTGGACTCATGGCGCAGGCGCCATTCATCCTCGTCAATTTTCGGAATATGGGTGTCTTGTGTACCGCGCATGCGCAGTACACATCGGACACTTCGTGATGGGGGACGGTTAATGATAGTACACCCCATCCCGCCCCACCTATCCAGAGAGAGAGAATGTAGGGAGGCGGGGCAGAGTGAAGGGGAGGGTCTCTCTCTCTCCCCATGAGGAAAGGCATCCCTGTAGTGGAGGCATTTAAGTAAGTGACTGTCTGACAATTCAAATTGCAGTGCAATCGATCCATCCCAAGTCCTCCACCACCTCTGCTTCTTACTGATCCCACCCCTACCCACCCACCCACCATCACTTCTACAACAGAGGTGATGGGGGGGATTGGGTAGGGATGAGATCAGTGGTGGTGGAGGATGGGATCAGTAAGAGGCAGAGATGATGGTGGGAGAGGATGGCACCACCACCGCTGCCACCCCCCCAAGTACCACCGCCGCCACCCCCCCCAAGTACTGTACACCACCACCACTGCCACCCCCCCAAGTACACCACCACCACTGCCACCCCCCCAAGTACCACCGCTGCCACCCCCCCCAAGTACTGTACACCACCACCACTGCCACTCCCCCAAGTACACCACCACCACTGTCCCCCCCCCAAGTACCACCGCTGCCACCCCTCAAGTACCACCGCTGCCACCCCCTCAAGTACCACCGCTGCCACCCCCTCAAGTACCACTGCCACTCCTGTCACAGTTACTTTGCTGAGTAACTAATTACTTTTCCAATGTAGTAACTGTAGTAGTAATTTGTAACTTAACTAATTACTTTTTTAAATTAAGATGACCAACACTGATAAGGACATATGTAAACAGCATTCAAATCACACATCGCTGCGAATGTCTAAACATGTAACCTGTAAACATTTGTAAAGCGTCACCTATGGAGATTTTTAAGTACTGAAGTTTGGCTCCATTTCACAAGTGTGCGCAATTTTTAAAGTGTGACATGTTAAAGAGGTGTTCCCCTAAAAAAAAAAAAAAAAAATTAAAAGTCAGCAGCTGACTTTTAATAATCGGACACTTACCTGTTCCAGGGTCCAGCGATGCGGGGGGTCGAAGCTCCGCTCGCCCCCTGATCTGCTCGGCAGCTCCGGCATTGCAACTGTGGGCACCTGGCTGTGGCTTCACAGCCGGGCACCCACTGCGCATGTGCGAGCGACGCCGCGCGCCGTGATTGGCCGCACAGTCATCTAGGACCTGTCACGTGTCCCAGATGACTGACAGGAGGGAGGGAGCCCTTCCTGCGCCGAGGGGAAGGGATGTCACCAGCCCAGGCACCGAAGGAGGCAGACTACGAGGGACCCCCCTAGCAACAGGCATTTAGAGGTGAGTAAAAAAATTTTTTTTTCCAATTATTTTATTTATTTATTTTTTAGGAATTTTAAGCATTTTTATTTTTTTTTTTTCTTTAGGGGGAAACACCACTTTAAGTATCTATTTACTCGGTGTAACATCATCTTTCACATTATAAAAAAAAATTGGGCTAACTTAAAGGGGTTGTAAACCTTCCAGTTTTTTCACCTTAATGCATCCTATGCATTAAGGTGAAAAAACATCTGATAGTTACAGCCCCCCGGTTTACTTACCTGAGCCCTCGAAAGCCCTGCATCGAGAACGCGCTGGCTTCTCAGCTCTTCTCGGCCCAGTCTTCTCTGCTCTTCATTGGCTAGATTGATAGCAGTGCAGCCATTGGCTCACGCCAATGTCAATCAAATCCAAATGACATTCCCTAGCGTGTCTGCTAAAACAATATATATAATGTTTGGGGGTTCTGAGTAATTTTCTAGCAAAAAAATTATGATTTTTAAATGTAGGAAAGAAGTGTCAGAATTGGCCTAGGTGACAAGGGGTTAATTACCATAAGTAATATACAAATAATCATTATATATTGTATTTAAGGTAATTTACTATATTTTCAAAAACTGTACTCAAGCAGGTGGCTTAACCGACAGAATAATGAAGTTTGAAGTTATAACTTCAAACCAGTAATTTCACAGTAAATAGATAAATAAATTATGTTATAACACAGGGCTCAAAATTTCAACTCCTGAGCCACTAGCCAGGCCTTAAGAGTTACTCGTCATTAGTTGCCCCACCCAACCACTACCCTGCCCTGACCCTAAGTTTGACCCTAAACACGCCCTCGTAAATTATCTCATGAAATTACACTGTTAAATGTTTTATGCAGAATTAAGTTCCAAAAATAAATATTAACAACAACTTTAACACTATTAACATAAAGCATATCAGTACCCATCAGTGCAGCCTCATCAGTGCCCATCAGTGCAGCCAATCAGTGCCCATCAGTGCAGCTGATCAGTGCAGCCTATCAGTGCCCAGCAGTACAGCCGATCAGTGCAGTCTATCAGTGCAGCCTCATCAGTGCCCATCAGTGCAGCCTCATCAGTGCCCATTAGTGCAGCCTTATAGGTGACCATCAGTGCAGTTTATCAGTTCCGCCTCATCAGTGGCCATCAGTGCAGCATACCCTTTCCCACCAGTGCAGCATACCATTGCCCATCAGTGCAGCCTCATCAGTGCACATCAGTGCAGCCTATCAGTGCCCATCAGTGCAGCATACCATTGCCCACAAGTGCAGCATACCATTGCCCACCAGTGCAGCATACCATTGCCCATCAATGCAGCATACCATTGGCCATAAGTGCAGCCTATCATTGCCCATATGTGCAGCCTATCATTGCGAAAAGTGAAGCCTCATCAGTCATCCGTGCCCAGCAATGCATCATGGAGGAATCGCAAGGTTTGGGCGGCCGGATGACACAGAGCGGTGATCTCCCGCTGAGAATTGTATATGAATAGCCGTGCTGTCAATTGAAGTCCCGTCTCCTGGCGAATCTAATAGACAGCAAACTGGTCCAATGCTGGTCAGGAGGCGGTATTTCATTTGACAGCGCGGCTGTTCATATACAAGCCGCGTCTCAGCGGGAGATCCCCGCTCTGTGTCCTCTGGCTGCCCCGATCCTTCTGACAGTTTCCTGGCTGATCGTTTCTGGCAGAAGCGTTGATGGCTTTTTTACAGGACATCAGAGGGAACCCCTCCTCCGGGCCGCTCTGATGGCCGCACCGCTTCTGACAGAAACGATCAGCCAGGAAACTGTCAGCCTAGTCTGCCCCTACTCCTCACCCTCCCTCTGCTAAATTCCACTCGCCAAATACGAGTGGAAATTTTGAGGGCTGATTTCATATAAATAACTCACATTGCCTCTTGGGAATCAGGAAGGATTTTTTCCCCCGCTAAAGCAAATTGGATCATACTTTATTGTTATTTTTTGGCTTTTTTTGCCTTCCACTGAATCAACTGTGGGTATACGATTGTGTATATGCAGGCCTTCTATTCGTTTTTTTTTTCTATTGGTTGAACTAGATAGACTTGTGTCTTTTTTTCAACCTGACTAACCATGTAACTATTTAAATTTTCTATGAATATATAAATGGTCAGTTTCGGTGACATGCAATAAGTTGACTTTGATGTGTAAATTCGATAATTTGCTGTGTATTTTAATTCCGGTGTATGAGGGGCCCACTGAACATGATGGGCTCTTGGCCCCTCCAAGGTCTATCTGGTCCTGCTAAGTATGGGTAGCCTGCATTACCTACCAAATTAGACAGAACAAACAATATAACATAAAATACAGTTTGGAACACTGATGATAAAGAAGGTAAAAAAAAAAAAAAAAAAGAAAACATTGAAGTTTTGCATACAGACATGACAATTTTTTTATGATGCATAGCCCCACCTAGACTACATCAAATTTAGCATCTTCCGGAAAGCAGTGCAGGCTTTTTTTTACAGGACATCAGAGCGGCCTGGGGGGAAAGAGCGTGGAAAGAGATGGCCAGCAGGCAACACTACACAACATGAAAAACAAGTAAGCTTATACTAAATTGTCAAAAATAATAATTGTTTGTATTGCTATTAAAATGCTGGTTTCATAAAATGAAAGTGTATGCTGTGACCATAGAACTCTTTTAATGACTACAAATTAACAAAAATGCTTTGCAGTAAGGCCTAATTTACATTGTAGTTGGGGGCAGTACAAATGTAGCTCAGTCATGCATTTTTACTGCCCCCCAACTGCTCCCCTTTAAGCTGCAAAGGCAGTGGAGGAGGGTGATATACCACACCATAGTTGCAGCACACTAGTGTGTGATTTAAAAGAGAAATTTGGGATTTAAAAAAAACAAACAATTCTACTCACCTAGGTGCTGCATCTGCCCCCCCCTCCGGCTCTGCAGTGAGAACTGAGCGATCAAACACCACGGATTGCTCAGTTCACCCCTCCACTGAGCAGAGAGTGTGACTGTTAGTCTCCAGTTCTCTGCTCTCCCCTCCAGCGCTCACTGGAGCGCTGAGCTGTGAAGGGGGTGGGAGGGGCTGGCTCCTGCTCTCGGGGGATCGCAGAGAGGCTGAGCTAGCTGCAGGTCCAGGCTTCTCGTGGATACTGACCAATTGGGTTTGATCTTTCCTGAGTCTGGACGAGCTGAAAACACGTTACAGAATGAACTGCACTCATGTGATCAGGGATTAAGTCCTGCAGGAATGCATGGGAACGTACGTACGTTTTACTTTTTCTACAGCAGGAACACCGTTCCCGTTAGCAGCCACGCCCTGCAGGACTGGCCTGTGAAGTACTGTATGCGAGCTGCATGGCAGGCAGTGGCGTACCAACTGGGGGTGCTCTTCAGCTCCCATGCATTGCTCTCCAGACCCCCCCAATGCTCTCCAGCACCCCCCCAGAGCACTTCGGCGCCTCTAGTGCTCTCTGCACCCCCTGTGCTCTTCGGCCCCCCTAGTGCTTTTCTATCATGTCTGCAGTCTCTGACCATCTACTGTAGTATGTCTGCAGTCTCTGACCATCTACTGTAGTATGTCTGCAGTCTCTGACCATCTACTGTACCATGTCTGCAGTCTCTGACCGTCTCCTGTAGTGTGTCTGCAGTCTCTGACCATCACCTTTAGTATGTCTGCAGTCTCTGACCATCTACTGTACTATGTCTTCAGTCTCTGACCATCTCCTGTAGTATGTCTGCAGTCTCTGACCTTGTACTGTACTATGTCTGCAGTTTCTTACCGTCTTCTGTACTATGTCTGCAGTCTCTGACCATCTCTTGTATCATGTCTGCAGTCTCTGACCATCATGTCTGCAGTCTCTGACCATCTCTGGTATCATGTCCACACACTCTGACCATCCCCTGTAGCATGTTTGCAATTTTTTTTTAGGTGTGTGTGTGAGGGGGGAGGGGGACCTTGAGTGAGTTCCCACACTTTTTTTCCCAGGACTTGACCCCTGCCTGTGATACATAGAAGAAATATATCCAAAAAAGCTTTGGCCAAACTTCTCCTTTAGGATTTTAGGACAGGTGGTAAGGAGGCCCCCTAAATGCCCTCTGTAGAGCGATCCGAATGCAGATTGCTATTTAGAAGACAGTGTTATTTCCCCCACACACAAGCGGATTTTCCGTCAGAAAAAAACTTGGATGGTTTTTCCAACGGAATTCCGCTCAAGCTTGGCTTGCATACACACGGTCACACAAGTTCTATGAACTTTCGACCGTCAACAATACGACGAGCTGAGAAAATGAAGTTCAATGCTTCCGAGCATGCTTAGGAATTTTGCGCGTCGGAACTTGTAGACGATCGCAATTTCGGATCGGAACTTTTTCCGACCGAAAAATAGAGGACATGCTCTCAATCTTTTGCTGGCAAATCCACCAGCAAAGTCCGATGGAGCATACATGGTCAGAATTTCAGACCAAAATCTCTCATCGGACTTTTGCTGGCGGAATTTCCGATCGTGTGTACGGGGCATTAGTGTAAGCAAGGCCTAAGACTGCAGCTTTTTTTTTTTTTCCTGCACAGCTTACATAAGTCTGGAGAAGTGTGTCCGTCATCCCCGGTTCCAGTACATTCAGTGAGTGGGGTGTCTTGAAATTCCTATTAGCTGGTCAGCTGAGGCATCTGCCCTTACAGGCTTTACACTAGGCAGTGTAGCGGAACAGGCACCTGTGCAAAAGCGTGTACAAGTTTGCGATCATGCCCTATGGGAGTGATGGCGAACATTTTTGGGCAGAGCAGTGTGTCAAGAGTCATGAGACTGTGTCCAGAGGAGGAGGAGAAGGGGAGTACAGAATTCCGCTCACCCCACCATATGTCCGATAACCAGGAGGAGATCACACATGGTCCACTACAGTAATGGCCCCTCTAGGAGTCCCAGCCTTCTAAGCTGTCGAGAAGTGCCCCTCATTGAACAGTGCCCGAATTGGCGCATGCGCCGTATGGAATAGCACAACAGCTGATTTGCCGATCAGCTGAGCTGACGTAACCAGGGCGCCTGTGCACATCGTAGGAGGTATTTCTCGATGGGAGATACCATTTCACAGTCACAATTTAAACCTATAAAAACAGCGGGGGAGACCGTAGTTCTCAGATTGTGCAACGCTGCTGCTGGAGGGCGGCTAGTGGCTGTTTTGAAGAGCTGGTTTTGTCTGTGTTGCAACCCGCCCTTTCACACAGGCAAAACCGGACCATCAGCACAGCAAACCTGCCCTGCAACACAGACAAAACTGAAACATCAGCACACTGTAAAGCCGCCCTGCAACAGCGAGGCACAATGTGAGAACTACGGTCTCCCCCCCGCTGTTTGTATAGGTTTAAATTGTGGCTGTGAAATGGTATCTCCCATTGAGAGATGCTTCCTACGATGTGCGCTTGCGCCCTGGTCACGTCACTCCAGCTGATCTGCAAATCATCTGAAGTGCGGCACCGTCCTCCACATGCGTGGGTACTATTCAATGGGGGGCACTTCTCGACAGAGCACTGGCACCCAGCACTGCTTAGACTACACCATCCCATCCAGAATCAGATTATAGAATTTAAGTCACTAACATGGTAAATCTTAGTACACCATAGAGCCGTTACCAGCGCACAATCTCCACCGATTGCCTCCAATCTTAACCCTTTTTCGGCCGCTAGCGGGGGTTAAAACCGCTCGGCTAGCGGCCGAATAGCGCTGCTAAAACGACGGTAAAGCGGCACTAAATATAGCGCCGCTTTACCGCCGATGCCCCCACCGCCCCAGTGTGAAAGGGGCCTTCCTCCCCCTGCCTGTTATATAGAGTTGGTGATGGCAGTCAGCTGGGTGCGGTGATTGGGATCAGCTGTAGCTAAACTCCCGGCCGCAGGACATGGCGGCGGATCTCCCTCTACTTGCGATCACCAGACTGCACACTCCAGGGTTTTCAATCCACTCACATCTGTCTAAGCACACCAATCACAGGTAGCCTAGCTAGAGGTCACATGACCCGGCTAGCGATCTGGCGACTTAGCTTGCATGCCCACAGAGAGGGCTCTGCGTGCCAGCTGTGGCGCGCATGCCATAGGTTCACCATCTCTGCCCTATGGCATGTGTGCCTGGCATCAGCACTGGCGCCAAACAGCCTATTTGAGGCTCAGCCTAACTTACTCACTGGTCTTCAGATGTTTCTATGTTACCCCACCCAGTCAGCAAGCACTGATAAATCATAATGTTTAACAATTGGGTAGGCCCTGCATGGGCAAAGCACAGGTTTACTTTAATATACAAAAAGGTCAATTTACTAAAGAGAAACAGGGCTGTTCATTTTGCAAGGGAATTTTCCCTTAGCTTAGTGAATGATGAGAAGTTTTGCTTATTTCTAAATATAAATACTTTTTTTTTTTTTAATTTTCCTTGCATGTGATTGGCTATTCTTTGCAAAAGTAAAAAATTCCTTGCAAAGTGAACAGCATATTTGCCTTTGGTAAATCAACCCTTTCCTTCCTTGTTTATTTTTACAAAAAAACTGGAAGCTGTGATCTGATACTTTGTAGGCATTGCTACTAATGTCATATATACTGTATATATTTAATGGTATTCTATTTTATGCATATGGTTAAATCAGGAGCTCTTATTTGTGTGTGGAGAGACCCTCTATGGACGGATTGGCTTGGGGTGCCAACATCGTGGGCTCCCTGGACAGGTAAGTGTCCTTATACTGAAAGTCAGCAGCTACAGTATTTGTAGCCGCTGACTTTTCATTTTCACTTTTAATTTTCCTCTTTGAATGATTGTAATATTTTCAGGCTCTGCTCAGTAATGCTGCTATTTCAATTATAGAGTATGTGACCTCTGTGCTTCAGCTAATGGCAAACAGCACAAAATTTAATCGGAGACTTAAAGCCCAGTTAAGCCCCATACACACGCTCGGACAATCCGCGGACCAGGTCAGTCGGACTTTGTCCGACGTACTTTGTCCGATGTTGGCGTTGCGTACACACGGTCGGACTACGTTGTCGGAATATCGGGTCCGGAAGAACGTCGTGACGTAAGTCGTCGTCCACGAGATTACAAAAGGGAAGTTCAGCACCACGTCAGGCACCCGTTGGGCTCCTTCTGCTGATCCCGTGTTTATCGAGAGTTAGTGGAAGTTTGGTGACTTAAGATTCGCGCTTCTCAGTTTTCTGACTCAGATCGTTACTGCTCTTCAGTTTGTGCTTGTCGTGCGTATCTGTTTATTAGTGCGTGTAGTCAGTTCGCATTTGTTGGTCATTGCGGCCTATATCTTGATATAGGACGCTTTGATTTGCACTGCTTATTGTCTGCTCGTTGCTGGTATTCACTTCGTTCTTTCAGGCCTTGCTGTTTATCGGTGCTTTCTGTTTGTCCGTTCTGACCAGCCGACCTTTTGTGACCTTCTGAGCGATGTTTCCCGTGCGTACTCGTCGCCGAGTTCGTGCTGTACGCGGAATTGGTGTCGGGCTTTTAGCTTTGACCCAAGACCCGTCCATGAACAGAGTGACGAGGAGTATGTGGACCAAGAATTGGTTGCTTCAGCGTGACCAGTTCTCGCACATGCCTTTGCTTCGTGAGATCCGGGAGAATAATCCTGATGATTTCAGGAACTTTCTCAGGATGACGGACCCCGATTTTCACCGTCTTTTGGCTTTGCTGACCCCCTTTATCAGCCGGCAGGATACCTGCATGAGACAAGCCATTACTCCGGAGCAGAGGCTTGTTGCCACGTTGAGGTACTTGGCGACAGGGAGAAGTCTTCAGGATTTGAAGTTCTCTTCAGGTATCTCTCCCCAGGCCCTGGGAATCATTATTCCAGAGACCTGTTCTGCCATCATTCAGGTCCTGCAGGAGGACTATATTAAGGTAACATTTCTACTTTACTATTCCCTTCTATGTATGCTCTGTTTGCTAATGACTTGTATTTTTGACCTCCTTCCCTAATTACCATGATTGCAATATGTTCTAATATGCTGTGCCCCTTTTCTCCTTCATGCATTTTTCCCTTCACTTACCTCACCAGCATGCTCTTCTGCCCCAATAGACACCTATGGCCTAGTCACTTAAGCAATGTCTTTTGTCTGCTGCATAGTATTGTTTGCCCCAAAACACCCCCTAAAATATGCACAAATGTTTGCTGTGTGGTTTACTTCATGTAGAGCCCCCTTTTTTTGTTCTTTTGGTGGGGGGGGGGGGGCAAACTCATTAGGAACCCCCTCCCCCAACTGCTCTGTCAGATGGTACCAATCCTTTATCTGCTGGCTTTCCCAAGGTCCATACACACTATATACCTACCTCTTTATAGTGCGCATCTTTAGGGATGAATTCAGCAAAGCATGTAGTGCAAGGGACTGCCTCCATACATTCCATTTCCTATTTTTTTGTCTTCTTTCCCTCCTATTAGCTTGCTTGGTAATTTAATAATGTCACACTGTGCCTGCCTTTTTTGGGGGGGGGGGGGGGGTTGAAATGTTATTTGATCTTTCCTGTGGCCTGCCAATAGTGTTAAGTACAGAGGGTCTGGCCAAACTAGCCCACATTATTGAGCCATTTGCCAATCAATGAAGTGCAGAGGGTTAGCTGTCCACCACCCCCCCCCCCCAAAACCCCTAGTTATTGCCAATGGCCCATCAGAAGTGGGGGGATTGATGGGGGGGTGAGTAATCTGTGAAGGGGAGCCTCTACTTTTCTGTGCAAATACTTTCCAGCCTCCAATTTTAGACAATGCTCTTGTTCCAAGATGTTGATTGTCTAATCTGCTTGCAATGTTTAGGTGCAAAGTGACTATTTTTTTTTTCTTGTTTCACTCCACAGTTCCCTTCCACGCCACAGGAATGGCAGACTGTGGCCTCCCACTTTGCCAGCCGTTGGGACTTTCCTAACTGCGGAGGGGCAATTGATGGGAAACACGTCCGCATCGTCCCACCGCCCAACTCGGGGTCCTACTATTATAATTATAAAGGGTTTAATAGTGTAGTGATGTTGGCGGTGGTGTCGGCAACATACGAGTTTATGTATGTGGACGTGGGGATGAACGGCCGGATATCGGATGGTGGGGCCATTACGCACACGGAGTTCTACTGGCGTCTCCAAAGTGGCAGTCTGTGCTTGCCACCTCCAGAGGAGAATGCCGAAGGACTCCCCTTCGTCTTTGTCGCAGATGAAGCGTTTGCGTTGACTCCCCATGTGATGAGGCCGTTCCCGATGAGGACCCTCACCCCGGACCAGAGGGTCTTCAACTACAGGCTGTCCAGAGCCAGAAGAGTTGTGGAGAACGCTTTTGGCATCCTGGCCAGCCGCTTCCGCCTGTTCCTGACGGCATTTAACTTGGCGGAATACAAACTGAACCACATAGTTCTTGCCTGTTGCATATTGCACAACTTCCTCAAAAGACATAACAGGAACTATGTGGTGCCCGTTGGCCCAGATGTGGAGGGCCCTCCAAATGCCGAACTCACAGCCCTTCGAGTGGCACGTCCAGGCTTGCCCCCTCTAAATGCCCGTGTGGTCTGGGACCAATATATGCAGTACTTTGTGGGTAGGGGGGCCATTGCTCTGCCTGACGATGTGTGAGAGGCATTTTTTAATAAATCTGATATTTTAACCAACCTATGATTTCATGTCATTTCAGTCTTCTTTTTAGCTTATTTTACTTTGACATTTTTTCCCTTTGCCTTCGACAGTGGGAATGCACTTTCTGGGCAAAAGGAGGTAACAGTCTCTTCTTCCCAAAAAGATTATTCTCATGTTGTGTGTTTGCTACCTAATCTTTGGTCTAGAGAAGGTTTGTACTGCATAACTGACACCCAAAATACTCCTTTTCATCACCAGGTCTGACATGTGTGTATTCTCCAAAATGCTGTGCTCCGTGTTTTCGTACAAAGCACTGTGGGTGTCATTTACATAAGTCAAATCCGCTATGCTCTACAAGTGCATTGAAAAAGTTCCCCGGGAAAGAAAATTGGAGTGCAAAGTGGATTTGCCTTTAGTAAATAACACCCATTGCCCCCCATATCCTTTTCATTTTACATACATAATGCATTGTGTTTTTTAAATAAGGAAGCCACACATTTAGAAAAATAAAAGTTTACTAGGAAAACATTCCCAAGTGCGTTTACAATCTTCACGCCAAAACTGACAACATCTTGGTTATTTACAACATTGTTTACAAACATTCCGCAATTGGTAAAACCAGGCATGGAGCAAAACAGAACCTAGGAACTTGGAAAGTTCAACTTTGTAAAGTGAAGACAAGATCAGACATGACTATATGTTCAAAGTGTGTTTGATCTTGCCTTCATCACATGGGGGGGTCACCCCCGAAAAGTGGAAATTTGGAACATGCACACAATTTGGGACTGAAAATGGTCATTAGATGGTAAAACACATGCCTAGAAGCTTCAAAAGTGCCATTTTCCATCATGGGGATGAATGGACGTTTTTTTGGGGGTGCAACCCCTTCACCACAACCACTTTCGTAGTTCGTAAAGTGTTTGCACCCCCAAAAAAACGTTGCCATTCATCCACCATGGTGGGAGCTAGCACATGTGGACACAATGTGTGCATGTTAAAAATTTCAGACAGTTTTTAAGTTGCAAATGTGTTCTGAAGCTGGCACAAATGTGTGTTAATTACTTGGTGCGTTTTCATATTTTTCCTAAAATATCAATGATGTTCTTCAATTTTTGTTGAACATCATTGATGTTTTGCTTTATGTAATCTAGATCTCTATTGCAGACCATTATCTCTCCGATGAGTACGTGGGCACTCTCTGTGGTAAAGTGCGATTTTTCTTCCACAACATCCACGTCACCTAAAAACCACAAACAAACAAAAATGGGGTGTTGGAAATGAGGCAGCCATACATGGATTAGCTTACCAGTAGCTGTGTTCTCCCACACTCACCTGTTGTGGTGACAATTTCTCCAAGTTCGATGATCTCTCCTTCCTCCTCCTCCTCCTCCTCTGCTTCTGCTCTTTCCCCTTTTTTGGTAGGTGTTGGTTTGGGGGTTTCCTCAGACGGCCCAAGTTTTCGCTCCCCTATGAGAATGTCCAAAAGGAAGATTTAGCAACACAAGCTATTGAGGGCAGAAATAGGAAATGACAAACATTGCTTGAAAGTGACGGACACTATTTTAGTTTGGCCAGTTACAAATGTCAACTACATGAATGAAGTCACTTTGTAAAGGTGCTAAACTGACTAGCTTTTTGGTAGAAGTTTGTGTGATGGAGACCCCCCTCTAGTATCCACTGGAGCACATGTGTGGAAAAGCATAATAAAAAGGGGGTTTGGGTGTCCCAGCACTAGTGCTCTAGAGTCCAGATGGGTAAACAGCTACTGAGTGACCTCTCCTTTACATTGAATAAATTGGCTTTACATTCTTGATGACATTTCTAGTGAGAACAAACTTCCTTTCCCCAAAAAAACACCAAACATCGTATTATAAGTGGCCGAACGATCGAGGTTGCGTACGATCGAATGCACACACACACGACCATGACAGTGGCAGAAAGATCGAGGCTGAGTACGATCGAATGCACAGACGAACCTGAAAGTGGCCATTTTGGAATGTACAACTTGGTAAAAATCAAAACACAATGGAGCAGTATGCAAGCAAGAAATCAAACACAAAACACAACTACTTACTTTTTTGAAGAATTCTCTTGATCTTTCTGTACTGATCGGCCTCCCTCAGTTTCAGGTCTGACCAGCGTTTCCTGAGTTGCTCCTTGGATCGTTGTACCCCAAAATTATTGTACAGCCTTCTCACAACTTTAGACATGATCTTGGCCTTGCGGACATTGGGGTTGAGGTAAGGCCCATACTTCCCATCATAGTCGCTCCTCTTTAATATGTCCACCATCTCCAACATTTCTCCAAATGACATATTGGAGGCCTTGAATTTCAGGTTCCGGGATCGGGACGTTTCTGCCTCCGGACTTTCCTCGTCCTCCTCCTCGTTGGTGGGATATTTGTGGCGCACCTGCTGTGTCCCCGCCATGTGCTCTCCCCACTACGCCGTAAAGAGAAGGGGTGGGGAATAGACGAGAAAGATCGTCAGGGGCGGGCGGAGTTTGAAGCATGCGCAGTGTATATAAAACGTCACACGCCTGTGTCGTAGCCACGATCTGGGAGACGAGGGGAGAGAAAGCTCACGCACGAGACGATCGCTACAAACGAAGGTACAATTTGACGTTGGTACATAACTAGCCTAGACTGATTAGAACTTGAGGCTTCTTTATGGAGAAGATTAGGAGAGTTTAGGCTGACATTATTTATATTGTTTTGTGTGGCGTTGTGTCTTGCAGAGGTGATGGATGCCTTCTACAACGTGAGCTTTCTCCCACACTTCATTGATAAATACCGGCAATTCCCCCTCTTATGGCAGGCAAAACACAGGGATTATAGCAACAGACCAAAGAGGTACGCAGCCCTGCTGAAACTGGTGGCATTTGTAAAGCCTACCCTGCCCATGGCAACCGTCGCAAACTTAAAAGTGAAGATCACCAACATGAAGACTACCTATTTCCGGGAGCGCAATAAGGTCCTGAAGTCACAAGCATCTGGAGCTGCAGCAGCTGATGTCCATGTCCCCACGCTCTGGTACTATGACAGGCTCCACTTTCTCAAAGACCAGGCTACTGTCAGGAAGTCACTCTCGACTCTTCCTTGCACGCGTCCTTCCACGCACGCCACCCTTGATGAGGATTCCGAGGACCAACCTGGGCCTTCCAGTCAGGAATATGTGCAGGTGCCCAGCTTGTTCCAGGTATAGTAGTTTTGGAACCAGTTTGTTGAATAATGAATGATGTTCAGTTAATTCAGGATCCCCAATTGCTTATTTCCTAACGTGATTGACATATCAACAGACAGTGGTGTGGGAGACATTTTTGGGAAGAATCTAAACTGCAGGGCTGAGAATTGTATGGTTTTGTATTTGAAAACATTTTGCAACAGTCACTAGATGAGAATTGTGTGTGTTTGATGAACAAATAACTGAAACTATGTCCCTTTTTCATACACAGGAAGACCTCAGCCAGGAGGTGGCTGTGGAAGGTGGCAGTCAGGAGGAGGCAGGGGGTAGTGGCAGCCAAGAGGGGGGTAGGCGTAGGAGCCTGACTGTCTCCCAAGTCTCTCCCCTCCGCCTTCCCTACAGAAGGGCGAAAAACATGGGGGAGGTGGGAGAGTCAGCGCTCCAGCTGATAAAAGATGCCTCAGCCTCCCTCTATGCCACACCCACCTACGAGGAGGCCTTTGCCTCCTTGGTTACCAGTAAATTTACGGGTATGGAGGCGGGGCAACGCAGCATGTGTGAGGAGGTCATCCTCAAAATACTAAATGAGGGGATGGCTGGGGAGATGACTCCCCTCACACATGTTTGCGAGAGTGACCTTGCTCCGCCTCCTCCTCCTCCTTCTGCCACCCCACCAGCACCAGCACCACGGCGTGGAAGGAAGCGTACAAGGAAGACAAGAGAGTGACAACCTGGACTCAGTCTGGTCTGAGAGAAGATGGAGCCTCTCGTAGTACCAGAGCCTGGGGACCTAGATGGCATCTGCTGCAGTTCCGGATGTTTTGGACTTCAGGACCAGATTGCGCTCCCTTATTATTTAGATAGGTAGTCTTCATGCCCCCAATTGTTTAAGTCTGTAAAATGATGGTTGCCATGGGTGTCCAAGGCTTTGCAAATTCCCCAAGTTTCACCATGGCTGCGTTCCTCTTTGGTCTGTTGCTGAGACCTAAATAAAGGTTTTTTTGATTTGAAATAATCATTGACTATTGTGTTTTACTTTTCTACAATGACAGTTTTTCTTTGAGTAGGCAGGTACATTTCACTAATCCTAGAATTAACAAGGGGCACCAACAACCAACAAACTCCTAGTAAATTTAAGCAAGAAATACAAATGTTAATAATGTGGTTTTGGTAAGTTGAGACACACAACCCCCAACCAAAAAAAAAAAAAAAATTCCTTCAAATATGTATTCCCCCCCAAAAAAAAAAAAAAAGACAAATCATGGTAAAAAAATAACAAAGATTCTTTTACGATCTGAGTAAAAATAAACATGTAGTGTATAAATGCTGCAAAGTAATAAAGAAGTAAGTTTGTGAGAAGTGCGGGTGAATAGGAGCAGCTAAAAGATGTCATTCTTGTTGCATTGTAAAGAAAAAGAGAATGCGCTGCATTAAAGACATTTTAACATTGCAGCGTGACGAATGTGCTGTGTCGATTAGGAAAGGTAGTTTTACCTGACCGAGCGCTTCCGTCACAGAATTTCTTCTGAGCATGCGTAGCACTTTGTCCGTCGGACAAGCGTACACACGCTCGGATTTGGTGTGATCGGACCGGGTTGACGGGAAATCTTTCCAGCAGGAGATAAGACTTTGTCCGACGGACAAACCGACGAACACTGTCCGATGGTGCATACACACGGTCTGATTTTTCAACAACCTTGTCCGATCGGACCAAATTGATGAAAAAGTCCGACCGTGTGTATGGGGCTTTAGAGGCTCAGGCTTGGGCACAAAACACAGATATCTTCAGGAAACTGAATTAGTGATCAGAGAAGGGCTTTCATATTGCCCTCTGAAAACCTAGCCCAGATGCTAAATCTAGAATAAAAAGAAACTCTAATCTCTGACTCTAACACTGCCCCAGAAATAACTCCTTAACCACTTTCAGACCGGACCAATTTGCAGCCAAAGGACCAGGCCCCTTTTTGCGAGTCGGCACTGCGTCGCTTTAACTGCCAATTGCGCGGTCGTGCGACGTGGCTCCCAAACAAAATTGACGTCCTTTTTTTCCCACAAATAGAGCTTTCTTTTGGTGGTATTTGATCGCCCCTGCGGTTTTTATTTTTTGCGCTATAAACAAAAATAGAGCGACAATTTTGAAAAAAAATGCATTATTTTTTACTTTTTGTTATAATAAATATCCCCAAAAAATATATAAAAAAACATTTTTTTTCCTCAGTTTAGGTATTCTTCTACATATTTTTGGTAAAAAAAATCGCAATATCGATTATTGATCGGTTTGCGCAGAAGTTATAGCGTTTACAAGATAGGGGATAGATTTATAGCATTTTTTTAATAATTTTTTTTTTTTATTAGTAATGGCGGAGATCTGCGTTTTTTTTTGTGACTGCGACATTATGGCGAACACATCGGACATTTTTGACACATTTTTGGGACCATTGTCATTTTTACAGCAATTAATGCTATTTAAATGCATTGATTCCTGTATAAATGACACTGGCAGTGAAGGGGTTAACCACAAGGGGGCAGTGTAAGGGTTAAGTATGCCTAGGGGTGTGTTTCTTACTGTGGGGGGGGGGCCTGGCTGTCAGCTAGTGAATGCTGATCTCTGCTCCAATCACAGGGAGCAGAGATCGGCGTCACTAGTTGCTAGGCAGAACGGGGAGATGCTGTTTATCTCGGCATCTCCCCGTTCAGCCTTCCCGTGAGACGATCGCGGGGGTCCCTGCGGCGATCGAGTCCGCGGGGACCGCGATCAGACTCATGGGGGTCCCGACCGGCATGCTCCCGATGGCACGGACAGGCAGAAAGGAGGGACTTATATATACGCCCTCCTGCCTGTACGTGCCATTCTGCCGACGTATATCTGTGTGCGCCGGTCGGGAAGTGGTTAAAGCGGGGTTCCACCCTGAAGTGGAACTTCCCCTTATCGGAACCCTCCCCCTCCGGTGTCACATTTGGCACCTTTCAGGGGAGAGGGGGGTGCAGATACCTGTCTAAGACAGGTATTTGCACCCACTTCCGGGCATAGACTCCCACGGGAGTCTATGCCTCTTCCTGTCCCACCTTGCTGTCTGCTAGGACACACACGGGTCCCAGAGACAGCGCAGAGCATTCCTATTGCATTGCGCAACTTGCGCATGCGCAGTAGGGAACCAGGGCCTCGGGTGCTGACATCGCTGGACCCTGTGACAGGTGAGTGTCCTTATTTTAAAAGTCGGCAGCTGCAGTATTTGTAGCTGCTGACGATGTATGTCGACAGAATGGCACGGACAGGCATAAGGGTGTACAGGTACGTCCCCTTTAAGATGTCGCCGTGCCATCGCGCCGGTCGGGACCCCCGTGAGTCTGGTCGTGGGTCCCGCGGACTCGATCGCCGCGGGAATACCCGCGATCGTCTCAAGGGAAGGCTGAACGAGGAGATGCGGAAATAAACAGCATCTCCCAGTTCTGCCTAGCAACTAGTGACGCCGATCTCTGCTCCCTGTGATTGGAGCAGAGATCAGCATTCACTAGCTCACAGCCACGCCCCCCCCACAGTTAGAAACACGCCTCTAGAAACATATAACCCCTACACTGCCACCTAGTGGTTAACCCCTTCACTGCCAGTGTCATTTACACAGGAATCAGTGCATTTAAATAGCACTGATTGCTGTATAAATGACAATGGTCCCAAAAATGTGTCAAAAATGTCCGATGTGTCCGCCATAATGTCGCAGTCACAATAAAAATTGCTGATCGCCGCCATTACTAGTAAAAAAAAAAAATTATTAATAAAAATGCTATAAAACTATCCCCTATTTTGTAAACACTATAACTTTTGCGCAAACCAATCAATAATCGCCTATTGCGATTTTTTTCACCAAAAATATGTGGAAGAATACGTATCGGCCTAAACTGAGGAAAAATATTTTTTTTATATATTTTTGGGGGATATTTATTATAGCAAAAATTAAAAAATAATGTGTTTTTTTCAAAATTGTTGTTTTTTGTTTTTGTTTATAGCGCAAAAAATAAAAACCGCAGGGGCGATCAAATACCACCAAAAGAAACCTCTATTTGTGGGAAAAAAAGGACATCAATTTTGTTTCGGAGCCACGTCGCACGACCGCGGAATTGTTAGTTAAAGCGACGCAGTGCCGAATCGCAAAAAGGGGTCTGGTCTTAAGCCAGTAAAATGGTCCGGTCTGAAAGTGGTTAACTATGTCCAAAGAGCCCTAACACTAAACCAATTCCTTGTTTTGCATACTCAACTTATCCTGTGTCTGGAGAAGCCGTCTCAAATCCTTGCAGCTCACAACCTCTGAGCCCTGAGACCTACTGATCCAGCCCAGTGGCATTAATAGCTTTAAGGGGTAACTCCACTTTTGTGGGGAAAAAAATATAGCAAATAAAGAAAAAATAATATAGCGTATACAATTGCGACACAAGTCATATTTCAATCTGCAGCTACTGTAATTTTATGAAAATGCAATGCAATATGTCTACCTGGGGTTGTTCTGTACACAGAATGTGTACGGGACACACCCCAGAAACATAATTTCCTGCTTGTGTGATTGGCTCACCAATTTTCCCAGAAGTCTGCCTAAGATACAAGTCAGATTTCAGGCATCCCCTACAACAAAAATGTCATTTTTGGTGAGATACTCTCAATAGGAACACATCTAAAGGGATGCAGCCCCAGCAGATTTCCTCATTAGTGCTCTGCAGCTGCACACCTGATAGATAATTATGAAACCACTCCCATTAGATATATAAACAAAGAAACAGCGCTGGAATAGACGTGTGCAATATTGAACGAGAAAAAGAAAACACAAAAAATGTGCAGCTGCTGATAAGAAAGTGCTATAACCTTCAAAAAATGCTCAAACCAATAAAACAGCGCTGGCAAACAAAAATTGTGACAAAATAATAAATGATCCCACAAAATTGACAAACATCAATAATGTGTGTGAAGTGGTTACATGTCTGACACAAACCAATCCCATAAAAAATAAACTAGCATCAAATAATATGTGTGATAAATTACATAAGTGACATGATTGAATAATAACCATAAAATTATTTCATAGGTACCAAAATTGAATAAGTGATCAATGTGGTAAGAAAATATATAAAAAAAAAAAAAAAAAAAAAAATAATGTGAGTAAGTCCAGTTATTGTCCCAAAAAAACAAGAACCAAAATAAATGTACATATGAGCTCCTTCTTGGAATAGACTCACCGGGCTAGCAGACAGACAGAGCAGCAAAGCAGAGGGCAAATATGCAGACAAACTGTGGTTCGGCAAGTAGGCACAAAAGCAGAGCTGAATAAACAAGCCAGTGGGATGAGAGGATCCAGGGAGCGATGCATGCACACAAGGCACAGTGATGTTCTTGGAGATATTGTACCGATAATAGAAGAGAGCAAATTTTAAAGTGTTGTAGAAGGATTTTTAAAATGCGCGCTCTGCGCTACTTACAGGATGCATAAAGGAAGGCAAACTTCTCAGATACTTCCGCGGTTGCAGCTGGTTTAGCGTGCGCTCCACGGGAACAGGAAGTGGCGTCAGTGGTTAGATCCTTGGCCGGAAATTACGTCAAAGACGGCCAAGGATCTAACCACTGACGCCACTTCCTGTTCCCGTGGAGCGCACGCTAAACCAGCTGCAACCGCGGAAGTATCTGAGAAGTTTGCCTTCCTTTATGCATCCTGTAAGTAGCGCAGAGCGCGCATTTTAAAAATCCTTCTACAACACTTTAAAATTTGCTCTCTTCTATTATCGGTACAATATCTCCAAGAACATCACTGTGCCTTGTGTGCATGCATCGCTCCCTGGATCCTCTCATCCCACTGGCTTGTTTATTCAGCTCTGCTTTTGTGCCTACTTGCCGAACCACAGTTTGTCTGCATATTTGCCCTCTGCTTTGCTGCTCTGTCTGTCTGCTAGCCCGGTGAGTCTATTCCAAGAAGGAGCTCATATGTACATTTATTTTGGTTCTTGTTTTTTTGGGACAATAACTGGACTTACTCACATTATTTTTTTTTTTTTTTTTTATATATTTTCTTACCACATTGATCACTTATTCAATTTTGGTACCTATGAAATAATTTTATGGTTATTATTCAATCATGTCACTTATGTAATTTATCACACATATTATTTGATGCTAGTTTATTTTTTATGGGATTGGTTTGTGTCAGACATGTAACCACTTCACACACATTATTGATGTTTGTCAATTTTGTGGGATCATTTATTATTTTGTCACAATTTTTGTTTGCCAGCGCTGTTTTATTGGTTTGAGCACTCCCATTAGACCCACTCAGCACAGAGGAACAAACAGGCATTTTCTTCAGAATAACAAAAGTTAGAAATCTGCAACAAAGTTTGTTATAATCCTTGCAATGTACATGGATCACCCAGAGGGGAATGTTTTTCTCAACAAAAGTGGAGTTACTCCACAAAAGTGGAGTCCACTAAACACAAAAAATACTGGACTGTAAGTATATACAGACCAGCAGCCAGCACATTATTGTGTTACATACAGAATAGCTTTCAGGACAAGTGCCACATCCAAAAACAATATCAGAAAAAAATACTTCACAGGTATAAGCCTATGAGTTTAGTGGTGGATTTTGAAGGCATGCATGAGATAAATGTATTTTATATAAAAGAGCATTTTATTGTAAACATATTAAAACCTTGAACATTAAAAGGCTTGTAGCCAAAAAACATTAGGGATTCCTCCCTCGTGTAAAGATTCCTAAAACAGTACAGGACATAAGTGATTATAAACATCAGATGGTAAAATAGTATATTCATATGATCCAAGTAGTTTTTTCCAGTTTTAAATGGTCAACGCATTTCACATATAATATGACTTCTTCAGGACTGCATAGCATTGATGGAACAGTAGTTCATGGCAGTAATTGGCAGAAATGAAAGATACCAGTCAAGAGGGCAGACATAGGGGACCTAGGCGTGTCATCCAAGGGGGAGAGACCCAGAGCTGCAACAACAACCCTATGGTAGGGGTGTTGCCTATATGTCCTTAGTTTTCCACATCCAATAGTATCAACACAGGGGACAAGAAAGGGGGAAGTCGGCTTTAAGACATGATGTAATGGCTAAGCCATATATAAAGAGGGCCTTTATCGACAATTCAATAAAGAGTAAGTATCCAACTTCATTTGTATAGATTCCCCACCCTAGGAGCATGATCCTGTGCTTAATGAGGGGGGTGATGATATCTGAGACCCTACAGAGATCACTCAAATATCTCCCAAATCCTGGTTCCTATATGCCGATTCCCTTTCCAAAGCCACCGCCATGTTTGTTTAAAACTGAACAAGACTACTTGGATCATATGAATATACTATTTTACCATCTCATGTTTATGGTCACTTATGTCCTTTACTGTTTGAGGAATCTTTATACAAGGGAGGAATTCCTGAGGTTTTTTAGCTTTCTACAAGCATTTTATTGTTCAAGGTTTTAATATGGTTACAATAAATTCTCTTTTATATAAAATATATGTGTCTCATGCGTGCCTTCAAAATCCACCACTAACCTCATAGGCTTATGTTTGTGAGGTATTTCTTTCAGATTATTGTGTTGTTCCCTACACATAATCAGGCTCAAGCTTACCATCCAGTACTGCCTGGAGGAGAACAAATATTTCTGTGAAGATTTCCATAGGTTCATTTAGAGTTGGGCAAATCTTCCATCTTTTGAGAAATGGGAAAGAGGGACACTCTTTAGCATGAAGCGTGGAGGCAAAGGACTCATCCCCTACAGTGCCCAAAGTTAAGTGGACCATGAAGGACTAGTAGCAAAAAATTATTGGCTAAACCCACAAGTGCTTTTTTCATCACTATGTTTCCTTTATACCGGCTTTTTTTTAAAAGAATAATGTGATACTAAAAGGGATGCTGTTGAGCCTGATCCAGCAGATTGGGCTTCAGGAGTAATAGCTTGTGATATGAAAATTGAACAACCCAGCTAATCACCTTGATTTTGGGCTTGGTAGTTTGAGTTGGAGAGGCTTTAAATATTTGTTATAATTTCTGCCTCTTCTCTCCTGGAATTAAACACTAGGAGAATGTGTTAGTGAGGTATGTTGAACCCTCCTGGCTTAATCCTTTGGATAATGGATGCTGGAAAAATCTTTCCTCCCAGGGTTCCCAAAGATGTTGATTTGATTAAAGTAAGCTAACTTACCTTGAGGAAGCACCTATGTCTCCCTATTGGAAGGATGTGGATGATGACTGACTGAGGGAAAAGATACCACAAGAAAGTCTATGAAGCTAGAACTTAAAGCTTGATCTCGAGTCAACTTCAGGAGGTAACTGGTCAACAGAGTCTGGGGGAGCAGACAGATTTAGAAAGAGAGTAAGGCCTCTGAAAGAATTAGAGCTTAGTCTTGTGATTGAGACCAATTACTTATTTTAGTCTATCCTGATTAATTTACCACCCTCCTTCCTATATTTTTGCTACAAGTTAATAAACCAATTTAACTTTATTTTACCAAAGCGACTGTCAGGACCTGGTTCACCTGCTGATGGCCCTGTGGTTCCCTGGGTGGAAAGTTGTAGTTCCAGTGTCCAGCAGTGGGTGTCTTCCAGCAGCCAGCAGGTTCTAGTAACCTGATGATGGCTGCTGGGAGTGTATGTCTCTCCTCTGCTAGTTCACCTTGCATCAGTGTTATGTCAAGAATCTGCAGCAAAGATGGCCAGATCTGCGTGGCTATACATAGAAACTGAGACCAGACTATACATAGTGAAGTAAATGTATTAATAATGAAACAAAACACATCCACGCATCAAACAACAAACAAGCAAAATGAAGGGTCAGAGCAGTATGCAGGGGCCCACATGGGATGGCTCAGAGGGGTGCGCTGTCTGTTTCCCCCTCCCCTTTGTATTTTACAGGTTGCTGCTAGTTTCTGCCGTTACCAAGGGCAGCAACAGTGAGGTGATTGGTGCGGTGATGCTGACTGAGGATTGGTTAATTCGTGCGGTATCAACAGCCCGCGCTGAGGAAGCCTATTTAAAGAATGGAAGCACAGAAATTTCACTGATTTCAGGACAAGCGACGCCCACCCTCCCGCCCCCATTTTCCCCTTTTTCGGCTTGAAGTCATGATGTTGTCCTTAAGGGGGAGTAGTCGTCCAATATTTTGGATGGACATCATGTGATTTATTAAATTTTTGGCCAGAATGGCTTGATATTAATTTATATTGACTTAATGTTGAATATTTAACCCCCCCCCCCCCCCCCCCCCCTGGATAACACTGTGGCCATATATATCCCATAATAAAGAATTTTTGTTTTAAAATTTCATGGTGTGTTGTTTCTTTCTTAAATATATTACCTCTGTGCTAGCCCATGTGAATATACAAGTGAAGTACAACTAAACAATCCCTAAGTAACAGAAACCTAACAAACTAAATATAATATGTACAATAGAGTAGTATATGTATATATATATATATATATATATATAGATATATATATATATATATATATATATATATATATATATATATATAATATATATATATATATATATATAATGTGTGTAGCGCTGGAATTTTTGTAATGTAATGCTATTAATAGGACCATGTTGTTAATAGATTGGTATTTGGATCCCTCTACTGGTATGCAATGGGAAAAGACTTGTTTAACTTTCACATAACAGCTAAGCAGGAAGTGACTTAATTGTTTTATTTTGTGAGAGAACTCACCTACCCACAATGCCCACTCACCTACCCAAAAAACACTGAGTGGCTGAACTGCATGCTGGGTAGGTAATAAAAGGCCTGGCGCGAGGATCCAGAGCGCCTGACAGAGCCAGACAAAGGCCCCAGTCATCTTGTGGAGCGCTGTAGCGTGATGGAGCTGGCTGACAGCAGGACTGAGACCACCAGAGAGGAGGCATCCAGTTATCCAGGCCTGGTGTGGTGAGAGGGCTGTTGCCCAGAAGTTATATACAACACTTTACACACTAATGCCACGTACACACGATCGGAATTCTCGTCTGAAAAAACTCTGACGGTTTTTCCGACGGAATTCAGACGGAATTCCGCTCAAGCAGTGTTGCCTACACACGATCACACCAAATTCCGACGGTCAATAACACAGCGGCATAAAACACATTCGACAGCACTATAAAAGGGAAGCTTAATGCTTCCGAGCATGCGTCGAATTGTTTCCGAGCATGCGTCGGAATTTTTGCGCGTCGGAATTGCATACACACGATTGGAAAATCCGATAGAAAGGTTTTCCGTAGGAAAAATTGAGAACAGGTTCTCAATTCAAAGTCCGTCGGAAATTCCGACAGAAAAAGACCGTTGGGCATACACACGGTCGGAAAATCCGATGAAAAGCTCCCATCGGACTGTTTCCATCGGAAATTCCGACCGTGTGTACGCCGCATTAGACTAATTTCGCAGTATTGCTGAGAACTGTAGTCCCACAGAACAATTCCAGTCAATTAGACTGTATTTAGATAGGCCTCAAAGCCTAACTTCACTAACAATTGTCTGACGGTGGGGGTACATTCCCCGGAAAGGAGTTCATAAGTGCATTCTACAATTGAAGTTATTGTTGTTCATCATTCTACGTTACATTACTATCTACAAACCCTATGGAATACAAATACTGCAGTATAATGGCTAGCTGAAGACAGAAGACAAGAGACTATATCATTTACTGTAAGGCCTTACAGTGTCGCAGCTACATACAAATAACTGCATTTCCCCACAGGGGGAGCGCTTGAGTAATTACTTTGAGTTACATTGTTTTGTTAGCACTGTATAATGTATTGCAGAATCTAAGGTGTCTGCACGGCCGCTGCTGGAAGTGGGAAGGTGCCCAGTTGCCAAGAGTTTATCGCTCCGAGCATTGGTCCCACTTGGAAACGCACTTGCAGGGGTCATTTAAGTAATCATTGAATGTAGCCATTCACAAACACTCATTTCAGTATTGTGTCAGATTTGTGTGCCAATACAGTTCTTGTACTTATTGTTTAAACCTGCTTCAGTAAACTCATATTTTGGGTTAAGTACAGTTTTTGTGAGGCTTGTTCATTCTCCTAACAGGTGGAGCAGTGGATACCCAGGTAACAACAAAGGTAAAATGTATGTAACCTGTTATTTATTGAAGTGTCCTTTAATATTGGGTTTCGCACCAACACTGTTACACAGCTGTGTCAAGCGGGTTGAGACAAATTATTGGGGGTGGAAAAGCAGAGTACAGGCCCAATCAATTACCAGCAGCTACTTCGGGAGTAAGTGCAGTCGCTCTAAATCTAAGGGGTAGATCTGAGTGGAAGCTCTGCTGATTTATCATCCAATCGTGTGCAAGCTAAAATGCTGTTTTTTATTTTCCTTGCATGTCCCCCTCAGATCTACAGCAACTTTACTTCCAAGTGCACTTGCAGTGCAAAGTGTATTTTCCTTTAGTAAATAACCCCCAGTATCTCACAAAAGTAAGTACACCCCTAACATTTTTGTAAATATTTTTTTATATCTTTTCATGTGACAACACTGAAGAAATGTCACTTTGCTACAATGTAAAGTAGTGAGTGTACAGCTTGTATAACAGTGTAAATGTGCTGTCCCACAATAACTCAACACACAGCCATTAGTCTAAAGAGCTGGCAACAAAAGTGAGTACACCCCTAAGTGAAAATGTCCAAATTGGGGCCAAAGTGTCAATATTTTGTGTGACCAGAATTATTTTCCAGCACTGCCTTAACCCTCTTGGACATGGCGTTCACCAGAGCTTCACAGGTTGTCACTGGAGTCCTCTTCCACTCCTCCATGATGACATCACAGAGCTGGTGGATGTTAGAGACCTCACGCTCCTCCACCTTCCGTTTGAGGATGCCCCACAGATGCCAGATAGGGCTTAGGTTTGGAGAAATGCTTGGTCAGTCCATCACCTTTACCCTCTTCTTTAGCAAGGCAGTGGTCGACTTGGAGGTGTGTTTGGGGTCTTTATGTTGGAATACTGCCCCGTGGCCCAGTCTCCAAAGAGAGGGGGATCATGCTCTGCTTCAGTACGTCACAGTACATGTTGGCATTCATGGTTCCCTCAATGAACTGTAGCTCGCCAGTGCCAGTAACACTCATGCAGCCCCAGACCATAACACTCCCATCACCATGCTTGACTGTAGGCAAGATACACTTGTCTTTCTACTCCTCACCTGGTTTCCGCCACACACGCTTGACACCATCTGAACCAAATAAGTTTATCTTGGTCTCATCAGAACATGGTTCCAGTAATTCATGTCCTTAGTCTTCTTGTCTTCAGTAAACTGTCTGCAGGCTTTCTTGTGCTTCATCTTTAGAAGAGGCTTCCTGATGCAGTGTGCAGAGTATGGTCTGAGCACTGAAAGGCTGACCCCCCCCCCCCCACCCCTTCAACCTCTGCAGCAATGCTGGCAGCACTCATACATCTATTTCCAAAAGACAACTTCTGGATATGATGCTGGGGATGTGCACTCAACTTCTTTGGTCTTTGGTCGACCAACAGCGAGGCCTGTTCTGAGTGGAACCTGTCATGTTAAACCGCTGTATGGTCTTGGCCACCATGCTGCAGCTCAGTTCCAGGGTCATGGCAATCGTCTTATAGCCTAGGCCATCTTTATGTAGAGCAACAATTTTTTTTTTTTTCAGATCCTCAGAGAGTTCTTTGCCATGAGGTGCCATATTGAACTTCCAGTGACCAGTATGTGAGAGTGAGAGCGATAACATCAAATTCAACACACATGCTCTCCATTCACACCCTTAGACCTTGTAACACTAACAAGTCACGTGATACGGGGGAAGGAAAATGGTGAATTGGGCCCAATTTGGACATTTTTACTTAGGGGTGTACTCACTTTTGTTGCCAGCGGTGTAGACATTAATGGCTGTATGTTGAGTTATTTTGAGGGGACAACAAATTTAAATTGTTATACAAGCTGTACGCTCACTACTTTACATTGTAGCAAAGTGTCATTTCTTCAGTGTTGTCACATCAAAAGATATAATAAAATATTTACAAAAATGTGAGGGTGTACTCACTTTTGTGAGATACTATATATATATATATAATATATATATATGTATGTATATATATACATAAGATGTGGAACATGGGTAACAGGGAATACCAGGGATGCAAGGAAGGTGGGATCAGGACTGGGTACAGGAACAAGGGGAACAAATCTCAGGCAGCAAGGCACAGTGTACAGGATGCAGGGCTAGATCAAGATCAGGAACAGGAGCAAGATAAATGACACAGCTTCAGACTAGCACTGCAAGCAAATCAAAACACTGATGCAAAGTGTAATGGCAGAGGAGGACCTACTGTATATACCCCCCCAGTATCCAGTATCAGGTAGAGACTGTTTACTAGACATGGGCGCCGTCCAAAAAATTCATTTTGTTTCGTTCCGTTTCGTATTAAAAAAAAATCGTATTTCGTAATTCGTGTACGAAATTGAATTCGGATTTGTACGAAATACGAATTTCCGTTAGATTTCGTAAACTTGTCGTTAAAATAACGAAAGTTCGTTATGATGATTTTATCATTATGAGGGGTTCCCACCATCCCTGTGCTGTGCTGACTTCCTGGGTTTTTAAACGTTTCTGTTAATTTGGATCCGAAATTTGTAAACGAAATTTCGTATTCGTAAACTAAATTTTGTATTCGTAAACGAAATTTCTGTTAATTTGGATCCGAAATTTCCAAAAGTAAATTTCGTATTTCGTACTTCCTCTGAGTGATTGGTGAACAAAACACCAGTCACGTTTCTGTTAATTTGGATCCGAAATTCGTAAACGAAATTTCGTATTCGTAAACGAAATTTCGTATTCGTAAGCGAAATTTCGTATTCGTAAACAAAATTTCTGTTAATTTGGATCCGAAATTTCGTAAACTAAATTTCGTATTTCGTACAGAATTCATATGCATAAAAATTCGTATTTCGGATTCGTACGAATGTATGAATTTCCGGAAATTCGTACGAATTTTTGATTCGTACGAAACTAATCGCACATGTCTACTGTTTACTAGAAGCTGCTGGTTGCTGGGAGACACCCACTGGTGGACACTGGAACTATATCCTTCCACTCTGCCACCAGCAGATGATTCAGGTCCTGACAGCAACTGAAGATCATTTTTTTAAAGACAACCTGAAGAAGACGCAGACATGATACTGAATGTACCCGAGGCCCTTTCATCATGTAATTGTGCTCAGGACATTTGTAATGTAAGCTGTTAGTCATCTGAAGGTGGAATCCTATTGAAGTCAGTTCTACAGTACAGAAGGTTAAAAGTTAAGGATAAACTTTTAAGGATTTGGTTAATCTATAGCTTTCATGTAAAGAGATGGTTGCGGTAAGGGGCAGCTTGATGTGGGGAAAGTATTGTTTCACTTGATTTTGGTGTCGAAAACCTCATACCGACAATTACCAATGTCTGGTTTTCCAAGCCACGAATCAACATATCAGTTGTCTGTGATAGTAGGAAAAGCTTGAAACCTGTAGAAATGACTATTAAGAAGGTCAAGAGTGTATTGTATAGATCTTAAGGCAAAGCAGACTATTTATTTAGGAAGGAACCGCCTTCATAAGACATACCCTGTCTGTAACCTAGCCATGTATGAGGTTCCTACTTTAAACCTGCTTTTATCATTACTGTAAGCTTTGACATTGACAGACTGCTAATAGCATTAAACTGGTCAAGCAGGAGCCCATATTGAAACTTATATTTGGAAAATAACCACCATCTACTACCTTCTTCCAACCTTGTCAGTGGGAATAATTTAACCGGAGGCCCCATAAAGGATCTTCTACTTATCTGGCAGGCACACTGGAGCTTTTCTGCCAACAGAAAAATAAAATAAACAGCCAAGTAAGTCTGAGTGTGTTTTTGTCCCATTTATCTTATGGGGAGCTTGGAAGGTTGTACAACATAATTCTCATTGACTAAGCCTGTTTATTAGACATGCACCTTGAAAAACCTGGACACTTTATTTTTTTACTGTCCCAAAAATAGCAGGAAATAAACAGAGATGAAACAGATGGTTTTTACTTTCTTGAACTAAAGGAGGTTTTTATTTCCTTAGACCAGGGGTCTCCAAACTTTCTAAGCAAAGGGCCAGTATACTCTGCTTTAGTAGGGGGGGACTGTGACCAGTGAGAGCAAAAAATGCCCGGCATCAGTAGCAGTAAACAATGCCCCATCATTGTTGTTAATTGGAGGAGTAGTGCCCCAAGGACCAGATAAAGGCAAGCAAAGGGCCACATCCAGCCCACAGTTTGGAGACCACTGCCCTAGACCTATGGTGGTGGACTAGGGTTTTCTTCCATATGGGGCTAAGAGGTTATATATCATAAATGCTCAATGAATCCAAACACATAAACATCAAATATTATTGTCTAAGGCCTCATTTACCCAGGCAAACTTAAGCATGCACCCATTTGAGGGCCATGTTTGCCTTCATGGGATGCAGGCAGTCCCATTCATGTCTGTTGGGATGCAGTGGCTGCATGAACACACAGCCGCTGGTCCCAATTTGACATCAGTGTGGGTGCATGCGTGTGTCCCCGAAAGCAGACAGTGTGAGACAGTGAATTGTATTTTCTTTAATGGACAGCAATATTTTTGGTATTGTTCTCCCTTTGTGAATTATGTTTTTATAGCAAAGTTAGCTGCACTGAGCCATAGACTTCTATTACATCTTAGGGTGTGGGGCATCAAAGCCTCAGAATATAATAGAAGTTTATGGCTAAGTGCAACTAACCCGCAGGAAAGCCACATGTGCACTGCGCTGCACCCATGGATTAATATGAAAGCAGCCTAATAACCCTTTTTTATAATGTGCCCATTGCAAATATGCAGTATGTGATGTTTATTACACTGACCTTTTACTCTTCCAGTTTCTGCTGGCATCGCTATCCAGGCTGGTAGAAAGCTCCCAGGGGTAGTGCACTTGGTATCACCCCGCCTGGGACAGGAGCTGGTTCTACAGAAGAAGTTGGTTTCTGCTCCTTACACAGCTGCCTGCTTCCTCTGCTGCTGGCTCCGGCCTCATGAACTCTGACGCTCTGGGATCATGTGATCGCTATGACCAATGTCAACAAAACATTAATGAATAGCTTCCATTATTATCCAATATTGTGATGCTGTGATTGGCCCACAGCTATCATATGGTACTTGGGCCAATTATAGGACCCTATACCATGTGATTAGCTGTAGCCACTCACAGCATGTCAACAGTAAGCAAGCTGGAAATGCATTCTTGACAGTTAACTATTGCTTATAACAGTGATCATCACTGTTATAAGCAATAACAGTGTATAAAAAAAACCTTATCACTTACCCCAGAGTAGTGCAGTGCCAATATGGTGACACTGAACTACTCTAATGAAAAATATGTAAAAAAAAAAAAAAGAATGTAAAAAAATAAAAAATAAATAAAAAAAACTATTGGCGCTAAATAAATCCTGTATAATAATAATAACATAAAGGTGTCATTTGGGGGATATTTGTACTGTCCTGACATTTTAGGGCCTCAAGAAATGAGATAGGCGGTCAGTATGTCCGGATTGATACATTTTCAAATATACTGTATATGCCATATTTTTTTCTGTGTGAACAAACTATTAAACACTGATTTGGGTTATTTTTACCAAAAATTTAGCAAAATACATTTTGGCCTAAATTTTGGAAGAAAGAATATTTGTTTACAAAATTTTATAACAGAAATGAAAAAAAACGTGTTTGCAAAAAATAAAAAAAAACATTAGTGATCAAATACCACCAAAAGAAAGCTCTATTTGTGGGAAAAAATTATAACAAATGATAAAAATTTCATTTGCATACAGTGTTGCATGACCTGGCAATTGTCTGTTAAAGTAGCAGTGCTGAATAGTAAAAAAAAAGCCTTGGTCATGAATGGGAAACACTTTCCGGAGGTCAAGTGGTAAAATATCACAAAAATTTTACAAAAAGGTCCGGATGGCCACACTCCAATGAAAACTATTTCTTTATTGTTATAATAAATCCATGCAGCAAGGATAAAACCACTGACGTGTTTCAGGCAGGTGCTTATTCATAGCTAATTCATGGTAAAATATCACTTCCAAACCTTGCAGTCAGCCATGACACCTCCTCCTGAGAAACATCTGAAGGGTATGTATGGGCACCATGTTACACCCCACACAGCCGTGTCATTCATTCACAGATTTTATAGCAGACTTGTAGTTCTCAATGGAACACAAGTGGGGTGATCACCACACTCGTTGTCCATTGACGCTTCCTCCAGCTTTCTAAACAAAAGCCTATAGAAAGGTATAGACTGGGAGCTGGAGGAAGAGTCTGTAGGAGCCTGGCATTTCATCCAGGATCCTGTGATATCAGTTAAAATGCTTTGTAGGCTCTTATGCAACAAAAATAGGAAATGTGCATTTTTTCACACAAATATAAATGCAACTACTACTATTTTTTTTTTGTCTTCTGTAAAAGGTGGACTTAGCTTTTAATAGATTATTTATTATATATCTAAATATGACTAAATGTATGACTGTAGGTCTGTCATTAGGAATTAGGAGGAACCATAGAAACATGTTTGCTCTTTTTTTGAAACCTGCAATTGAACCCTGCTCTAGTATATGGGTAGTTTCAACATCTCAGGATATTCTGTACTATTTTACGATCTAATAACACAAAACATCTGCTCGATGCTTAACTGTAGATTCCCACATGTACTGCAACTAAAGATAAACACTGATAACATTTTTAGGTGATAATAGTCTCCCATCCCATGTATACCAGCAACAACTAACATACACATATGTGGTATCGATGCAATCATCAGGAGCAGGAGAATTTATTTTGGTTGTTCTTTAGTGGTAAATTATGATAAAAGCAAGAAATATACAGCTAATATAAAAAAATGTTTTTTTTTTACTATTTTGGTCTAGTTTTCTGTTGATAATACAAAAAGAATCAGGAGATACCCAGAACCATTTACCACCAAAAGAAATGCTTAAAGTGGTTGTAAACCCTTACAAACCACTTTGACCTACAGGTAAGCCTAGATTAAGGCTTACCTGTAGATCCAATAAATATCTCCTAAACCCAATAAATATCTCCTAAACCTACATGGTTTAGGAGATATTTAGAAAAAAAACAGGCATCGCTGTCTACGGCGCATGCGCCGTAGACAGCGCCGTGCAGGCGCACTGAGCATGCCGAGATCACGGCGATATGCCGCTTTCGTGCGCATGTGCGGGAGTGACGTCATCGCCGCTCCAGCGAATGACAGCGCTGGAGCAGCGAGACCCGGAAGTCACTCCGGGATTGATGGCGGCGGAGGAGGTCGTGGACGAGGGTCGCTTCGGGGGCTTCGTTCTCAGGTAAGTTATTCATAATGAGCTAGTATGCTATGCATACTAGCTCATTATGCCTTTGCCTTGCAGGTTCCGTTTTTTTTTTTTTTTGAAGGAGGCTTTACTTCCTCTTTAACTGTAGATTCCCACATGTACTGCAACTAAAGATAAACACTGATAAAATTTTTAGGTGATAATAGTCTCCCATCCCAAATTCTTAACAACCAAAACTTCTGAAATATAAATTACTGGTATCTATGTAAATGTAAGGTAAACAAAAACATAACCACCCTACAAAGGGGATCACATAGTAGTAGCCCAAGGTATTGGCTGTAGGAGCTACATTTGGGATCTCCAGATAAGCAATGGGAAAGAATGACCCTAAAGGAGGAGAATTACTAAGACTGGAGCACTGGAGACTCAGAATCTGGTGCAGTTGTGAATTACCACCAATCAGCTTCTAACTTCTTCAGCTTGTTGAATTAGGTTTGACAATAAAACTTGGAAGCTGATTGGTTTCTGTGCAGAGCTGCACCATATTGAGCACGCTCCTGTATTATTATTGACCCCCCCCCAAATGTATTGACAAGGGGGCCATTGCCATGCAGTGATGGTATGGTACCAAGGGGTGACGAGTTTCTGAATATAATTAGGAGAGAAACAGAGTGCTTAGGGAAAGTGAGAAAAATGTAAGAGAACAGATAGTGAAAAAGGAAAATGGGTTGAGAGCAGCAGCGGCCAGTTCATAAGGGGCGCCACCCCCCCATAATTTCCATGTGGTGGCCCCTAATCTCCACGCTGGGCGCCGGATGCATTGATTTCTACAAGTTTTTTTTATTTTTGAAGCACATGATTAAAGCCTGAGGATCTAATTGGCTTCAAAAAGGTTGGGCTCAGGGAGCAAAGCACTGCGCCCCAAGCCCACCCACTTGTGACACTGGAAAATCAACATTCGCTATTGTCTTCCTGCTTCTCCTCATGGCCAATCAGGACAGGAAGCGGGTCTTAAGTATAAGGAACCCAGATTGGCTGGGAGGAAAAGCTGGGGAAGCTGGGGAAGCCGCCCATGACCTGGATGGGGTAAGTGCGGGGCTGGCTAGCAGGCGGGTATGCGAGCGGGCGGGGTTTTGTTTGCCGCCCCCCCCCCCAAAAAAAATGTAGCACCAGCCGCCACTGGTTGAGAGGGAGAGGAAAAGTTGGTTGGATGAACAGTAGAGGAGGGGGGCATGATATGAGCCATGAACAGATCAGCAATTGACCACCTATGAGGCCATGGGGGATGAGGGCCCAACCTACAGAAAATAATCCCTCCCTACCACCCAAGAGGAACCATTCCTTCTATTCTCAATCAACTGAGCTTTGGTACCAAAGCATGGGCAGCCAAGGCTTACTGAAGGTTGGCCCATGTAGTCCTATCTAATAGAAGAACGTGAGGAGAGAAGAATGGAGCTGGTAACTGGCTTGTGTTAGGGATATGTGCACTTATAATCAGGGCACTGATTATCAGTGTCCTGATTATCAGTGAAGTCCAAACAGTGCTCACCAGTGCTGCCAATCAGTGCCCAGCAGTGCTCCCAAAAAGTGCCCACCAATGCTGCCAATCAGTGCCCATCAGCTGCCAATCAGTGCCTATCAGTGCCCATCAGTGCCACCTATCAGTGCAGCCTCCTCAGTGCCACCTATTAGTGCCACCTATCAGTGCCACCTCACCAGTGCCCACCAGTGCTGCCAATCAGTGCCAAGCAGTGCTGCCAATAAGTGCCCACCAATGCTGCCTATCAGTGCCCACCAGTCCCACCTATCAGTGCTCATCAGCTGCCAATCAGTGCCTATCAGTGCCACCTATCAGTGCAGCCTCATCAGTGCCACCTCATCAGTGCACATTAGTAAAGGAGAAACATTTTATAACAAACTATGGAAAATGTTTGTTTTTTCATTTGTTTAGCAAAAAATAAAAAACCCAGTGACGATTAAATAACACCAAAAGAAAGCTCTATTTGTGTGAAAAAAATTATAAAAATGTTACATGGGTACAGCGTTGCATGACCGCGCAATTGTCATTCAAAGTGTGACAGCGATGAAAGCTGAAAATTGGCCTGGGTAGGAAGGGGGTAAAAGTGCCCGGTAGGCAAGTGGTTAAAGAGGAGCTCCAGTCTCCCCCCAAAAAATTAAAAGTCATCAGCTACCAATACTGTAGCTGCTGATTTTTAATATAAGGACACTTACCTGCCCCTGGGTCCAGCGCTGTCCTCACCCGAGCTGATTCTTCAAAGCTGATTCTTCAATCAGCTTCAGGTCCAAGTGCCAGCATCTTCACTAAGGGAAACTGGCAGGCAGGGCCATCTTAAGAGCATTATAGGCTCCCGGGCAGTACAGTGCACTGGGGCCCTGTCTACACAATCACACACGAGAATGAAAATTATTAATAAGGCTGTATTTATTGGTACTTCCAACAAAATTAGTGTTTAAACATTAACACAACGTTTGGACAATATAACACGAGTTTTATGGGCACAGTGGCAGAATTTGATGGGTACAGTGGCAGCGTTTGATGGGCACAGTGGCTGCGTTTGATGGGCACAGTGGCTGCGTCTGATGGGCACAGTGGCTGCGTTTGATGGGCACAGTGGCTGCGTTTGATGGGCACAGTGGCTGCGTTTGATGGGCACAGTGGCTGCGTCTGATGGGCACAGTGACTGCGTCTGATGGGCACAGTGGCTGCGTCTGATGGGCACAGTGGCTGCGTTTGATGGGCATAGTGGCTGCGTTTGATGGGCACAGTGGCAGCTTTTGAGGGGCACAGACAGTGGCTGTGTTTGATGGGCACAGTGGCAGCTTTTGAGGGGCACAGACAGTGGCTGTGTTTGATGCACAACTTCAACAAACTTAAGTAGACAGTGGTATGCCTCGTACACACGTACGGACTTTTCCCGGCGGACCTAAGTCCAGCGGACAATCCGCTGGACTTTCCCGCTAGGTACGCTGGACTAAAAAGCGAACGGACTTGACCACACACGATCACGCAAAAAGTCCGGCGGTTCACGCGATGACGTACAGCACGTACGACGGGACTAGAAAAAGGAAGCTTGAGATCCCAAACGACACCCTTTGGGCCCCGTCAGCTAATCTCGTGTGTATCGCGTGTTAGTTGACGTTTGGTTAGAGACGATTCGCGCTTCTCAGACTTCTGCTTAATTCGTTCGCTTCTGCCGTTCAGTTTGTGCTTGTGAGGTTTGTATCTGGCTTTCAGTGCGTGTGGATCAGTTCCTACCTGTTCTCAGGCCGTTCTGGTCCGCTCGTTCCTGTTTTTCAGGTCGTTCTTCATAGGCCTTGCTGTTCTTCAGTGCGTTCTGTTAAGTTGTTTGTTTGATCAGCCGACCGTTTTGAAGCCATGGAGTGTGGACGTACTCGGGAACGAGTTCGTGCTGTGCAGGGGCTCGGTGTTGCGGTTAACACCTTGGCACGAGCCCGGTCCATGAACAGGGTGAGGAGGAGTTCATGGACCAAGAATTGGTTGCGCCAGCGTGACCAATTCTCGCATATGCCTTTGCTCCGTGAGATCCGTGAGAATAATCCTGATGATTTCAGGAATTATCTCCGGATGACGGACCCCATTTTTCACCGTCTGTTGGCTTCGCTGTCCCCTTATATTAGCAGGCAGAATACCTGCATGCGGCAAGCCATCAGTGCGGAGCAGAGGCTAGTCGCCACGTTGCGTTACTTGGCGACGGGGAGAAGCTTGCAGGACCTCAAGTTCACGACAGGCATCTCCCCCCAGGCTCTGGGGCTCATTATTCCAGAGACCTGTTCTGCCATTATCCACGTCCTGCAGGAGGAATACATTAAGGTAAGTCTTCTCTTTTAAAATTACCTATGTCTTGTATGTTTGCTAATGTAGTGCATCAATGTCATCATTAGCTAATTACCATGATAGGACTATTCTATGAATGTCCCCTATTCCTTTTTTTTTTTTATTTTGGTTTTTTGTCTAGTATTTTATGTTTGACTTATCGAAATAGCTTTAAGAATGTATTATTTAGTGGGTCACATGCATATTTGCTTGCACCAACCTCCCCAGCATGGAAGCTTGGCCCCCTAAACACCCCTAGCCTAGTCTCTTTCTTTGTTTAAAAATGTATCTTACCAGCTCCATTGTACAGCTTTACTCACCCCCCCTTTCACCCCCCTTGACCCTCAATTTTAAATTGATTGCATGTGGTTTTGGTCAGCTTGTAATTATCCCCCCCCCACACCCCCACACCCCCTGATAATTAATAGCATGTGGTTTTGGTCAGCTTGTAATTATCCCCCCCCCACACCCCCTGATAATTAATAGCATGTGGTTTTGGTCAGCTTGTAATTATCCCCCCCCCCACACCCCCTGATAATTAATAGCATGTGGTTTTAGTCAGCTTGTAATTATCCCCCCCCCACACCCCCTGATAATTAATAGCATGTGGTTTTGGTCAGCTTGTAATTACCCCCCCCCCCCCACACCCCCACACCCCCTGATAATTAATAGCATGTGGTTTTGGTCAGCTTGTAATTATCCACCCCCCCCCCCCCCCCCCCACACCCCCTGATAATTAATAGCATGTGGTTTTGGTCAGCTTGTAATTATCCCCCCCCCACACCCCCTGATAATTAATAGCATGTGGTTTTAGTCAGCTTGTAATTATTCCCCCCCCCCCCCCACACCCCCTGATAATTAATAGCATGTGGTTTTGGTCAGCTTGTAATTATCCCCCCCCACACCCCCACACCCCCTGATAATTAATAGCATGTGGTTTTGGTCAGCTTGTAATTATCCCCCCCCACACCCCCTGATAATTAATAGCATGTGGTTTTGGTCAGCTTGTAATTATCCCCCCCCCCCACACCCCCTGATAATTAATAGCATGTGGTTTTGGTCAGCTTGTAATTATCCCCCCCCCCCACACCCCCTGATAATTAATAGCATGTGGTTTTGGTCAGCTTGTAATTATCCCCCCCCCCCCCCCACACCCCCTGATAATTAATAGCATGTGGTTTTGGTCAGCTTGTAATTATCCCCCCCCCACACCCCCTGATAATTAATAGCATGTGGTTTTGGTCAGCTTTTATTTATCCCCCCCCCCACACCCCCTGATAATTAATAGCATGTGGTTTTGGTCAGCTTGTAATTATCCCCCCCCCCACACCCCATGATAATTTATATCATGTTGTTTTGGTCAGCTTGTAATTATCCCCCCCCCACACCCCATGATAATTAATAGCATGTGGTTTTGGTCAGCTTGTAATTATCCCCCCCCCCCACACCCCCTGATAATTAATAGCATGTGGTTTTAGTCAGCTTGTAATTATCCCCCCCCCCACACCCCCTGATAATTAATAGCATGTGGTTTTGGTCAGCTTGTAATTATCCCCCCCCCCCCCACACCCCCTGATAATTAATAGCATGTGGTTTTGGTCAGCTTGTAATTATCCCCCCCCCCCCCCCACACACACCTTTAATTAATTGCATGTGTATTGTGTGACCTTACAATTATTTACTCCCCACCCACATCCCCATTATTATCTTCTCTGGTCCATCAGAGGGGTCATCAATCAGAGATTTGTCCCTTTTATCCTTAATCTTTTGGCTTTATTTCAAGGATTTACAAAATAAATACATATGTTCTTCCAAATTGTTTGGTAATTTGTTGAATTTAGTTTGGTGTTTTGCCTGGTTTATAATTTAAATTGTATCTTTCTGTTTCACTTCACAGTGTCCCTCCACGCCACAGGAATGGCAGACTGTGGCTTCCCAGTTTGCTGCCCGTTGGGACTTTCCCAACTGCGGAGGGGCGATTGACGGCAAACATGTGCGAATTGTGCCCCCACCCCATTCGGGGTCATACTATTGGAATTATAAGGGGTTCCATAGTATCGTGTTGATGGCGGTGGTGTCGGCACAATATGACTTTCTGTATGTGGATGTGGGGAAAAACGGCCGGATGTCGGACGGAGGAGTCTTCAGCCACACGGAGTTCGGTCATCGTCTCCAGACTGGTGGGCTGGAGCTGCCACCAGATGAAGATAATGTGGAGGGACTCCCCTTCGTCTTCATTGCCGACGAGGCGTTCGGTCTGGGTGACCATCTGATGAGGCCATTTCCCCAACGATCCCTCACCCCTGAGAGGAGGATTTTTAATTATCGGTTGGCCAGAGCAAGAAGGGTGGTGGAAAATGCCTTTGGTATTATGGCCAACCGTTTCAGATTGCTCCTTACATCCCTACATCTGGCAGAGTACAAACTCAATACTATTATTCTTGCATGCTGTGTCATGCACAATTATTTACGGAAACATTCAGGAACATACTCCTTACCAATTGGCCCTGAGGCCGGAGTGGAAGGCAACATGACAGGGCTGGATAATCGCCCTCTTGGTTCGGCACCACAATCATCCCAGCAAGTGCGGGACCTTTATTTACAGTATTTTAATGGTAGGGGGGCCATTGAAATGGCAGCAGACCCTTAAACCATCTTTTTGATTGACAAAGAATAAATACAGTTATTTATGTTTGAAATATTGGTAGTTTCGTATTGTTTTGCTTTTAATTTGGCCTGTTTTATATGTTGTCCTAGTGCACATCTTAATAGTGGCAAACTTGTTTAGCGTTTAGTAAATAAGCCCCTTTGTCAATGAACCACAACATGTTTTTGTCAAACTGGTAGTATTTAAAAAGAAGAAGCCACACATTTTTGAATTTGTGCAAACATTTTTTTTTTTATTATAGTGCACATCCAAAACTTTTTTTTTTTTTTTTTTTTGGTATTTTTTTTTTTTTTTTTTTTTGTAACAAGATTTTTTTGTTTTTTTTTTATGTTATCTTTTTGACATTTTTTTGGTGTTTTTCTCACCACATATTTTTTTTTTTTTTTGAGATTGATTTTTTAAAACAAACATAAAAACATGTTTAAAAATGTTAAAAAATTTAGGCTTAGCATTTGAAATTATTTACACAATGTAAAAGTCCAGAACTTACAAAGTTCAACAGGTAACCCATGAACAGTAGAAGCCAAATTTTTAATATGCACACTAATTTAACTGGAAAATGGGTAATGTCAACATGTGCTATGTTCCATAATGGGGAATCAATGGACATGTTTTGTGTGTGAAACCCCTTCCCTCTCACCTACTAGCATTAGGGGTTGCAAACACCAAATGTGTCCATTGAGATCCCCTGATGGCACATAGCACATGTTGACATACCGTGTGCATATTAAAAATTTGGCCTCTAAAATTAGTAAAACAGCGCATCAAAAGGGGAATGAAGGACATGATTGATGTTAAGAAATGTAAAAGGGGTCTTTAGATTCTCCCCAAAACATCAATCATGTCCTTCATTCCCTGCTGCATGGTGGCCATCTCCTTCTGCATATTTTCCAGCTGCAGATTCCAGGCCATGATCTGGCCAATAAGCCTGTGGGCACTGTCAGTGGAAAATGGCTCCGCAGCTTGTCCTTCCACAAACAGATCAGCATCACCTAAAAGTTGGGTAGATAAAACACAAGAAAAAAAGTGTCAAAAACATGCAGACCTTAATTTATTAGCTCAATCTGTGTTCTGAGACACTCACTTGGTGGGGTGCAGATTTGCTCCACTTCAACGACCTGTTCCGCCACATCCATGCGTGGGCTTGGGCTAACTGCCCAATTAGTCTGGTGATGCCGGGAGGTCCTCGTAGGTTCGGACTGACGTCTGAGTCTTTTGCCCCCTATGGTAATGGAACACAAAAAGGTACACTTTGAATCACACTGATATTTGAGTGCCAAAATAGGATTAGTAAACATTGTTTAAAAGTCTTGCCAATTATTAGCAGTTTGTTCGAAGATCCTACTTGAAGACAGAATTGAAATGTCTATCTAATGAAACTCCAATACTTAAACCGCCCTTCAACCCTAAATTTGAACTTCCGCTCATTGGATCCCTGCACCCCTGTGGTGTCTTATTTTGAACCTTTTAGGGGGGATGGGTTGCAGATACCTGTGTAAGGCAGGTATTTGCACACACATCCGGCCCTAGACTCCCACAGAAGTATACGCCACATCCCGTCCCACCGTGCTGTCTGCTGGGACACACAGGGGTCCCCGAGCTCGCGCGGACCAGTCCTATTGCATTGCGCAACTGGCGCATGCCCAATAGTGACCCGGGAAGTGAAGCCGCAAACATTAATTTCATGATTGCAAGATCAGAGATTGTAGCTGCACCATCCAAGGGACAGGTGAGTGTACTTCTTTGAAAAGTCACCACCTACAGTATTTAGAGATGATGAGCATTTTTTGTGAATTGTGAGCATGAGACCCTGCTTAACATATTTATCCCCCCCCACAAAACAGCCTCTGGAGTCCCTGTGTAAGTTACCCATAAAACCCTTACTACAGCAGTAATTGTATAGATAGTGACAATAATAAACAACCTTACAACTCCAACAACCCAAAGCCAGGTAAACTCAATAAACGTTATGAAGACAAACGGAACTTTCATCAAATATGCGCAAGTTTCACGTACGAATGGTAATTACATCTGCGCAAGTTTCACGTACGAATGGTAATTACATCTGCGCAAGTTTCACGTACGAATGGTAATAACATCTGCGCAAGTTTCACGTACGAATGGTAATAACATCTGCGCAAGTTTCACGGACGAATGGTAATTACATCTGCGCAAGTTTCACGGACGAATGGTAATTACATCTGCGCAAGTTTCAGGTACGAATGGTAATTACATCTGCGCAAGTTTCACGTACGAATGGTAATAACATCTGCGCAAGTTTCACGTACGAATGGTAATAACATCTGCGCAAGTTTCACGGACGAATGGTAATTACATCTGCGCAAGTTTCAGGTACGAATGGTAATTACATCTGCGCAAGTTTCACGTACGAATGGTAATAACATCTGCGAAAGTTTCACGTACGAATGGTAATAACATCTGCGCAAGTTTCACGGACGAATGGTAATTACATCTGCGCAAGTTTCACGGACGAATGGTAATTACATCTGCGCAAGTTTCAGGTACGAATGGTAATTACATCTGCGCAAGTTTCACGTACGAATGGTAATAACATCTGCGCAAGTTTCACGGACGAATGGTAATTACATCTGCGCAAGTTTCACGGACGAATGGTAATTACATCTGCGCAAGTTTCAGGTACGAATGGTAATTACATCTGCGCAAGTTTCACGTACGAATGGTAATAACATCTGCGCAAGTTTCACGTACGAATGGTAATAACATCTGCGCAAGTTTCACGGACGAATGGTAATTACATCTGCGCAAGTTTCAGGTACGAATGGTAATTACATCTGCGCAAGTTTCACGTACGAATGGTAATAACATCTGCGCAAGTTTCACGTACGAATGGTAATAACATCTGCGCAAGTTTCACGGACGAATGGTAATTACATCTGCGCAAGTTTCACGGACGAATGGTAATTACATCTGCGCAAGTTTCAGGTACGAATGGTAATTACATCTGCGCAAGTTTCATTTACGAATGGTAATTACATCTGCGCAAGTTTCATTTACGAATGGTAATTACATCTGCGCAAGTTTCACGGACGAATGGTAATTACATCTGCGCAAGTTTCAGGTACGAATGGTAATTACATCTGCGCAAGTTTCATTTACGAATGGTAATTACATCTGCGCAAGTTTCACGTACGAATGGTAATTACATCTGCGCAAGTTTCAGGTACGAATGGTAATTACATCTGCGCAAGTTTCATTTACGAATGGTAATTACATCTGCGCAAGTTTCACGTACGAATGGTAATAACATCTGCGCAAGTTTCACGGACGAATGGTAATTACATCTGCGCAAGTTTCATTTACGAATGGTAATTACATCTGCGCAAGTTTCACGTACGAATGGTAATAACATCTGCGCAAGTTTCACGGACGAATGGTAATTACATCTGCGCAAGATTAGACATATCAAGTATAACCATAGTAGCGCACGTGCTTGACTTACTTTTTTGATGGCTTTTCGAATTCTCCTGTACTGATCGTGCTCCCTGGATTTGATGTCGGACCATCGCTTGCGCAGTTGATCCTTGCCCCTTCGTACGCAATTTCTGCTCCAGGGTGCTGACGATTGTAGTGAGAATCTTGTCCTTGCGCAAGTTGGGTCGAGGGTACGGGCCATTTTCCCCGTCGTAATCTTCCCTTTGGAGGATGTCCACCATCTCCACCATCTCTTCAAAGGCCATATTGGTGGCCTTATATCTGCTGCTGGATGCAGATGTGTTGGCTTCTTGGCTTTCCTCCGCGCTACTGGCTTCGAATGTGTCCGCCATATTCATGAATGTATTCACCAACAATGCAACGAGGGGAAGCGGGGCGGGGAATACTCGTCAGGAGGAACGTCATGGGCGGGCGACGCGGAGGACGCAGGCGGACTTCGACGCGTGCGCAGTGTATATAAGGCTGTTTGAGGGGCCCACGTGTTCCCGAACGGAAGTAGCGAGCGCTCTGTACGAAGGTAAGTGTTTTCTAGGATGCATTACTGTTTTTTTTTTGGGTTTTGGGCCAGCATTTTTTAAGGATATGTGTGTGTTGCTGCCTGTGTGTAGGGGTTGCTGCCTGTGTGTAGGGGTTGCTGCCTGTGTGGATGTGTTGCTGCCTGTGTGTAGGGGTTGCTGCCTGTGTGTAGGGGTTGCTGCCTGTGTGTAGGGGTTGCTGCCTGTGTGTAGGGGTTGCTGCCTGTGTGTAGGGGTTGCTGCCTGTGTGTAGGGGTTGCTGCCTGTGTGTAGGGGTTGCTGCCTGTGTGTGGGTGTGTTGTGTAATGTTTGGTAAGAAAAACTGGTTGTGCGTTTTAAGTAACATTTGTGTTTTTGGTCTTTTGTATTGCCATTACTAACAAAACAGAAACAAACATGTCAGCACCCCAGTTGAATCCATTCAAGGACCAGCAGTTCATGTCCGAATTCATTGCCCTGTACAGAAAAAATACCAACCTGTGGCAGCTCAAGAACCCTTTATATGGCAATAGGGATGTCCGGAAGGCAACACTGGGGCCACTTGTGGCTTTTGTGAAGACTAAAGTCCCCAACGCAAACACCAAGTTTGTGGAAGCCAGAATTGCAAGTTTAAGGCACATGTACAAGCGGGAGCGCAAGAAGATTGAGGAATCAGTCAGATCAGGAGCAGCAGCAGAGAATGTTTATGTACCCAAGCTGTGGTACTACAACCAACTGACTTTTATAGGTGACCAGATGGAACCCAGGCAATCACTGTCCACTCTTCCCTCCACCCTTCCCTCCACTCTTCCCTCCACTCTTCCCTCCACCCCAGCTGAGGCTTCCACGGAAGGAGAAGACCCCTCCACCTTGGAGCAGGCTGATGCGCCCAGCTGGAGCCAGGTATATATTTAGTAGCCTAAATTGTGATTGTGTGAATATTAATGCTGTAAACGTTAAAATGTGAAACAATTAACACCCTGAACTCAGAATTGTGAAAAAAAGTGACAAAAATTCAGCACACTTCTAAAAAGTGTTGGTGCAACATATCGATACATATATAGTGTATACATACATCCAGTAGTGGCAAAAAAAGCGTTTAGACAACATTGGTGATCTGCTTGGAAAATGCAGGGGTCCAAATGATAGCCTTTTGGATCTTTTGGAAAATTTAGATGCTCGTTCCTAAGTTTACAATTGGATGATTGAGGAGGCCAGAAACCACAAAACAGGTGTTTGATTTTTGTTTTTATTTGCACACAGGATGAGCTGACCCAGGATGATGCCGGGACAAGTGGTATGGAGGAGGAGGACATGACCAGCGAGAGCCAGGAGGTGGCTGGGCCCAGCACGAGCCAGAGTGACAGCCAGACACAATTAAGAAGTCTACCTCCACCCCTGCCCTTACCCCCAAGAAGGCCCAGGAGGATGACCATTGTTGAGGAGGAATCACTCCAACTGATTCGGAAGGCGAGTGCGATTCTCGACAAACCCCCCCTTCCAGAAGAGGCCTATGCCAGCTACTTGTCCAGCAGGTTGCTGGAAATGGAGAGGGGCCAACGGCACCTGTGTGAGGGCCTCATTTCTGAGGCAATTAGGGGGGGTTTGAGGGGTGAATTACGAGAATCCACCCGCCTGACCCATGAAGGCCCGACACCAACTTCTCCTCCTCCTCCTCCTCGTCTTCCTTCTTCTCCTCCTCCTCCTCCTCCTACTCCTCCTCCTACCACAAGTCAGCCTCCAAGGAAGCGTGCAGGGAAGACTGCAGGGAAGAGTGCAGGGCAGCGTGGTGGGAAGAGTCGGAAGTGATTGCCTGGCTTCAGTCTGGTCTCACAGAAGACACAGGCTGTTGTAGTGCCACAGCTTGGGGACATAGATGTCATCTGCTGCTGTTCCTGGTCTGTCTGATTCCTGGTCAATCTTCTTGTGCTCCCTATATTGTATGAAATGTGCCCAAGCTTAATTTTTGGCTTCACAAACTTGGTGTCTGCCGTTGGGGCAAAAAGTCTTCACAAAATCTACAAGTGGCTCCAGTGTTGCCTTCCTATTTTGTTTTGCCTTGTTTGTTTTAACCAGAATAAATGGTCATTTAATTTTCATCAAATAATGATATACGTGCTTGTTATTCAAAAACATAGTTTCTTTAGGAGTAGGCAGGTACATGTCTAAACATTCATTTGACAATACAAGTGTAAAGTGCAACTTCAATGGAACTGCAAGTGCAGTCGCTGGAAAGGTGAGGGTTAAGATCTGAATTAAGGGCAAGCTCTGCTGACTCCACAATTGTATCATGTGTAATAACTAATCCTTTTGATAACCAACAAATAATAAAAAATATCTAGATAGAGATATATGTACATATATAATATATATATATATATATATATATATATATATATATATATATATATATATATATATATATACAAATATATAACTTCACTAAAGAATGGTGAAGAAAAAACGTTCGGGAGTACTCTGCGTGAATATACAAGCAGCAAGGCAAAATCATTCTTCAAGTACGATAACATACAAATCCCGCTGTCAGAAAAAAAAAACAAAAAAATTCAGCAGCGTGACGATTGTGCGAGCTTCAAAACGAAGGCTAGTTTTACCAGACCGAGCGAGTCCGTGACATAATAGCTACTGAGCATGCGTCCTTTTTGGTACGCCGGACCATACTACACACGACCGGATTATCCGCTGGACTGCCAAGTCCAGCGGATAATTTGAGAACAAAACCTGAAACTTTAGTCCGCCGTACTTTGGCCAAAAAAAGTCCGCCGGCGCCCACACACGAGGGGATTATCCGCTGGACTTCGGTCCAGCGGATAATCCCGCGGGATAGTCCCTTCGTGTGTACGCGGCAGTAGACTTACTTGAGGCCGCCGGCCTGGTGCAGTACAGTGTGTCACTCACAGCAGAGCAAGGCAGCACCAGCTATCAAGGGCCATCTTTCCACTCCGCTCCCTCTCCACGGTGTCTGAAGAACATGGCGGAGCTTGTTCACTAGACGTTGGGGCGACCGTGGCGCTTTGAATGCTGGGGTGGCCGCGGCACGCTATGAAAGCTGACGTCACTGGTTGCTAGCTAGACGTCGGGTGGCCGGCGATTCTAGCAAGTGAGCAACCAGTGCAGTCAGTCAACTTAAGCAGCGGATTGCAGCACTGAGGATGGGCCCTGGATGGGGCCCTCCAGGCAAGTGGGGCCCCTGGGCAACTGCCCAGCATGCCCAGTGGAAAAAACGGCCCTGCTGGTAGGGATGCCTTGTGGCTTCACAGTCAGGCTCCAACTGTGCATGCGTGAGCCTAGCTGCACTTTGTGATTGGACCTGCAGTCTTCTGGAACCTGTGATGTTTCCCAGAAGGCTGCGGGGGACGGAGGGGGCGGCGAACTTCCTCTCAGATCGATGCGGCGATCTGACCGGAAGTGGGGGAGCAGGTACCCCTCAAAATCAGGTACCCACCCTCCCCCCCAAAAAAGTGCCAAATGTAAAGGAGGAGGAAGAGCAGAACTTTCCCTTTTGGGTGAAATTCCACTTTAGGGTAATTTTCTTTCATATAAAATAGTCGGCTGCTTCACTTTTTTTCAGTTTGTTTAGCTTGTTACTGATGTTGTTTTCTCATGCTGAATGTTAAACAGCAGAATTCCTATGGGAACCTGTGGAATCCTCACAGGCCTGGGAGTATCTAGGACCCAATCTAGGGATACACATATTTCTGTCACTTAGTATCCTGTTACTTGTAGGAGTTAACGAGACTTCCTGTACTCTGAGTGTGGGGAACTGAGATTCTTTTTCCCCAAAATATGCAGTTCTTGGAACTTTTAAAGTTTTTTTGTTTATAAAAAGACAATAAATCATCTGAATGTGTTATGCAAAGTCCTGACTCATACTCAAATGTAATATGTTATCTTCATAACCCGCTGAGCTAAATAGTTTGACAGTTTGTTTTCTGTCAAGGAAAATGACGGAGGCTTAAGTGTTCACTTGTAGAGGACGTGTCAAAATGGATATCAACATTTTTAAAGGGTAACTCCACTTTTGTGGGGAAAAAAATAGCAAATAAAGAAAAAATAATATAGCGTATACAATTGCGACACAAGTCATATTGTAATACAATGTTATTAAAAATTACCTTTCCTTTTCAATCTGCAGCCACTGTCATGCAATATGGCTACATGGAGGTGTTCTGTACACAGAGTATGTACTGACCACTCCCCAGAAACATAATCTCCTGCTTGTGTGATTGGCTCACCAATCTCCCCAGACGTCTGCCTAAGATACAAGTCAGATTTCAGGCATCCCCTGCAATAAATATTTCATTTTTGGTGAGATACTTTCAATAGGAACACATCTAAAGGGATGGAGGCCCAGCAGATTTCCGTTTGTCTGCTTTCAGCAACTCTCAGCAACCCCTAAAGAAACCACTGCCAATTGGCGGAGACACCCCATCCATTCATACTCTGACCTTGTGAAGTCCCCTGTTGTTCTAATGTCCCCAGCCACAGTGCCACCTAGTGACAGAAGAGAAAAGGTGCAGCAATTCCAGAATTAGAGGGGAATCAATTGATCTTCTAACAATTAGCCAGCAAAATAACCACCTGGCAAACTAATTTATTAGCAACCCTGCCTAAACACCAGGGTGCCACATATATATTAGGGATGAGCCGAACACCATCCGGTTAGGTTTGCACCAGAACATGCAAACAGACAAAAAAATTGTGCGAACATGCGAACACCGTTAAAGTCTATGGGACACGAACGTGAAAAATCAAGTGTTCAAGGCTTATATGCAAGTTATTGCCATAAAAAAAGTGTTTGGGGACCCAGGTACTGCCCCAGGGGACATGTATCAAAGCAATTTTTTTTTCTTTAAACGGAATGATCTTGAAGTTTGTAAACTGTGAAGATCCTGGGACATTTACTTCCTTGAATTCTGTGGCAGGTATTCACTATGTCCTATGAGTAGCCACTGATGTGTCACACATTTCACAGAGCCTGCCTTCTGAACTACAGATTTGCTGGGAGGAGGAGTTTCAGGAGGTGGAGTCAGTACGGGAATTTTGGCTTGCGGGCAGCAAGGTACCATGGGATATGTAGTCCTTAGAAATTGAACGCTATCAGCAGAGGAGAAGATGCAAAGCATGCAGGGAATCCAGGAATGTGTGGGAAAAGATGGCCACCAGAGAGGCAGAATTTACAACATGAAATTAGATTTTTTTAAAATAAGCTTGTATTTAATTGTTAAATATACAGTAACTGTTGTTTGGATTGCTATTACAATGCTGATGTTATAAAATGAAAAAACTTGCTGTGATCATAACTTTCCTTTATATAAATATGGGCAAAAAAGCCCTAAAAATGCAACTGGGCTGAGCACTTAAAGCGGAATTTTACCCAAAAGGGGAAGTTTTGCTTGTCTGCTCCCCCCTTTATTTATTTTTTTGGAGGGGGAGCAGGTACCTGCTCCCACTTCCGGTCAGATCGCCACTGTGATTAAAGTGGAAATTTGCCCCTCCTTCCCCCGCAGCCTTTTGGGACACGGCACAGGTCGCAGAAAGCTGCAGGACCATTTACAACGAGCAGTGTGGCTCGCACATGTGCAGTGGGAAGCAGTCACAGCCAACTTACCAAAGAAATATGCTGGCACCCAAAGATGGCTGAAGGGCCGACTTGGGTGAGGACAGTGCTGAATCCCTGAAAAGAACGCATGGGAACGGAGTTCCTGTACTTTTTCCACAACAGGAACTCAGTTCCTGTTAGCAGCCGTGTCCTGCAAGACTTTGAAGTATGCGAGCTGTGTGGCAGGTTTTACACCAGCAGCTGCCGACACAGCTCGCAATAGTAAGTGCCGCACACACCTGACCATTCAGGCATTGCCAGTAGGGGGCCCATTGACAGCTTCCGCTTCGATCTACCTGTCAATCACAGCTAGCTGGCGAGTAGATCAGGTCCCTGCTGCTAAGAGATTGTATATAGTCAGACCTCTCGTGATGCCCCCCCCCCCCCCCCCCCCGCCGGCCCCTCCTGATTTTCTGTCTTCTCATCTCCCCCCCAGTCTCCTGCATACCTTCTCTGTGTGTCCCGCTGAATCCCCCCCCCCTCCTCTATCTTCAGTGCCATATGATGAGAGAACCCAGAGGAGGAGCACAGCTATTCTACTCACAGGACATGCAGGGAGAGAGGTGAGCTGAGGGAGGAGCATCAGGTTGGGGTGGTAAGCTGAGCACAGTAGCTGGCAAAGTTTAATGCCAGGGGGGAAGTTTATGTGGAAATATGTGAAGGGTTGGAATAGCAGCGAGTGTGTGTTGGAGCCCTGCAGAGTTTGCAGCCCCCCAAGATAACATACATCTCCTAAGCAGGAACACATCACTATCTCCCCAAGCATTCTGTCCAGATAATGTGCAGTTCATTTATGAACTTTCCGTTTAACCCTGTGTTATCCAAACTCTGTTCAATGAAAAGTGTAAACTCACCACACAAACACTCTATATACAAAATAACATTCCCCAATAAAGATCAGAACATGATGTTCACATTTACATGGAAGCACGATTCAATGAATGCTGATTATTCAGAGAATTACCGTATTTATGTTTATTGAGGATTGTTTTTTTTATGTACTAACAGTTAAGCTTCATACACACAATACGAAAATTGGATGAAAAATACCACTTTTGAAGCGTTCGTGCATATGAGCGTGTCATTTTTTACTTTTTTTTTGGTGGGGGGGGGGGAGGTAGATCTTGGGTGGGAGTTCCCACACTTTTTTCCCCAGGACTTGACCCCTGATTAAAAGTCAGCAGTTACAGTATTCGTAGCTGCTGACTTTAAATTTTTTGTTTCTAGGGTTTAAAGAACTGCTTTAAAGCACCACATAAAGTTAAAATCCCAAACCACCTATAACTAAAACAACACTTTTGAGTGAGCAGTCCCTTTAAGTTGAAATAAGTGCCCACACAAATCTGACCTCAGGTAGCATCTATTGCCAATGCATCTACCTGTTCTTGTGCAGCCATCATGCGTGCGGGTACGTAGACCGTAAAATCCCAATGCATTGTCTGATATAAAAGCAAAGCCAATCTGCTTCAGGTGAGAGCAAATTCAGGCTTCAACCTCACAGTGCAGGTCCAGTCCGCAATCTGGATCGGAGCCACTGGAACAGGAAAAGGTTTGACCGCACTCAAAGGTTTGAAGCAAAAGTGAAGATTTTATTGAAGATAAAAATCATCAGACTTGCTATGGGGCACTTGACAAGGGGTAGGGGCCAGGAGCACCAGCAGGGGACCCAAAAAAAGGAGGATCAGGACTGCTCTGTATACATGTTTGTTATTTGTAAAAATTAAAAATTGTGCCTATACAATCACTTTAATGAAATGTGTGACATTTCAATAAAATTCATTTAGGCCTCATGTACACTTCTGCTGGTAAACGTTCAACTGCTCCTGAACTCTCCTGTATGTTATCTTATCAGTACATGTACACAGGTTTGTTTACAGTAGTTTCTAGGCAGTTGCGTTTAGAGGCTTTTTTTGGAACCCCAAAAACATTCGCTCAGAAGCTGTGTTTAGAGGCATTTCAAACGCCAAAACGTGGCTAAACATGGCTACCCGTGTTTGGGCACATTTTCGTCTAGAATCGTTTTTAAAGGGAAACATTTTATTACTTTTGAGCCCGGAAAATGCTAAAAACACACAAGCTTGATATACCATGTGATATTCCCCTCATCAGCCAATTATGCTGTACAATACACGACTTGCATTACTTGATGCTGAAGTTGAGAGTCACCAACAGATGTTCCTCTGGTGGGACGCTTTTCCTTATGTTGGTGTCCATATGAACTAGACGGGGTCTAACCTTTTTCCAAGAGAACGTGAAAGGTTGCAATTGACATGCGTGTAAAATTTAAAAAAAATCTCTGGGTAATTACACAGCTGAAGTTAGATATTAGAAAAGTATCCAGTGGACATGCGTTGAGCCATCAATGGATGTGTCCAGTAGCGATGAACAAACCAACCAAAAAATAACAGCTAGCTACAAGCACACTGCTTTCTCAGCTGCTACTCACACTGTTCTCTCACAGAATGGCTGAAATAGTTAATAAATACTTGTTTTTAGTGCTTTCTAATCATTTGGGAGGGTCTCCGTAGGTTATCTTTAGTAAATGCTTCTGAACGCAAACGTGGCTAAACGCGGCTTGTAAACGCTGCTAAACACATGTTTTTAAATGTGGATTACTAGCTGTGATGTTCCAGCGTTCAGGAGAGGTTGAGAAACGTCCCATGTACCTCAATAGATCTTTGGTTTTCTTTTAGCAAATATCTTTCATTATCCTATTTGAGGTGAAATCATCACCTGGAGAGACTCTTTCCTTCCTTTCCTTTCTTTCTCTCTTCAATTTCCTATTTTTTCATTATTATTGTTTCTATATCACATTTTTTATAATTATAACCAGCATGTTGAGTCGAACAGATAGTTTATTTTGCAGTTTCAGAACACTGAAGTTATCAGGTTATGATCTTATTTCTAAATATTTATTCTTTAGTGAAAATAAGTAATACCTATATACTCTCGTTATTATGGTATACCTGTTCTTTTTTTTTTAATTGCCCCCGCTTTGCCACAGCATGAACCCATATGGGGTGGTAAAGCGGTCTGGAGGCATGTCTATAATGTCTCTGGATATGATTCGAGGTTACTTGCTGTATCCACGTAACACTATCTTTTAGGCGCTTTTTTTTCATCAGTGTTCGACTTATATACGTTTTATTTACACTGTAGAACGAATTAAACTCATGCTGATATTTCTGCTTATTTCTTCTCAGGATACAACATGTATGCAATTGAATATATGTGATATATACTGTTATTATTTTTCTTTTATGTTCTTTATTGTTTCTGTTTCTTGTTTAAAAAAATAAAAATCTTTGAACAGGAGAAACGTCCCATGTACATGAAGCCTTATATGTTTGATTAGTGTTTTAACCTCCAAAAAAACAGGGGCATATGTTTTTTCCAGCACACAGCTTCCCCCAGGGAAGAAGCTCATGGGATGACAGTTCACAAGATCAGATAAAAATATGTATATCCTCCCCTAGCATGCACCATGGACAATAAACCCGGTTGGTCTGGTTGTCATAAATATTCATAACCCAGCATTAATGGATCCTTTTGTACTATTGTCAGGGATGTGTGTGTGTCTGTGTGCTTCTGTGTAAATTCAGGAAGTGAATAGGCAGCAGCTTCAGCTGCCCACAGTTAAAATGGTTGCAGCCAGACTCAGTGGAGGGAGATTTCTGAAGCATATTTGGCAAGTACAGAATCACAGTATATATAAAATATTATGAAAAGTGGGTGGAGAGAAACTTCAGAATGGCAGAGATGTTTTTATTACAAATTATGTCAGCAGACTGCAGTTCCTCTTTAAAGAGTCACTGTTTAGTGTAGGGGGGGTACAACAGTAAAACCCACAAAATAAACAAATGAATAAATACATAAATATATATACGGTATAAACACCCTCCCACCAATACCCTATTTTATGTATCCGTAAGCATGTATGTATGTTGGTGGGGTGTAGTGTGTGTGGAGGCAATAATTCACACAGTCGGGTGCAGGGTAAAACCAGGTGAACTCACAGTTTCCAACAACGTGAAGAAGCAGACTCTGGAGGGACTGACAGCGTCTGTAGAGAGGGAACAGAATGCGGCCTGGCCACCTGCGCGAAATCACGGAAATATTCAGAAGAGATGCAACCCTACGCTTTCCCTCCTCATCAGGGACCTTTCCCTAGCACTAGTACTCTCCCACAAAGGTGGGGTACCTGTCCCTACTCTACCAACTCTCCAAAAACATGCCAAACCCAGGGCCTTCAAAAGGCTCTGCTCAACCTAAGATGGTCGCCAGGGTGACATTGGGTGGCAGCATCCAGTCGGATCGCTTCCCCAGTGATCCAGAAAACCATAGAGGAACCATGTTTCTCTTGACTTCCTCCCCAACTACAGTGGAGAAAGTAGACTGACCTGCCTACATGTATACTAAAGCTGCCCACTACTGTTGCAATCTGGTAATACAATTTTCTTTAGATTTACAAAGTAATGTATGATAAGAGGGCCTGCCAGGAAATTGTACAATCAGATGGTAGCATCAAGGCTGGTGCAAGAATTTTTGACACCCTAGGCAAAACCTTATTTTGCTGCCCCCCCCCCCTGACTTCACCCCTGACTCCACCCCCTTTGCCCTGCCCATGTATACCCCATCTTTTTAATGAAGCGCCCAGCAAATGCAGCCTCACCAGCGCTCGTCAATGAATGTTTGCTTGCTTCCATTAATTCGGGAGTCATAACACAGACAAAGTCCTCCGCTGCCACTGCGCCTCTGACACTATGGATGTGCAGTCGATTTAGATCTGAGAGGGACATGCAAGGAAAATAAAAAACAGCATGATTGGATGATAAAATCAGCAGAGCTTCCACTCATTTCAGATCTACCCCTTAGAATTAGAGCGACTGCACTTTCAAGTGCACTTTCAGTGCAAAGTGGATTTGCCTTTTGTAAATAACCCCCTATGTGCGAACAGAGCAGTGGCTGCCTGCTGATGCTGAAACTTAGTTGCTTGCTGCAAAGAGAAGAGAATAGGAACACCAGTGGCCGGGCGCCCTAGGCAGAATTGCGCCCTAGGCGGCTGCCTAGTTTGCCTAGTGGTAGCACCGGCCCTGGGTAGCATGTATGGCCCTCAATACAAAAGACAATCATCACTAAAATATTTTATGAGACTTCAATTCGTTTTTTCTACATTTCTTGTGTATTTTAATCATTTAAACTGTCGTGGGTATTTCGCCACACTCTTGCGCTAATAAGCGCCTTTCAATCTTATGATATAATGCGCCCTCTGATCGTATGCCTCCCTGGATCCCCAGCTCCCAAAAACAGACATTACCAGCAGCTTCACGTCATCCTCTCATCATCAGCATCCAAACCTCACCAGCCAAGCATTCCATCCATCACACCCTCAGTCTGGCTGCTTTCCATCTAAGCCCCTGGTTTCCCATTGCCCAGTAAACAGCCATCAACAGCAAGTATTCTTACATGTTCATCTCAGCCTCGGTCAGCATCATTGCCCTGTCCCAGCTCAGTGAACTCCTTTATTTAGAAAACATTCCAAGCCACACCCTCAGGGGTTTGCCTCCAACAGCTAAACCCCTCCCACAAAGGATGTGGCCTCATCTCATTCACCCAGGATGTGAATGACCATATAAGGAAATACAATACAGGGACTACAATACAGGGACAATTGTTTTCCTTCAAAAGAACCAATCACAGATGTATACATTCAAACAGACTAAACAGTGATGTACAAACCGTCTAAAACTGCTTTCAATGACAACGAACGATATAAAACTATGGCTCCGTGGGCCACAATATTTATACCGTTATGCTAAAGTTCCAGTGTACACAGGGATGTTTGCTTGAAGCTATCAATGCCGTCACTGGGAAGTGGCCAGTCTCCCGGTGAGGCACAAATTAACTTCCTTAAACCAGCAAACACGTCTGTAGTGTCCATAGGAAGGTTTACGCAGCCAATGGTCTTCCGCCAACGTCTTTATGTGCGAATGCGCACAGATGAGCGCATTACAGCAAAACCGACACTGGGGGGCATCTGACAACATACATTAATAAAATTTTCCATGACAGTCCCTCGTTTTTGTCATATCCTCCCATGTGTCTCTTGATGAATTTCGATCTTCTTACACCTGGCCTTACAGTCCATAAAAAGGAAAACACGGCTTGACATGGAGACTCTGTTCTTCAGTAGAGATGACATGGTGAGCTGTTGTAGTCGCTGGTCGGTCTGGGATCCTCTGTGTCTTGTTTGCAGGTCGGGCATCTTGTTGAGAAAAATGTGGTCATCTGCTCGGGCTCTGGTCACGCGTCCAAATCAGGCAGCAGGAGCACCTCATCACGATATATATAAGGAATAGAAACAAAAACAGCATGAGTAAATATACCCCTACTTCCTTCAACTATGATCCGCTGCAAAAATAAAAATTAAATCACCAAAGATTCCCAGACTTTAGAGAATTCCATTCTTCACTAGCTACAGCTCTGGCTTTGCCTCTCAGTGATCCAAGCCCCATCCATATGGGCCTGAACTTTGTCACTAGTATCCCCGATTCAGGTATAACAATCTTTACTTATGAATTCCCAGGACCCCCCTTTGGATTGTGGGAACTTCCTTGTAGCTTCAACAGTTACATGAAAACATCCCATCCTCAATGGATGATACACTTTTCAATCGTTTCATAAGCTCAAGTCCCCACCGTGTACAAGCAATTCCCTTCTAGGTGTCCCTGTCATTCTTACCTTCCCTCGCGCCATCAGATCCTCGCGATCGGCCGCGACATAAGATGCTGGGACGAGATTCACCAGCACACATGAATCTCTTCCATTAGGGGAATTACTTTATAAACCGTAGATCTAAAGCTTTACTTTATAAACTGTGGGCTAGTTATCCCGATACCAAAGCTGGTGAGAACCAGAGCTATTGTCAAAATTATAATTAATTTTACCCTCTAGAAATGTATCGAAAAATTCCATTTAGAAATGTCTGTTTGGAGTCTTTACTAGTTTGTCACAACTCCTCACACCAATATATCTATATATCATACATCGCTGTCATCACTGGGGCACCAGAGCTCCGTGGAGACTCAGAGTAGACCCAACCATGTGTCCTGTTCACTTTCTTAGCTAGTTAGGAAATACACTTTAAAAAAATATATAAATAAAGATACTTCTCATCCTTGTTGTCTTGTTCATCAATCTTCTCTGCAACGACCGAGTCACCTGTCACCTGTCACCTGTCACCTGTCACAAACTTGGCTAGAATTAGAGTGGTTAGTATCATTGGTTTAAAAAAAATTGTCACTCAGCCCATCCTCTTCCCCCCCTTTTCCTCATCTTTACAAAGTGGAGGAAAACATACAGGGTTTAGAATGGTGCAGAGCCTCAGAAACTCCTTGGACCTGAAAAGATACTTATACACACAAGTTATTAATCTGTCAATCATAAACAATACAACATTCGTGTCCATTGGTAAATTGTCAATGGCATTCGTCGAAACCGATAATAGCTAAACCCTCTACAACCCTTACTTTCACGTTTTTACTAAAATACAACACCCACAACACGACTGTCGCGGTAGGTTCAGACTTATTCTTGTTACCACATAGAACATGACACAACTAAAACTTTAGACAAACATTTTGATACAAATGTGGGGGAGATATTTCATAGTTCCTAAATCAAAAATTAAAATTAAAACCAACCAGATGGAATTCTGCCTTCCCTCTTAGCAAAAAAAAAAAAAACTACATACAATGGGACAGACATGAGAACATCTCAGAATATTGTATGGACCAGCCACACAAATTTCTGGAATGTGCATCTGGATTTTAAGCACAGTTCCTCCTCTGAGAATCACAAAAGCATGTATTACACATCCATCATCACACTCATCATTACAGATTTCTGAAGCCACAACTGAACTACTTCCAAAATATTTTTTTATTCTGGGGTCTCGTACCACCAGACATCAAAAATACCTTCCAAAGGAATACACCTTACTGTACCCTCTGACCATATATGTCACACTTTAAGGGGTCTCATGTCCGGAGCCCCAAACCCAGATCTCATGTGTAAGGCAGCTGTCTGACTGGTGTGGAGCCTTATTTTTTTATCTCCAACGCATGGATGGCCAACATTACCCATGACGATTCGAATCGCTTATGAAGTGTCCCTGCGTCCAGGGCACCTTGCACTAATTTTCGGATCAGTACTGCTTAGCGCCTCATTTTTACAGTACTGGCACCCAGCGTTTTCCGATTATTATACACGGCCTCCTGGTGTGCTAGCGTACTAATCCTCACATTTACATGCTCTACTACCGGTTATCGGCAGCCCCATAAATGTGTTGTCAGACAAACTACAAAACACCATGAAATCCTCCACTATTCAAAACAAATATTATGGCTTCTCTCTGTACCTTGATATTACAATAACTTTAATGCCTCCCCAAAACTGTATTACAATATAAACCTTAATTTACTTTAAAAATCAAAAAGATTTTGTCCTAATTCAATAGACCCCAGGCCCCTCCCATCAACTTCCTGTTGCACACCTGAACAGGAAGAGGGAGGGGGAGGGGGAGTCTATAATAGCATCATATTTTGTCTATCAAGACATTAGAAAAATCTATGGCTAGCATCAGCAAATAAAAAAACCTTTTTTCCTGGAGTGGGTGGAATTAACCCCCATGTTGAAATCCCCCTTGACTCGTATATCCCCTGGGAAATCAAACCACAAGTTTTGAGACCAGAATACCACACAACAGTGCAATCAAAGCCTTTCCCTTCCATTGCAGGCCACAAACAAACAATCAAAAGCCCCTCCCCTCCTGTGGATACATCAAAACTCATCAAACTGGTTAATTTAAATATCAATGAAGAGGAAAGAGGGAGGGAGGCTAGATTTTCAAGTGCAGGCTTAAACAATACAAGCCTAAAAAGAACAATGTATAACCATTTGAGACACTCCCATACACTTGCAAAGCTAGTTTCACTATACACAAACCCAGTCTAGATTCAAATGGAAATCAAAATTCAATACAGAAAACGCAAAAGCTTTACTTAAAAATATGTAAAAAGTACAAAAAAATAGAATTCACTTAAAAAGGAAAATCTGCACCAAAGGCTGAACACAGCAGATACAACAAGATGGCCGATGAAAAAAAACCATAGCAACAAAGGCCAGACTTCAGCAAGATGGAGTTTTTCCCGCCAAACGAAAACAGCTAGCCTATAATAGCTTACATTAAATGATGCCTAGAAACAAGCACGACAAAGGCTAGGCTACAACATTAGGGTTTTTTTTCCCGCCGAAACTAGCACATGGTTTCACACACAAAGGAATGATGTTTGCCCCTTCCCCTATAGGAAGGCCCAGCACAACTTAAAACATACACTTTAGGAACAGTTCCACTAAAAAGTATGTAATCTCACCGCACAATTGAAAATGCACACTTAGTAACATATGCTATCCAATGAAACAACAACAGAAGGAAATTGCAGATGAAAGCCAGGGTACAAAATGGCGTCGTTAACGCATGCAAAGCAGTTGTTCCCGCCAAAACTAGCACAAGCTTCCCTACTAGCCAACCCTTCTCCCCACACACTCGGACACAAATGGGACATCACATTTAACGCATAGACAAACACTTTAGGCTAACTCACATTTAAAAGTGTTAGTTACATGAAAAAGCACAACTTAAAACATACACTTCTTGTTAAACACCTAAAGTTACTCACTGTGGCATCAACTTCCATAACAAGCCAATCCTTCTCCCCACACATACACACGATCACACACACACACACGATCACACACATACACACACACATACATTCACACACATACACACGATCACACACACACACACACGATCACACACACACACACACACACACATACATTCACACACATACACACGATCACACACACACACACACACACATTCACACACACATACACACGATCACACACACACACAGACATACATACATACATACATACACACATACGATCAAAATTCCAGCATTATACCAAAAGACAAAACATTTGTTCTTTTTGCAAAGCTAAACTTTCCCAACGCATCAGGCAGAGAAAACGCACCCCTTTTGTCTCAGGACAACAAACGTGTATTGGACTGTGCTCTGTTCTCTCCCCCTCTCTGCCTGTGTAGAGGGAAAGCCCTGTTTGCCCCTTAAACACCTGGCCCACCATCTGAACTGTCGTGGGTATTTCGCCACACTCTTGCGCTAATAAGCGCCTTTCAATCTTATGATATAATGCGCCCTCTGATCGTATGCCTCCCTGGATCCCCAGCTCCCAAAAACAGACATTACCAGCAGCTTCACGTCATCCTCTCATCATCAGCATCCAAACCTCACCAGCCAAGCATTCCATCCATCACACCCTCAGTCTGGCTGCTTTCCATCTAAGCCCCTGGTTTCCCATTGCCCAGTAAACAGCCATCAACAGCAAGTATTCTTACATGTTCATCTCAGCCTCGGTCAGCATCATTGCCCTGTCCCAGCTCAGTGAACTCCTTTATTTAGAAAACATTCCAAGCCACACCCTCAGGGGTTTGCCTCCAACAGCTAAACCCCTCCCACAAAGGATGTGGCCTCATCTCATTCACCCAGGATGTGAATGACCATATAAGGAAATACAATACAGGGACTACAATACAGGGACAATTGTTTTCCTTCAAAAGAACCAATCACAGATGTATACATTCAAACAGACTAAACAGTGATGTACAAACCGTCTAAAACTGCTTTCAATGACAACGAACAATATAAAACTATGGCTCCGTGGGCCACAATATTTATACCGTTATGCTAAAGTTCCAGTGTACACAGGGATGTTTGCTTGAAGCTATCAATGCCGTCACTGGGAAGTGGCCAGTCTCCCGGTGAGGCACAAATTAACTTCCTTAAACCAGCAAACACGTCTGTAGTGTCCATAGGAAGGTTTACGCAGCCAATGGTCTTCCGCCAACGTCTTTATGTGCGAATGCGCACAGATGAGCGCATTACAGCAAAACCGACACTGGGGGGCATCTGACAACATACATTAAATAAAATTACAGTGGTACCTTGGATTACGAGCATAATTCGTTCCAAAAGAATGCTTGTAATCCAAAGCACTCGTATATCAAAGCGAGTTTCCCCATAGGAAATAATGGAAACTCAGATAATCTGTTCCAGTGGCACTGCTAGTGTATGCAGTACCGCATGCAACCAGAGGTGGGGGGGCACCGGAGTCATTCGGAAACACTCGAAGAGCACGCTGAGCCGCTCGGATGCACTCAGAGAGGCTCGGGAATGTCACCGGCACCCCCGCACCTCTGGCCAAATACGGTACTGCACACACCAGAGGCTTGAATCATGCTTGTTTTGGGAGACAACGCTCGCAAACAGAGTCAGGACTTAAAAAAAAAAAAATTGTAATGCGAAACACCACGTTACTCGCAATCCGAGATATTACATAGTTACATAGTAGGTGAGGTTGAAAAAAGACACAAGTCCATCAAGTCCAACCTATGTGTGTGATTATCAGTGATGTAAGTAACGGAGTTATAATAAACGAAGTTACTTAACGCAGTTACTTTAGAGGGTAACGAGTAATCTAACTGATTACTTTTCCCCTCATGGTAACGCAGTTCCCATTACTTGGGCGGCGTTACTGCAATTACATCTACCGCCACTAGATGGCAGTAGTGTAATTCCGAAAAAGTAATGCTGAAAAAGTTCCCCCGCCGGATAAGGACTCCCTGTACTGGGCAGGCGCAGCGCTTGCGCAGTACGAAGGACTACGGAGCTTACGAAAATTGCCGAACCTAAATAGCTCTGAGTGAACTCTACACTGCGCAGGAGCAGTTAACATGTAATTGTACGAGGCGATGCCGCACGCTCCCGATGCTCGTGCTACTCTGCAAGGGGCATCTATCGTGTAACTAAGGGGCGGGTCTAGTATTACTGTAACCAAGGGGCGCATTTATTATTATTGTTATATATCGAGCTCTGCCCATTAATTTAACATTCGCCCTCTTCTGTAGCCATCCGCCGCTTACACGATATAATAATAATAGACCCGCCACTTGCTTACACGCTATAACAGCTCTGCCCCTTGGTTAGAGTAATAATAGAGCAGCCCCTTGGTTACACAATATATAATAATAAATGCGCCCCTTGCTTACAGTAATACTAGACCCGCCCCTTAGTTACACGTATAGAATATAAAAAAAAAAGTCACAGTTACTTTGCTGAGTAACTAATTACTTTTCCAATGTAGTAACTGAGTTACTAACGCAATTACTTTTGGGAGAAGTAATTTGTAACGTAACTAAATTACTTTTTTAAAGTAAGATGACCAACACTGGTGATTATATGTCAGTATTACATTATATATCCATGTATGTTGTGGTCATTCAGATGCTTATCTAATAGTTTTTTGAAACTATCGATGCTCCCCGCTGAGACCACCGCCTGCGGAAGGGAATTCCACATCCTTGTCGCTCTTACAGTAAAGAACCCTCTACGTAGTTTAAGGTTAAACCTCTTTTCTTCTAATTTTAATGAGTGGCCTCGAGTCTTGTTAAACTCCCTTCCGCAAAAAAGTTTTATCCCTATTGTGGGGTCACCAGTACGGTATTTATAAATTGAAATCATATCCCCTCTCAAGCGTCTCTTCTCCAGGGAGAATAAGTTCAGTGCTCGCAACCTTTCCTCATAACTAATATCCTCCAGACCCTTTATTAGCTTTGTTGCCCTTCTTTGTACTCGCTCCATTTCTAGTACATCCTTCCTGAGGACTGGTGCCCAGAACTGGACAGCATATTATTGTATGTTAAAGCGACGCAGTGCCGAATTGCAAAAAGTGCTCTGGTCTTTGGCCAGCAAAATGGTCCGGGACTTAAGTGGTTAGAATGTGTGATGCATTTCGAGATTTCATAATTTGCCGCGTCACGAATGTTAATTCTCCATTACAAACGCTAGTTTACAAGACCGACCGCTTCCGGCCCCTCTTTTCTTCCGAGCATGTGTGTTTGTACTTTGGACTTTTGTCCTACGCACTTGTGTACACACGCTTGGGAAATCCGACAACAGACATTTGTCCGCGGAAAATTTTAAAACCTGCCATCTAACATTTGTCCGCAGAAAATCCGACAACAATTGTCCGATGGAGTGTACAAACGGTCGGATTTTCCACCAACTGCCTGTCATCTCACATTTCCCGTCGGAAAATCCGATCGTGTGTACGGGGCTAAACAGCAATAGGATTAACTAGGCTTTTTGCAGAATACAGAAAACCAATCTCCTAGTGAGTATGAACAGCATGTAATGCACCATTTATTGATAGTTTTTATGATGTGGGTTTAGTGACACTTTAAGGAAGATATGACACATCAAAGTCATAGTCAACTATGCTCATCGGAACCCTCCCCCCCCCTCCGGTGTCACATTTGGCACCTTTCAGGGGGAGGGGGGTGCAGATACCTGTCTAAGACAGGTATTTACACCCACTTCCGGGCATGAACTCCCACGGGAGTTTACGCCACTTCCTGTCCCGATGGGCTGTCTGCCGGGACACACACGGGTCCCAGCAGACAGAGCGGACGATTCTCATTGCGCTGCGCGACTCGCACATTCGCAGTAGGGAACCAGGAAGTGAAGCCGCAACGCCTCACTTCCTGATTCCCTCACCGAGAATGGCGCCGGCAGCAGCAGAGAGCCGAGCGATTGATCGGCCTCTGCTGCCGACATCGCTGGAACCTGTGACAGGTAAGTGTCCATTTATTAAAAGTCAGCAGCTGCAGTATTTGTAGCGGCTGGCTTTTAAAAAATTTTTTGCAGGTACAGTCCCGCTTTAAGTTAGATGTTCATAGACAAAATTGTCCAGGTTGTGGAATCTGCCAAGCTCAGGTCATGTCTCATTCCATCTCAATAGGCGATTTTACACCACGATAATGGATTCAATATTACCTTTCCAAATGGTAATGTAGCTCTTATGCCGCGTACACACGACCAGACTTTCCGTCAGAATAAACTCCGATGGTCTTCCCGACGGAGTTCCGACCAAACGGACTTGCCCACACGCGATCACACCAAAGTCCGTTCATTTCGAACGCAATGACGTACGACGGGACTAGAAAAGGAAGTTCAATAGCCAGTAGACAATAGCTGCCCTTGCGTTGTATTTGGTGCATCGGACCAGCATACAGACGAATGGTTTTCCAGATAGAAATTGATTCAGTCGGAAAGATTTAAAGCGTGTTCTATTTCTAAGTCCGTCTGAATTTTTGAAGAAGAAAGTCAGATGAAGCCCACACACCAGAGGCGTTGTTATGGGGATGCGGGGGGTGCGACCCGCACCGGGTGACACCCACCAGAGGGGTGACACCAAGGCCGCCACTATAGCTTGCAGCGGAGCGAGCACTACATTCAGCCGTGCGGGGGACAGGGGGGAGGCTGCCTATAACACTCCCCAGCTGTCACTCAGGATCTCCCATATCTCCCGTGGCAGCCGGATTAGGTGGGTGGAGCTGGGGGTGTGGCCGCCTCCTCCACTCCTCCCACAGACCCATTCACACCGATCCCACAGCTGAAGGAGATAGACCAGAGGACACAGCAACTCCGCCCACCCGCCTGGGTCTTCACCTGCAAGCATGAGGTATGCTAGAAGTTACTGTCTGCACAGCACACTGTCACACATCCCTACCTGCCTTGTACCACCCTAAACCTGCCCTGTGCCACCCCCAATCTGCCCTGTGCCACCCCAAACTGCCCTATACCACCCCAACCTGCCATGTGCCACCCCAACCTGCCCTATGCCCCCCAAACTGCCCTATACCACCCCCAACCTGCCCTGTGTCACCCCAAACTGCCCTATGCCCCCCAAACTGCCCTATGCCCCCCAAACTGCCCTGTGCCACCCCAAACTGCCCTGTGCCACCCCCAAACTGCCCTGTACCACCCACAACCTGCCCTGTGCCACCCCCAAACTGCCCTGTGCCACCCCAAACTGCCCTGTGCCACCCCAAACTGCCCTGTACTACCCCAAACTGCCCGTACCACCCCAACCTGCCAATATACCAATCCAACCTACCCCATACCACCCCAACCTGCCACTACACCACTCATACCCTAACCTGCATTACCCCAACCTGCCCCGTGCCACCCCCAACCTGCCCTGTACCACCCCCAACCTGCCCTGTACCACCCCCAACCTGCCCTATACCACCCCAACCTGCCACTACACAACTCATACCCTAACCTGCATTACCCCCCACCTGCCCTGTGCCACCCCCAACCTGCCCTGTACCACCCCCAACCTGCCAATATACCAATCCAACCTACCCCATACCACCCCAACCTTCCCCTATACCACTCATACCCTAACCTGCTTCACCCCAACCTGCCCTGTGCCACCCCAAACTGCCCTGTACTACCCCAAACTGCCCGTACCACCCCAACCTGCCAATATACCAATCCAACCTACCCCATACCACCCCAACCTGCCACTACACCACTCATACCCTAACCTGCATTACCCCAACCTGCCCCGTGCCACCCCCAACCTGCCCTGTACCACCCCCAACCTGCCCTGTACCACCCCCAACCTGCCCTATACCACCCCAACCTGCCACTACACAACTCATACCCTAACCTGCATTACCCCCACCTGCCCTGTGCCACCCCCAACCTGCCCTGTACCACCCCCAACCTGCCAATATACCAATCCAACCTACCCCATACCACCCCAACCTGCCCCTATACCACTCATACCCTAACCTGCTTCACCCCAACCTGCCCTGTGCCACCCCCAACCTGCCCTGTACCACCCCCAACCTACCCCATACCACCCCCAACCTGCCACTATACAACTCTATACTATCCTAACCTGTCACTATACCACCCTATACTATAATTTACAGGGGCTGGTTTTGGGTGCGCCCCGTGACCGTGCGCTGCCTGCAGGGTGAGGGCAGCCTAGGCAAGAGGGGGGGTGACACCATGTTTTACCGCACCAGGTGACACCAACCCTAGTGACGCCACTGCCACACACGGCTGGAATATCCGACGGAATGATTCCGTCTGACCTTTTCTGACAGAAAGTCCGGTCGTGTGTACGCGGCATTAGAATATATTTAAGCATGATGGTCACCAATTGTTCAGGAGAGAGATTATTCAGCAAATGATAAAGAACTATTTGAGACCCATGAAAGACGAAATGCTCTGTGCCTACTGGATGTAGAGAGCAATGTTTTAAAAATGACACCGTTTGAGGAGTTCATTAAAGCTTTTTCAGATGGCAAGTGTAGAAAGAAAGACTTTTTGTAGATATCATAGTGTAATGCATAAACTGTGAGTTGGTAAAACTTATTGCAGGGGTGTCCAACCTGAGGCCCAAGATGGCTATGAATGCGGCTTAACACAATTTTTTTGGTGAAAATACATTTACACTTAGTGAACACATGCGACCAAAGAAAAATGTGACTGGACTTTTATAAGCTTTAAGATTGACTTAAAGCGGTGTTTCAGCTAAAAAAAAAATTTTTTAAAAGTCAGCAGCTAAAAAAAAAGTAGTAGCTGCTGACTTTTAATAAGTACACTTACCCTCCCAGGGCGCCTGCGATGTCGGTCGTGGAGGCCGAGATGTCCCTCGGCGCTCCGGTCCCAGCGCCGCAATCCTCAGTAAGGGAAACAGGCAGTAAAGACTACGGCTTCACTGCCCGTTTCCTACTGCGCATGCGCGAGTCACGCGGCGCTTTGTGTATGGGACGCACTGTGTTAGGGAACACACAGTTCCCATAACACAGTGCGCCCCATTACCCAGAAGACAACACGGCGGAGGACAGAAGAACGAAGATCACCGCGGCGTAGGAAGGAGGCACATTAGGAAGACTGCCTAGCAACAGGGATTTCGGATCAGGTAAAACATTTTTTATCTTTTTAATTTTTTTTTTTCCAGAATATTAATGCTTTTTTTTTTTTTTTTAGGGTGTTCCCCCACTTTAAGATTGGGGAGGAGGGGTAATATTGCATCAAATTCATGCAACATGATTCATGAATACAGATGCACAGATCATTTACAAACTATTAAGAGAAAGGCTTTTCAAACACACAGATAAGATTCTTTACATTATACTGATAATTCTAACATAAACTGTTTATCTTAAACCATTGAATTCTCTACAGTATATGCTGGTCAATATGCAGGGATCTGATTATATCAAAGCAAATGATCCCATAACAATCCCCTTTCATGTGACATACACATTCACTATTCAACTCATGTTTAGCCTTCTCCCTATTACTGACTAGGGAAGTAGCACAGGGCAAGTGCTTATCTCCATTTATCCTTTCCTTATCAGCAGAGGTTGAAAATTAGCTGGTATTTCTCTTAGCAGTCAACCTCTTGAAATATAGACGCCGGTCTTCAGAGGCAACTGTGTATGGGACAAACATACTAAGATTGTCACGCGGTCATACCTGCAAACTTTCTAAAAGCCGTGATCATCAGATTGCTGTGGAGTAAGTTGAGAGGCAAAAAGCAACGTGCCAAAAATGGATGCAATGGTATGAAACCAGACTTGGCCAAATATGGGGCTAATGCCGCGTACATACAACTGGACTTTCCGACGGAATAGGTCCGACGGTCTTACCAACGGACTTTCGGCGGAGTTCCGACGGACTTTCAGAACGAACGGACTTGGCCACACACAAGCACACCAAAGTTCAACGGATTTGAACGTGATGACGTACGACCGGACTAGAATAAGGAAGTTCATAGCAAGTAGCCAATAGCTGCCCTAGCGTCGGTTTTCGTCCGTCGGACTAGCATACAGACGACCAGACTCATGTCCGTTGGAAAGATTTGAAACATGTTTTAAATCTAAAGTCCGTCTGATTTTTAGACAGCAAAGGCCTGATGAAGCCCACACATGATCGAATTGTCTGGTGGATTTGTTCCGTCGGACCTAGTCCGTCGAAAAGTCCGCTCGTGTGTACGCAGCATTACAGTCCTATGGTTTTATACGAAGTAGAAACTGCATTTTTTATTTTTTAACACACTCCCCTGCTACATTTATACACTTACTGTATACTTTACTTTGGCATATAAAGATTTGTCAGTATGCCTGAACCATCCTAGGCCATAGGTGTAGCTCGGTGTTTGCATAGGACAGTGATGGCGACCCTCGGCACCCCAGATGTTTTGGAACTACATTTCCCATGATGCTCATGCACTCTGCAGTGTAGTGGAGCATCATGGGAAATGTAGTTCCAAAACATCTGGGGTGCCAAGTTTCGCCATGTAATCGGGAGCGGTGATCAGTGTCGTGTCCCACAGTTAGAATCACTCCCTAGAACTCAGTTAACCCCTACAGTGCCCCCTAGTGGTTAACCCCTTCACCACCAGTCACATTTACACAGTAATCAGTGCATTTTTAATCACACTGATCGCTGTATAAATGTGAATGGTCCTAAAATAGCACCAAAAGTGTCCGATCTAGCCCCCATAATGTCACAGTCACGATAAAAAACGCTGATCGCCGCCATTACTAGTAAAAAAAAAAAAATAATAATAAAAATGCCATAAAACTATCCCCTATTTTGTAGACGCTATAACACTTTTGCGCAAACCAATCAATAAACGCTTCTTGCGATTTTTTTTTTACCAAACATATGTAGAAGAATATGTATCGGCCTAAACTGAGGAAAAAAAATTTTTTATATATTTTTTGGGGATATTTATTATAGCAAAAAGTAAAAAATAATGCGTATTTTTAATAATTGTCGCTATTTTTTTGTTTATAGCGCAAAAAATAAAAAACACAGAGGTGATCAAATACCACCAAAAGAGAGCTCTATTTGTGAGGAAAAAAGGACATCAATTTTGTTTGGGAGCCACGTCGCACGACCGCGCAATTGTCAGTTAAAGCGATGCAGTGCTGAATCGCAAAAAGTGCTCTGGTCTTTTGCCAGCCAAATGGTCCGGGGCTTAAGTGGTTAAATGAATCTTTATACATTCTCCTCAAGGCATTCTCCTTAGTAAGCCATTATTGTCATCATTGGTCAATGGAATTTTGTGCCAGGACTGCTTCTCTCCCCATACAAGTCTATGGGAAGCAGGTCAATTGCAGGTTAGGAGGGGGTCAACAGCACACATCAAAAGCAAGCCCTTCGACAAATGCCCTAGCCAGTTTCTTGGTAAGCAAAGGTAGAAACTAGTAATAAGTTGGGCTGGACCAAAACTCTTTTTTTCCTTCAAGTTGGGTTCACACATCTGTGCAGAGCAGCTCACAGCAGGAGTCTGATGTGTCCCTGTTCACCGTTTCAGGTCCGATTTCGGTCTGAATTTTTGGCTCAATTTGAACCTAAAATGGACCAGAAAAGGCACATCAAATACCACATCAATACCTGTGCAATTCGCTCCGCTGTCGTCCCGAAGTTGTGTGAACCGGCTCCATTGAGAGCCAGCCAAAGGCTCCTGACATGCGAATTGGATGTGGGAAAACCAATAGTGTGAACCCAGCTTCAACACGATCATTATGAGTTTCCCACATTCCTAAACAATGCCTGTTTATCCAAGCCTGATTGCTATAATCTACACCTACTTTTTGATAGGGCAGTAGATATTGATCATAAATGATGCTTAAGGGGGTGATACTTTCAAACATTGTCCATTAATCACATAGAAGAAAATGAACAACTACAATTTCCATGGCTAGTTAAATATTCTCAGTCCTTAAATGATGGATATCCAAACTAGGAATGAATCCATGACCCGACAGCTACAAGGGAGTAGTTTTACTGGGGGATCCATCATGGCATTGACTAATCACTCCAAGTGAGTTTGTATTTGTATTTCAGTGACCTGGAGTGTATTGATGGAATTGTGGAAGCTACATGGGAGCAGTTTTACAACTCATAACAACTATAATTGCATTCCAAGTAAATATAGATTTCTGTTCCAATGATCCAAAGGGAAAATGTTGATCCTGGGACCTGAAAATCTCAATCTCAAGAGAGTGACCAAATTATTATGCCCGGCATGACCCAGAGAGGAAATCAATATAATACATTTCTTGAAATATTTACCCCAAAACACAGAATATTATAAAATATAAGACACGGCTGAGTTGTTATTAGTATTATTATATTCTGTGGGTGAGCTATTTTTATTAGGGGCTATTATCATTCTATGTTTATTGCTATTATTGAGCTATTGCTTGTGATTAGTTTATTATTGTCTGTATAGGAATATTATTACTACTTTGTAGTTCTTTTGGGTCTATTATTTGCTTCAGATGAAATTTTTACAAGGTTACATGCTTGGAGTTCTGCTTTGAGCAGAAATATTGAAAAAGGCTCAGAGAAACAAAGCTCCTTCTACCATCCTCTATAATTTAAGTAATCACAAGAATATAGACGTGCAAGCTAAATTTTTATTAAAAAATTATTTTAAATAGTGTAACAAATTGTGGGAGGTTCCCTTACCAGGTTTCTGTTTAAATGCCAGTCGTTTACTTTCATGTGCTTACTGATCCACTTTTGTCTCCTACTGTTTATCAAATGCTATGTACCAGGTTATGGACATTTACATGGTACTGGACTCAGTCCCTCATTTGGGGTGTAAGCAGGTTGAAATGCTGGTTAGTGAGATAGCTTCTACCCCAGCCAGGAGGGAAACAGTTAACCTGGTTATCTGCACTTTCTGCTGAGCTCTGCCTCTCTCCTTGTACTGATTATAAAAGGAGGGAGGGCTCTGCCCAGTAAGACAGTCTGCTGCATGGAAAGGAAGCCACAGCATGTAATCTCCAGCCACTACACAGAGCTGCTGCAGCTGCTGGGGTACGCATAGTATAAGATATATTGTCACCTCTATGGCCCCATTCACACCTGAGCTTTTTGGAATCGCTGTAAAATGTGGGACGTGTTTACGGTGCCATTATTTCATAATGGCATCTCAAACACAGTGCCAGTTGGGCGTGATTGTCATGTGCTAAGATGCACATAAATCGCAGCGCCAAACACGCCTTGCTCAGTGGCAAAATTTGGTTCTTGAACTTTTTTGACACGTTTTTGAAGCAGAGGGAAGCCCATTTAAAATGAATGGTGCCGCTCCAAAAACGCACCACAAAATCATTAAAACTACACGATGCTGCAGTGTTGCTCAGGTGTGAACGGGGTCTTAGATCTACACCAGTTCTGGAAATTTGTCACTATAGACTCTGCCGTAATGGACTCTATCTTGTGCAGGTATGCTGGGGCAGCTACAAAGCCTGAGTTAGGGATTATGGATATTGGGAAGAGATTATGCACTTTGTTCTCTATGCTGTGCAGCTCACCACCCCCTGTCACTGCAGCCCAAAACAGACAGCTGCCTGCACACTAAACCGATCTGGTTTAGTATGCAGCCAAGTGTGAATGGGCAATATACAAACTTCTTAGACCTGTGAATATTCAAAAACAAATTTAACTATTCGGCTCCGTGCACACCGGGCTTAAAAAAATGACATATAGAGCATTTTTTTTTTTTTAAAGTTTATATGCGTTTAGAAGAGTTTTGAGCTTTTTCTTCCAGAAAGCTCCAATCAGAATTGCAAACCAGAAGGTTTTTTACTGTCTCTAAACGTTGAGCTCAAAATATGCCTCTAATCGTCCCAATGTGCATGGATACATAGGATAACACTGAGCTCCTGTAAAAGCAGCAATTTTTAAGCCAGTGTGCATGGAGCCTTCAGCTGCTGTAGTTAATCACCCTATGGGGTCAATAAATGATACATTCATAAATACACAGGGCTCTATACATAATACAATAGTTAATATAAAACATGAAAGTGCACAGTGCAAAACACGAGTATTTCCAATAAATTTACAAAGTGACTACAGCTAATGACACTACATGTGTTTTTAATCTCAGTTCTATTTGCAGTGCTCAGTATAAAAACAGCAATCTATTGCCATTGTCCCTCTTATAAATTGTGTTTCACAACCTTCAGTGATCTTCTTCAAATTGTACCATCCAATCATCAATCTGTAAATCCACCTCCCCACAAAAAACTCACCAGAAGTTTTAACCTTTTATATAATATGGGTCAAATTGTGCTTTATTCACACAATGGGTTTCCACCACACCTCTGCTGTTCCTCTGTACACATCTCATAGTATATACAGTGCCTTGAAAAAGTATTCATACCCCTTGACATTTTCCACATGTTAAAACCAAAAACTTAAATGTATTTTAATGGGATTTTATGTGATATATCAACACAAAGTGGCACATAATTGTGAAGTGGAAGGAAAATTATAAATGTTTTTCAAAATTCTTACAAATAAATATGTGAAAAGTGTGGCGTGCATTTGTATTCAGCCCCCCTGAGTCAATACTTTGTAGAACCACCTTTCGCTGCAATTACAGCTGCAAGTCTTTTTGGGGATGTCTCTACCAGCTTTGTACATCTAGAGTGACATTTTTGCCCATTCTTCTTTGCAAAATAGCTCAAGCTCTGTCAGATTGGATGTAGAGCGTCTGTGATCAGCAATTTTCAAGTCTTGCCACAGATTTTCAATTGGATTCAGGTCTGGACTTTGACTGGGCCATTCTAACACATGAATATGCTTTGATCTAAACCATTCCATTGTAGCTCTGGCTGTATGTTTAGGGTCGTTGTCCTGCTGGAAGGTGAACCTCCGCCCCAGTCTCAAGTCTTTTGCAGATTCTAACAGGTTTTATTCTAAGATTGACCTGTATTTGGCTCCATCCATCTCCTCATCAGCTCTGACCAGCTTCCCTGTCCCTGTTGAAGAAAAGCATCCCCACAACATGATGCTACCGCCACCATGTTTCACAGTGGGTATGGTGTGTTTAGGGTGATGTGTAGTGTTAGTTTTCCGCCACATATAGCGTTTTGCTTTTAGGACAAAAAGTTTCATTTTGGTCTCATTTGACCAGAGCACCTTCTTCCACGTTTGCTGTGTCCCCCACATGGCTTCTCACAAACTGCAAATGGTACTTCTTATGGCTTTCTTTAAACAATGGCTTTCTTCTTGCCACTCTTCCATAAATGACAGATTTGTGGAGTGCACGACTAATAGTTGCTCTGTGGACAGATTCTCCCACCTGAGCTGTGGATCTCTGCAGCTCCTCCAGAGTTACCATGGGCCTCATCTCTGATTAATACTCTCCTTGCCTGACCTGTCTGTTTAGGTGGACAGCCATGTCTTTGTAGGTTTGCAGTTGTGTCCTACTCTTTCCATTTTCGGATGATGGATTGAACAGTGTTACGTGTGATGATCAAAGCTTGGGATATTCTTTTATAACCTAACCATGCTATAAACTTCTCCATGACCTGTCTGGTGTGTTCCTTGGCCTCATTATGCTGTTGGTTCACTAAGGTTCTCTAATGAACGAAGGCTGACAGCCTTCAGTGCGCCGGATCTCCTCCCCTCTGTCAGAGTAAAGGGGGATGAATACAAATGTACTCCACACTTTTCACATATTTATATATTAAATTCAAAAACCATTTATCAATTTCCTTCCACTTCACAATTATGTGCCACTTTGTGTTGGTCTATCACATAAAATCCCAATAAAATACATTTACGTTTTTGGTTGTAACATGACAAAATTTGGAAAATTTTAAGGCGTATGAATACTTTTTCAAGGCACTGTAGACCAACTAGAAAAAACAACAAAGGGGCGCCATAGCATAGAATCCTTTTTTTATTTTTTAAATACTCCATTGGGACGGAGCTACGGACAGTGACGTCATCCTGCACATGGACTGCACTCCTACCGAACTAGCTTGTGGAGCCAGCGGCTGCATAGGATTAAGCGTTCATACCTAGGTGCTGGGGGACAGAAGGTATACAGTATATATAAGTGAATAATTGTTTTTAGGCATTTTTACTGCAAAGTAAAGTTACAACTTTCTGAAAAATCTTAATATCACATTTATGTTGTATATTGAATAGTGGTTTCGATTCTTGAACAAATCATATAGAGGTAACTGTGCCATATCTCTACAGTAAAATGTACTTACTGCTGTGCAGATTAAGAATTGAACTGGTTTTATCCGAGAGAGGACATCCTGAATGGTTTAATGCTAAACCTCCCTGCGGTTATCTGTAACAGCCTTTTGAATGAGCATTATACACATTTTGGTTTCCATATCAACTCAACTATGGCATCATATCATACATCCCTGATTCTTATAAACACATTTTCAACTAGACTTACTTATAGGTATTTGATATGAAAACTACTTTCCTTTATAGGTACCAATATGATTAACATTTTTTAGCTTCAATTTGTGTTTTGTTATGTGTAATTTTGAATGGGATTGACAGATACAGGTAGTACAGTCCGGGTCACATGCATAAATTATATTTGGAGGAGAAGCTGTTCTTGCTGCTATACCTGGTTTCTGAAAATGCAAGCATTTGCATTTAGGGCTCCTTCACGGATTGCTGTTAGAAAAGCGATCTGCGTTTGGATTCTGCTTTTGCCCCTTGGACCTCGCTCTAATTAGTTGCAACAGGTGGTAAAATTTCTGACGTGGCTGAAGCACATTTAGACCCCAAACTGCTGCCCCTCTAGCTCAACCGCTAGTGTACACCGCTAGTGTGCATTGCATGAATCTATCTATTGTCACCGCTGCCGCCCCCTATTCAGGTGTCCGGCCCCTGATCGGGCGCCGGGCATCTGAATCACAGTGGGGGGGGGGGGGTGTTGCTGGAAGCGCCCCTATTAGAGCTGTAAGCTCTAATAGGGGACCTTATTAGAGCGGTGTGCTCTAATAGGCTTCCCTAAGTGTAAACAGCGGGCGCACTGCTGTGCGTTCGCTGATTACACAGTATTGTGTTAGGGAAGCGAATACATCGCTTCACTAACACAGACCCGCCTCTCAGACAATCAGGTTGCCAGGTCTGTTACCTGTCACCTGATTGGCTGAAGTCACAGGCGCTGTGATTGGACACTAGGCGTCCAATCACCTAGCGTCCAATCACAGCAGAAGAAGACAGGAGGAGCGCGGGAGAAGACATCCGACGGAGACACCGCTCGTCGCCTGACGCCGTCACCAGCTGCACACCGGGACAAGGTAAGTGCAGAGGGCAGGCAGGGGGCACAGTGGCAGCACTTGAGGGGCACAGTGGCAGCACTTGAGGGGCACAATGGCAGCACTTAAGGGGCACAATGGCAGAACTTGGGGCACAGTGGCAGAACTTGGGGCACAATGGCAGAACTTGGGGCACAATGGCAGAACTTGGGGCACAATGGCAGAACTTGGGGCACAGTGGCAGAACTTGGGGCACAGTGGCAGCACTTAAGGGGCACAATGGCAGAACTTGGGGCACAGTGGCAGAACTTGGGGCACAATGGCAGAACTTGGGGCACAATGGCAGAACTTGGGGCACAGTGGCAGAACTTGGGGCACAATGGCAGAACTTGGGGCACAATGGCAGAACTTGGGGCACAGTGGCAGAACTTGGGGCACAGTGGCAGCACTTGGGGCACAGTGGCAGCACTTGGGGCACAGTGGCAGCGTTTGATGGGCACAGTGGCAGCACTTGGGGCACAGTGGCAGCGTTTGATGGGCACAGTGGCAGCACTTGGGGCACAGTGGCAGCGTTTGATGGGCACAGTGGCAGCGTTTAATGGGCACAGTGGCAGCGTTTGATGGCACAGTGAGGCTGTTTGTTTGCGCCCCCCCCCCCCCAAAAATTTTGAGCACCAGCCGCCACTGGCGCTGGATGACCTTGTACCGGTACTGAATCCTTCCCCTTGTATTCTAGAGGATGCTATAATTCTATTGGGAGGAATAACAGAATAGGCAGCCTGAATATTTATGGTACTCCAGCCATTTCCTGGGCAGGTGTGTCCAGTAGGTAGTTGGAGGGCCAATAAATAGTCTGAGGGAGCAGGGCAATCAGTGTTCCTGAGTCCAGTCCTGCAGGAGGAGACCCCCGGTTCAGGGGTTCTGCCCCTAGGGAAAAAGGAGCTAGAGCAGCTAATGTGAAGACATTGAGGTCCCAGCCGGGGGTTAGCTGGGAGGGTCTAGACAAGGATCTATTATCCAGGGATTAAGCTTGGTCAGGAGGAAGCTCACTGGAGAGAGCCAGGAGGAAGTTGCTGGGAAGGAGTCCAATTGTCCTGTGGTGGTGTGAGTCTACATCTCCCTCACTAGGAAGAGTCTGTGGATATCGGCAGGAGGAAACCAGTGATACTGTAGCTAAGTGAGTAAATGACTCCCAACGCTGAGAAGTGTGTCGATTTTGACCTCCTGGTGGAGTACAAGTCACCACCATCATTAGGAATCCTGTGGGATCGAGCACAGCCAGAAGTTGAGGAGTCATCAAGTGGTTACAGTTGCAGTTCCCCAGGGGAACCCCTAGAACCCGTGGACTGTTTTCTGAGCCAGTGAAAGAATTAAGAAGATGCTGTTTGCCTGCCTGTGTGTTCTTCAAATGGGGAAATAGGACCAAATTCACCAGTGGCTCTTTAGGAGTTGCGTTACACATGCAGTACATATGGCTCTCATTATACTTTGGGGAAGCATCAGTAACAAGTGGCTAGCTACTACCTAAATGCTGAGGTAGGTGCACCTTGAAGCCTGGTCTGTCAAATATGGAAAGTGAACTTGTGCCAAGACTATGCACATTAAGGTCTTTATACAGTATGTGCTTAATAGGGATGAACTTGTGTTTGAACACAGTGTATGGTCAGCTTTAATGTCTTCTTTAAAAAGACTGAATTGGTGATATAGGAGGCAAGGTGATAGGCACCTCCACATCATTCATCGACTTCAGGATGTGACCCAGTGAGGTGTTTTCTTCGGATTTAAAACATTAGAACATTTTTTGACTTTCAGTATTACATACAAACTTGCATGAGACTTTAGCTACTGTGTTTGCATACTGTCTATTTTAATTATAGTTGAGTAAAGTTTCTGATTTTAGCACACCCCCTATATTTGCTGGATAGCATAAGTAGCAAACTGACAGATTGCTTTTGCTGCCTGGAAATGTTCTTTATATTCTAAGAAGCTTAACGCCAACTCAGAGGCACCTACGACTTCAAGAAAGAAGCACTGGAATGAATTGCTTAGCTCATCTCTGTTGATATTAAGCATTGTTTCTCCCAGGGTGGTGAGTGTATCCTTGGCAATTGAAAGCCTCTTCGGAGGAATGTAGTGCTTTGGGTCTCCTTCAGCTTCAGACACCGATGTGGGAGTTTCTTTACAATGCTGATAATGGATAGATAAACACTCCAAAGATTCGGTGTCTTCTTCATAACAACACATGAAAAATGGTAAAAACATAATCGAGTGGGGGTGCCCTTCCCAGCACAGTGGATGCCAGTGAGGACAATAAAAAACATAAAACTAATAAAGATATACTCTCCAATATGTGTAGCTAATACGACATGGTGTAGACTGATACAACCTTATTTGTGACAATCAATTCAGCTAAGTTGAATTAAAGTGGTTGTAAATCCTTACAGACCACTTTTCGCTACAGGTAAGCCTATAATAAGGCCTACCTGTAGTTACCCAGAATATCTCCTAAACCTTACCGGTTTAGGAGATATCCCCTGTATTTGCATGTGCTGACATCATCGGCATATGCGCACTAGCACAAACTGAAGCAATGGCACATAGGTGCTGTTGCTTCAGTGAGTGTGCCGCTACCGCGCGCCTACACGGGAGTGACGTCATCGCGGCTCTGGCCAATCACAGCGCAATAGCCGCAATACGGGGAAGTAACCCCCGGGAGTGATGTCGCCGGCCGGTGCTGTGTATGGGCACCGCAGCGAGGGCTTCAATCTCAGGTGAGTATTACATAATGAGCTAGTATGCTATGCATACTAGCTCATTATGCCTTTGTCTTGCAGGTGTTATTTTTTTTTTTTTTTTTAAATGGGTTTACAACCACTTTAGGATCTGTAAGAAATAAGTTGGAGCATTTTAGGGTGAAATCACAACTTCTTTAGGAGTTCAGAATAACTGTTCCAGAATGGAAAATAATAGGAATTTAACAAACAATGGTAAAAAAGTGGCAGGAGATAAGTGCATAGGGCACAATATGGGGCAGTATGTGCATGAGGGGAGTGTGAAGGGTGTTAACCTCTAAAATCTATATTTCTGATTTATTAATCACAAGATATGATATGGGTTAAATGAGAGTTCTATTGACCAGGAGGAAAAGCTTTAAATATAATAACACTTATTAAAAGTAGTTGAAAGTCTAGCTAATACACAAATCTCTAGCTATGGTCTTACATCATGGAAGGAAATACTAGGTTAAAATAAAATATTTACATAAAGGAATACAGAGTGTATTCTTTAAGACAGTGATCTACAAGCATATTTAGTTACAAGTAACAGGGCACACATTTCCCCACTAATTACCCATCCTTACCAAGGTTCCACTCTGATGGCTGGTTTCCCAGAAAGAGAGATGTTACCTCCCCTTTGCTCTGAGTATATGCCTTCATGCTGATGCCCCATAGGCTGGCCTAGCTTGGATCATGATTGGAGGGCTTACTACATAAGTCGGCCCCCTTTCATGCAAATCCTTGTGGCTATTCTGGGCAAGAGATGTAATTGAATTAGCCCAGAAACCCAAGTATTGATTATGGTTTGGGCTACTTCATTGCATACCCCAGCACGGGGTCCTTTGAAGTGAGTAGGTGTAAAACAATGGACTTGGCTCTCCATTGTTTGTATATACAAGCCTCGGTCCCGCATTGTCTGCTCTTAACAAGCGCATGGAGGAAGGCTTTTGCCCAGCTTTCATAGATGCAAGCTAAAAGAGACATATTCATAATTACAATATTTTCCAGATCTTAATGGAGATTTCACATAAACTTATAAGGCAACAAGGGTATGACATGAGGCAATTTGTGCAGGAAAAGAATGTGAAAGGTACAACAGAGGGCAGTATGTGCACAAGAGTAGTTCACAGGGTATAACATGGTCCGGTACATGCAGGAGAGAACGAATGAGGGTATGAAATGGGGCAGTAGGTACATGAGATAATGTGGAGGTTATGACATAGGGTAGTATGTGCAGGAGAAGAGTGTGGTGTATATGACAAAATGTCAATATGTGCAGGAGAGGAATGCAGAGGACATGGAGCAGTATGCGTAGGAAAGGATTGTGAAGGGTATGACAGCAGGCAGTATGTACAGGAGATTAGTGTGGTGGGTATCACAGAGGGCAATATGTGCAGGAGATTAGTGTGGTGGGTATCACAGAGGGCAATATGTACAGGAGTGAGGGTGTGGGAAGGTATGACAGTGGGCAGTATGTGCAGTTGAGGAGTCAGGAGGTGTAATCTTTACATAATTAGCAAAAAAATCACTAAAAACATTGCCATAGTCATACGATTTAATGACAGGGGTGGAGAAATGTGCCCCCTATTGCATTTGGCACCTAAATGCAAAGCTGAATAACTATAGAGATATAGCATTGAAAGCCAAGCTGTTCTCATAGGTTTTAGGTGGAGGAGGAATAGAAGGTAAAATCGGTGTCCAGGAAATGGGTCGGGGAAAACTGGTCCAGACAAAAACTTGAACCTTGAACCTAGAACCTTAACAGCTCTGAAAATCCAGGTACCTCCCAAAAATATGTATGCTAAAGAAGAGAAAGTCAAAGAGAGCTTGTATTTGTGCATATTTTAATTAAGACAGTAATACATATTATAAAATGAGCAATTCTATGGAGAAAAAACATTCTATTATAAAGAAAATTATATGTTTTGTCCAGTTGCTGGGCATAATGGATATATTATAACAAGACTTTGTGACGCACCGGGCTTTAAGAAACCCACAAAGCAAATGCTTCTTGCTGGATTTTTGTAGAACACGGTTTTGTTCCTCATCAACTAGGAGCGTTTTAATCTCTGTTGTAAACAGGGGATGCTGCTAAATGTGTCATTAGTTGTGAACCAGCTCAATTTGCACTTGAGTGTAACATTCCCGTCTCTAGTGTTTTCGTTCTTGGTTTGTTGTCTCTGGGTGGAAAGGCACAATGATTACCGTTCCTCTCCATAAGCATGTCTCAAGCTTTAAGTAGATGTCTTCCGTCTCTGGGGTCTGCTGGGTCCATCTCTACAATATCTCCATCAAGCTTGGCCAGGGTCATCTATTATGTTCTGTTAAACAGCAGATGTTGTTGACATTGAACATTCATAAAGTATACTTGAATCTATTTTCTGAAGGTATGATAATAAGACTGGGATACAAGAGAATCAGTTTTCTTGTCAGATAAAATAATGAACGGCGATCCAACCTAATTTATCCCAGTCCCCATAGTGAAGAAGCCGGACTGGGACATCTGTATATATGGCCACAGTCTACTAAAGCTGATCATACACAATTACATTTTCCTTTGTACAGAATTTCTAAAAAAAAATAATTTCTTAGAACCTTCTTACTTGCCATCATTGAGTCAATTATTTTCATTTGAAAGCTCTTAAAATTTCACCCAGACCTGCAATTCGAATAGAATTCCGGATGTATTAAACAGGTTTCATTACAATATTTGTGATATTTTCCCCTGTGTAAACCATATATACATTTAGAATTTCGTCTGTTTGAGAACAATTTTCCATCTTGCTTCTTCTAATTAGGCGTGTTTATATACAATACGGCTTACTTTGCTCAGCACTATGGGTCACATCTGTACAATATATACCGGAAAATGACACACGGACAGGGATCATAACAGCGATTGTGCCCAGAAATGTCTGCTACTTTACTAAGTACAAGTTACTTTGCTCTTCTTACATATACTTCTCCACACAGTGGTCCGGTTTTGCCACTTTCTTGTAATTCTGGAACCATAATTATGGCGTGCCCATGAGCATTTCTATGGTTAGTTTACAACCAATGAGAAAGCGGTGAGGTGGAATCACAACATAATCTGCACAGATTAACTGGAGGGTGTTGTCTTTCAGGAAACTAAAGCTGGCCATATATTATACAATTTTCTTATTCAACTTCCTTTAGATGTACCTTCAACTATATAGTGCAAGGGCCTGCCTGATTGCATACAAGTTGAAAGTGTTCAGGATTGACCTCATATCAGGCCCGGATTGTCCATAGGGCAAACCGGGCACTTGCCCGGTGGGCCGGGGCCGCCAGTTCTTTGCGGGGCCCAAGGCCAGCTCTTTGAGCCCGCGCCGCTCCCCCAGCTTCTCCGTGGCTGGCAGTTAAGCTTAGCCATCGGCGCCGGGGGGGACTGAAACATGAAGGGGGGGTTGCTAGATGAGACATCTACGGTCTCGCCCGTATAGGGCAGCCGTCGGTGCCAGGGACGTGACTGCGAAGGGGGGAAGAGCTAGAGCAGACACCATGGAGCCGACCTGCAAGAGAAAACGTGAGTGCAGCCCCCCCTGTAACCTGGACAGGAGGAGCGGTAGGGGCGGCTGCATATAGAACAATCATTCTCTTCATCTTCCTCCTGCAGTCTCTGAATACTTATAGGGAGGTAGAGGAGAAGCAGGCATTCCGAGACTGCAGGAGGAAGATGGAGAGAATGATTCTTCTATATGCAACCGCCCCCACTGCTCCTCCTATCCTGCTTCTCCTTGCTGCCTCCCCCTGTGCTCTCAACATTCCTCCATGCTCTCCGCTGCCCCCCTGTGCTCTCTGCCCCGTACTCTCCACCTCCCCCCATGCTCTCTGCTGCCCCCCTGTGCTCTCCACCTCCCCCCATGCTCTCCGCCACCCCCCGTGCTCTTCCCCCCATGCTCTCCGCCACCCCCCTGTGCTCTCCACATTCCTCCATGCTCTCTGCCACCCCCCTGTGCTCTCCACATTCCCCCATGGTCTCTGCCACCCCCGGTGCTCTCCACCTCCCCCCATGCTCTCTGCCACCCCCTCTGTGCTCTCCACATTCCCTCATATGCTTTCCACCTCCCCCTATGCTCTCCGCCACACCCCCCCCCTGTGCTCTCCACCTCCCCTATGCTCTCTGCCACCCCCATCCCTGTGCTCTCCACATTCCCCCATGTTCTCTGCCACCCCCTCTGTGCTCTTCACCCCCCGTGCTCTCCACACTCCCCCATGCTCTCCGCCATCCCCCCTGTGCTCTCCACATTCCCCCATGCTCTCTGCTGCCCCCCCCCCCTGTGCTCTCCACCTCTCCCATGCTCTTTGCCACCCCCCTTCCCGTGCTCTCCACCTCCCCCATGCTCTCTGCCACCCCCCTGTGCTCTCCACATTTCTCCATGCTCTCCGCTGCCCCCCGTGCTCTCCACATCTCCCCATGCTCTATACCTCCCCCCCATGCTCTCCGCCAGTCCCCCTGTGCTCTCCACATCCCCCAATGCTCTCCGCCGCCCCCTTGTGCTCTCCGCATCCCCCCATGCTCTCCGCCGACCCCCCTGTGCTCTCCACATCCCCCCATGCTCTCCGCGCCCCCCCTGCTCTTTCCTGGTACCCCCTCGCCCCCCCCACACCTCTACCGGGTTCCCCCTCCCCTCTCCCGGGGGATCCGTCAGGGTGGAGAGTGGAGAAGGGGCCGGTTAACATTTTATGGGCTGCTCAATCCAAAATGCCCGGGCCTATTTTTTTTGGTAACTCTAAAGGAAAATAGTATAATGTATAGCCAGCCTGGTACACACTATGAGTTTTTTCCATTCCATTCCATTCCATGAACGAAAAAAAAACTGTCAGCTCTGGTCGGAGCCGCTGTACTAAAGATCCAACGTTAGTACAGCATTCTCCCCTGCTGAGCTGTTGTGTTCTGACAGGGGACGGCCCCCCACCAGAACACTCCAATCAGCGCTCTCAGCCATTGGCTAAATGTCGCCTGGCATTCGGGCCCATGTGTACTATTCTTTAGGGGGAGATTTACTAAAACTGGAGAGTGCAAGATCTGGTGCAGCTCTGAATAGAAACCAGTCAGCTTCCAGGTTTTATTGTCATAGCTATTTAAACAAGCTGAAGTTAGAAGCTGATTGGCTACCATGCATAGCTGCACTAGATTCTGAATGCTCCAGTTTTAGTAAATCTCCCCTAAGGGTTGGGGTAATGGGAAATCCAAGTATACCTCCTCCATCAAGACTTCTGGTGCTGGTGCTAATCCCCTGACACAATAAACTAGACTGAGCAACCCACTGGAACACAACAGGCTAATGGCAGCTGGAAACCAATGGCAGTTCAGGTCTACATTAAAACTGCTTGGATTTTTCCTATACAATTTTTTGGGTTCTGCCTAGAAGAAAACTAAAGCTGCCCATACACACTTAGACCCCTTTCACACCGCACCGCCCATAGCGTCGGCGGTAAAACGCCGGTATTTTTAGCGGCGTTTTACCGTCAGATTTGCGGCGCATTTTGGGCGCTAGAGGGGGGGATTTTACCCCCCCGCTGGCAGCCGAGAAAGGGTTAAAAACCCCCGCAAAATGCTGCAATAGCGGTGTTTTGCCGGCGGTATTACAGCGCTGCCCCATTGATTTCAATGGGGAGCAGCGCTGGAGGAGCGGTGGAGGAGCGGTGAGTTCACCGCTCCTTCACCGCTCCAAAGAAGCTGCTGGCAGGACTTTTCCTGACGTCCTGCCAGCGCACCGCTGCAGTGTGAAAGCCCTCGGGCTTTCACACTGCAGACAATGGTGCAGCTGTTTTAGGGCGGATTGCAGGCGCTATTTCTAACGCTATAGCGCCTGCAATACGCCCTTGGTGTGAAAGGGGTCTTAAGTTGGCCCTACATTATACAATTATGCAATTTCCTTTAGATTTACCCTCAACTATGTAGTGTAAGGGCCTGCCTCATTGCATACAAATTGAAAGTATTTAGGTTTGATTTGGTAAATCTAAAGGAAAATTGTCCAAGAAAATTGTATAATGTATAACCAGCCTTAGATTTTTGTTTGAACAGGAATTCTGAAAAATTGGTTGTCAGAACTTATAATTTAATTTGGAAGCCCTTAAAATGTTGTCCAGCCCTGCTATTTGAATGAAATCACGGATGTATTAAACAGGTTACATTACAATATGTATGATTTTCTCAAGTGAAAACCACATTCACAGTTAGGATTTTGTTCAAGAAAAAGTTTCCATTCTGCTCCGTTGAATTTTCTTGGTACTACGGTGAAAAACAAACGTTGATTTGACCCCACTAAAGCCCCATACACACGGTCGGATTTTCGCATGGATTCTGTCCGATCGGACAATGTTGTTGAAAAATCCGACCGTGTGTATGCACCATCGGACAGTGTACGTCGGATTGTCCGACGGACAAAGTCCTATCTCCTGCTGGATAGATTTTTTGACAACACGGTCCGATCACACCAAATCCGATCGTGTGTAGCGTTGTCCGACGGACAAAGTGCTACGCATGCTCAGATCACATTACAAGACCAAAGCTATTGGCTACTAGCCTCTACGTAGTCCCGTCGTAGGCAACAAACGTCACCACGTTCAGAATGATCAGATTTTCCGACAACTTTGTCCGACCGTGTGTATGCAACACCAACATCGGACAAAGTACGACGGACATGATCCGACGGACCTGGCCCTCGGATAATCCGAGCGTGTGTATGGGGCTTTACCATTACAAAAGTGAACCGACATTCTGAATTAACAATTTAAAAAAAAAATTCTACTGGTGTATGGCGAGAGTAAATCCCATGAAGGAAGCATGTTTATATATAATACAGATTACAGAGCTCAGCATTATAGGGCACAACTGTACGCTATGTAAAGGAAAGGGACACAAGAACAGGGATCAGTAATTGTGCCAAGAGCTAAAAATGACTACAATGACAACAATTACCTTACTAAATACAAGTTACTTTATTCTTCTTACATATACTTATCCACACAGTGGTCCAGCTTCCACTCTTTCTTGTAATTCTGAAACCATAAATATAGAAAGCCTATGAGTATCTCTATGGTTAAATAATAATTCCAGTCCATTTCCCGGAACCTTCAGCAATGTTCTATTATAACCACGTTTTTTGTTTTGCTTTTTCTTTCAATACCATTTGGACAGGGGGATTCCCCTGCAGACGGGCTGATTTGCCCTTTTTTTTATCCCTATACTGTAAAAACTTTAAATAAAGAATAAAAAAATAAAAAAAAAATAGTTTCAGTCATTGGCATGTTATACATAGTTATATTGGAAGCTGATAATCACTGAAGTAGACACCGCTATTCTAGTGATCTCCACTAGCTTTTGCGTCCCGTGCCGAGTGGCTGCTCTTGTGCATTGTGAACACAGCAAGTCTACCACTGGGCCTGGGCACCATTAAGAGAATGCTTTGCATTTTTTCTTCAATGAATGCAAAGCGTTCTCTGATTGGATGAGGTGGAGAGACAGGGCGGTGACATCACACTCTTGACCTTGTCCAATCAGATTTGCATTCATTCAGAAAATGCAAAGCTTCAGTGATTTCCAGCTTCCAGGGGCACTGGTAGGGTTCTCACTTTTGGGAGAATGTGCTGTGGACAGAAGAAACAAAATTACAGCTTTTTGGTAAAGTCCATCATTCAACTGTTTTCAGAAAAATAAATGAAGTCTTTAAAGAAAAGAATACAGGCCTACAGTCAAACATGGTGGAAGCTCACTGATGTTTTGTGGTTGCTTTGCTGCTTCAGGCACTGGATGTCTTGGCCGTGTGCATGGCATTATAAAATCTGAAGACTACCAAATAATTCTGGGGTGCAATGTAGGTCCCACTGCCAGAAAGTTGGGTCTCTGTCAGAGGTCATGAGTCTTACAGCAGGACAATGACCCAAAGGACACATCAAAAAGCACCCAGGAATTAATTAAGACAAAGTGCTGGAGAGTACTGGACTGGACAGCAATGAGTCCAGATCTAAATCCCATAGAGAACCTGTGGAGAGATCTCAAAACAGCAGGTGGGAAAAGTAACCCTTCCAATCTGAGAGACCTGGAGCAGCTGACAACAAAAGAGTGGTCCAAAATTCCATTAGAGGTGTAAGAAACTCATTGATGGTTACAGGAAGCAATTGATTTCAGTTATTTTTTCCAAGGGGTGTGCTACCAAATATTAAATTGAGGGTGCCAATCATTTTGTCCAGTCCATTTTTGGAGTTTTGCGTGGAATGTGTCAGATTTGGATTTTTTGTTTCTCCACTTTTTTATGTCATACCAATACGGACAAAAGAAATAAACATGGGAATGCCTAATTTGTAATTGCAACACTTTGCTGGGTCGAGGTGGTGCATTAGGGGTGCCAATATTTTTGGCCATGACTGTATACTTAGGCATACATTTTTAACTTAAAAAAAAACACCTTCTATTGCGCTCAGCCTCCTCCAAATCTCCAAATTCCTTTTCTTTCTGATGTGATCTGTAGAGGGGTGGCTATGTTCGTTCTCCATGGACCCTCTGTATATAGGAACATAGCCACCCTCTCTTGCTTGCACCTGAGATAGACTATGGGATTTGTAGTGTGAATAGATCCGTGTACATAACCGTAACTAATGTGCACTGCTTGTTCAAAAAAAGGAAGTGAGCGGGAAAAGCAGAGGTTTGGGAGCTCATGGAGGATGTTACAAGGAGGCAGAAAAACAAAGCAAGAAACAATTTCATAAAAAAATAGGTTGCCAACCGCCAGTATTTTTACTGTCAGCCAGTAAAAAACAGGCAATTTTCTCCTGCCAGTAAATGTAAAAGGTTACATAGTTACATAGTAGGTGAGGTCGAAAAAAGACACAAGTCCATCAAGTCCAATATTTGCCAGTAAAAAATATACCGTATTTATCGGCCTATAACACGCGCCGGCGTATAACACGCACCCCAAGTTTATTTTAAGGAAAAAAACTTTTAAGATGGAAGTTTAAGGAAAAAAAAACTTACATTTAAGTGTCCATTGCAGCCTTGTCAGTGCAGCCTTGTCCACATTGCAGCCTTCCACATTGCAGCCTTGTCCCTATTGCAGCCTTGTCCCTATTGCAGCCTTGTCCCTATTGCAGCCTTGTCCCTATTGCAGCCTTGTCCCTATTGCAGCCATGTCCCTATTGCAGCCATGTCCCTATTGCAGCCATGTCCCGATTGCAGCCATGTCCCTATTGCAGCCATGTCCCGATTGCAGCCTGGTCTAATTGCAGCCTTGTCCCCAGTGTCCATCGCCATTTAAAATTGATGCCGACAGGACACCGGAGCGGAGCGAACGCCGCCGAGATACACATGTACTCGGCTCTTGTCGACTCTTCTCGCCTCCGCTCACGTGACTGTGAGCGGAGCAGAGAAGAGCCGAAAAGAGCCGAGTACACTCGCTATGTGTAGCTCGGCGGCGATCGCTCCGCTCCACTCACAGCTAGCGGAGATCGGCGGGGGATCGCTGGGGATCGGCGTATAACACGCACCCACAATTTTCCCCTGATTTTTAAATACGGTAACTGTGACGCTTGGCTTGGTCCGGAGCCGGCTGAGACCATTTGAGTGCTTACTACAGTGTGATCGGGTGGCTCTGGTGGAGGCGGTGCCTGAGCATGTCGTGTGATGTCATGGTGCAATGGAGCCAAGCAGAGCGGACAGAGCCTCGTGTGCGGGTCTGCGGTATGGGAGCAAGGCAGGCTGGGACCGGAACCGCCAGTGCTGTTTAGACTGGAGTGGACTGCAGGGAAAGCTTGGTTTGGAGAGAGACTGTCACTGTGACTCAGGAGTGGACGTGTCGTGTCAGTGAGGTGTCATCATCATCTGTGCTGCTGCACACTGCTGTCAGTGTCACTGTGAGAGTCAATTTATGCGTGTGTTCCATCCATTATAATTTCTTGCCCTTCTGAGGCCGGCCCCTGAGCTACGTACCGTATATACTCGAGTATAAGCCAAGTTTTTCAGCACATTCTTTTTGTGCTGAAAGTGCCCCCCTCGGCTTATACTTGAGTCAAGCACTTTTCTGCAGCAGAGAATTACATTTTCCAACCTGACTTTGGGGCCTCGTATCTTGGGGCCACTTGGGTTCCTAGCACCAAGTGGCCCTGACATACGGGGCCCCAAAGTCGGTTCAGAAAATGTCATTTTCTGCTGCAGAAAAGTGCTTGACATTTTCCAACCCGACTTTGGTGCCCCGTATCTAGGGGCCACTTGGTGCTAGGAACCCCAAATTTGGTGTGCAAACCCAGTGGAACTAACAATACAACAATATCCAAATGAATGGTTCCTAGCACCAAGTGGCCCCGATATACGGGGCCCCAAATTCAGTCAACTGTGTCCATCTGCAGCAATGTAATTTCGGGACCCTTTGGGTCCAGAGACCCCAAATTTTGTCTGTAGCTAGGGGGCATCTAGGAACCCTTAACTACCAAGTTTGAAGTTCGGGGTCCTAGAAACCCCAAATTTGGTGTGCAAACCCAGTGGAACTAACAATACAACAATATCCATTAATGGTTCCTAGCACCAATTGGCCCCGAGATACAGGGCCCCAAAGTCAGTCAACTGTGTCCATCTGTCATTTCGGGACCCTTTGGGTCCAGAGACCCCAAATTTTGGCTGCAGCTAGGAGGCATCTAGGAACCCTTAACTACCAAGTTTGAAGTTCGGAGGACCTATGGCTGCAAATGGGCACAGTGAGGCATGGAAATGGGCACAGTGAGGCTGCAAATGGGCATTGTTGACCCTCTTTTCCACTTACAGTAGCTGTGCATTTCTCACCCTAGGCTTATACTCGAGTCAATACGTTTTCCCATTTTTTTGTGGTAAAATTAGGCGCCTCGGCTTATATTCGGGTCGGCTTATACTCGAGTATATACAGTACTTACTATATCAAAAATGAAATCAGAAATATGTTTTTTTCCTTATTATCTACCTTAAATCTAATTGCTAATTGCATACTGTATTTGTTTGTAGCCTAAATACTCAAATTTGCACTTAAAACTGTAATTTAGTAAATTTTGGAAATGTCAGTAAAAACTTGGCTGTGCCAGTAATGCTGGCCATACACTATACAAAAAATCGGCCGAACCCAGTTTCGAAAAACTAACGTTCGGCCGTGAGCGCAAACGATAGTGCCATCATGTAATGACTGAAAATCGTTCAGTGGACATAAATAAATAAATTTTATGTTTGTTTTTTTACATATACCTAGTGCAGACAGGTCGGACGGGAAACAAATTAACCTTTCAATTTATTGTTCATTCGGCAGAAAATTTCCAAACTTGTCCTTCGTTTTTTCGGGCTCAAAAACGTTTATCAATTTTGTGGCCATTAACTGGCCGAAAAAACGAACGAACGAACGGTCTAATGACCGAATTTCGGCCGATTTTTCGTATAGTGTATAGCCAGCATTAGTTTTGGGAGTTGTGTCAGTAAATTTCAATCTGGTAGGTTGGCAACACTATGGATTATTTTTGGAAAATAAGGACATCTTTTAGTGCTACTTTAAGTCCACAAGGCTATCCAACTTGATTTTGTAATGGGTCTGCGTTTATTTCCGGTCATGAAGGAGTTCTAAGTAATTCTAATGCCGCGTACACACGGTCGGACTTTCTGCCAACAAATCAAGGTCGAAGGTTGTTGGCTCAAACTTGTCTTGCATACACACGGTCACATAAATGTTGGGCAACAATTACGAACGTGGGAACGCGGTGACGTACAAGACGTACGACGAGCCAAGAAAAAGGAAGTTCAATAGCCAGTGCGGCTCCTTCTGCTTGATTCTGAGCATGCGTGAACTTTTGTGCGATGGACTTGTGTACACGCGATCGGACTTTCCGACAACAAAGTTTTGTTGGCGGAAAATTTGAGAACCTGTTAGCGAACATTTGTTGGCGGAAAGTCCAACAGCAAATGTTCGATGGAGCATACACACAGTTGGACTTTCGGACAACAAGCTCACATCCAACATTTCTCGTCAGAAAATCCAACCGTGTGTACGCGGCATTTGGCCTCATGTATATTGCTGCTGCTAAACGGACGTTTAGAAGCAGTTGGGCATTTTTTTCAACTGCACCTGAACTCTCCTCTATGTTATCTTATCAGCACATGTACACAGGGTCGTTTATAGTCGTTTCTAAGCAGTTCAGTTTAGAGAAATTTTTGGAATGGAAAAAAATGCATTCAGAAGCTGTGTTTACAGGCATTTCAAGCGCCAAATGGGCGTTTTTCATTTTTGGCTATTTGAAAAAAAAATGTATTTCTTTTTTAACCACTTCAGCCCCAGAAGAATTTACCCCCTTCCTTACCAGAGCACTTTTTGCGATTCTGCACTGCGTCGCTTTAACTGACAATTGCACGGTCGTGCGACGTTGCACCCAAACAAAATTGATGTCCTTTTTTCCCCACAAATAGAGCTTTCTTTTGGTGGTATTTGATCACCTCTGTGGTTTTTATTTTTTGCTCTATAAACAAAAGAAGAGCGACAATTTTGAAAGAAACACAATATTTTTTACTTTTTGCTATAATAAATATTCCATTTAAAAAAAACAAAAACAAATTTTTGACTTAGTTTAGGCCGATACCTATTCTTCTACATACAAAATAGGGGATAGATTTATTGCATTTTTTTTTTTTGGGAAGGGGTTAACACTAGGGGGCGCTGCAGGGGTTAATTATGTTCCCTGGGAGTGATTCTAACTGTGGGGGGAGGGGACTCACAAGGGGAGGAGAGCGATTGGTGTTCCTCTGTACTGGGAACACACCATGGGTCTCCTCTCCACTAACAGGACGTGGATCTGTGTGTTTACACACACAGATCCACGGTCCTGCTGTGTTCCCGGGCAATCGCGGGTGCCCGGCGGACATCGCGGACGCCGGGCACGCGCACCGGGTCCCGAGTGACGCCGTGGGCGCGCGCCCCCTAGACGGCGGGAATGGGAGGACGTCATATGACGCCCACCCAGGATGGGAGATCCACCTTGTGGGCTTCATTTGACAATAGGCCGGTGTTGGTTAAACACTTCTAAACGCAAAGGTGGCAAAACGCTGCTAGACGCAGCATGTAAACTCTGCAAAACGTACATTTTAGACGTGGGTTACTATCTGTCAAGTTAAATCGTTCAGGATAGGATGTAAAAACGTCCCGTGTACATGAAGTAGAGTTTTCACTGACCTCTGATCAGGACAGGTCGTTATTAGTTTCTTTTTGTTACTTTGCCACTTTGTTTCAGTTAAAAAAAAATAAAAAATATTCCATTACGAGCCATTTATAAAGCATCTGATATCCATTAAGTCTGTAAAAGATTGCCGGCCCCAGAAAGTAAATCTGAATTCTGAAGATAACTACAGCAGACATTTAGCATTTTTCTTCTAAAGAATTCCCCTTCTGTTTTTGAAAACAAAATTGTAATAAATCTTCCTTATTGGATGTATTAACGGGCAGCGGAGAAGGAACATTAAAAAGGGCAGGATAATGAGTTTCAGCGGGAATTAAAAATAGCCCCAGTAATAAACAGACCTTAAATCATAGACTATTGTACCTTTATACATAGTGACCCAAAGTAGCCTCTGGATAAAATCTAAAGCACAAAGAAGCATGACGCGGAGAGGTGGCCATTATTAATAGCAGAGGGAACAATCATGCTGAGCAAAGTAGACTCAAAAGATATTTCCATGTGGACAGACGGGTGAATGCAGCCAATTGGTTTGTCCAAATTAGTAATGAACTTGTGGCCTTGTTCACTTTTGTTTCTGTTGCCAAGGAGACATTGACTATGTGTAAAACAGTTGTGTTGCTTTGGCCAAAAAAATGCCTAATTCTCCCTCTCTCTACATATACTATATTCTCTCTATATGTACTAATCCAGGGTACTTTGTCGCAGTAAGTGGGCTCAGCACTATATGACCATATAGTGTGACCAAACCCCGTATTCTTTGAATATGCTCAGGTGTTTTTAAATAGCCTTGCAGGAGTTAAATGTCATTGTTGTATGTGTGCGCTGTAATCTTTTTTTCTGTCTCTATGGTCTTATGGCTGCACCATTTTTTATGCATTTTTTTAGGGTGTGCCCCCCAAATCTTTGTTTGTCTAATGGGAGGAATAGTGCCCCATCATTGGTGTTCGTGGGGGGAACTGTGCCCTACCATTGGTGTTAGTGGGGGGAACTGTGCCCTACCACTGGTGTCAGTGGGGGGGGGGGGGGAGGAATTGTGCCCCACCATTGGTGTCAGTGGGGGGGATTGTGCTGCATCATTGGTGTCAGTGGGGGAATAGTGTCCCATCATTGTTGTCGGTGGGAGGTATAGTGCCCCATCATTGGTGTGAATGGAAGGAATAGTGCTCCATCATTGGTGTCAGTGGGAGGAATAGTGCTCCATCATTGGTATCAATGGGAGGAATAGTACTCCATCATTGGTATCAATGGGAGGAATAGTGCTCCATCATTGGTATCAATGGGAGGAATATTGCTCCATCATTTGTGTCAGTGGGAGGAATAGTGCTCCATCATTGGTATCAATGGGAGGAATAGTGCTCCATCATTGGTATCAATAGGAGGAATATTGCTCCATCATTGGTGTCAGTGGGAGGAATAGTGTCCCATCATTGGTGTCAATGGGGGAATAGTGTCCCATCATTGGTGTCAGTGAGAGGAATAGTGCTCCATCATTGGTATTAATGGGAGGAATATTGCTCCATCATTTGTGTCAGTGGGAGGAATAGTTCTCCATCATTGGTATCAATGGGAGGAATAGTGCTCCATCATTGGTATCAATGGGAGGAATAGTGCTCCATCATTGGTATTAATGGGAGAAATAGTGCTCCATCATTTGTGTCAGTGGGAGGAATATTGCTCCATCATTGGTATCAATGGGAGGAATAGTGCTCCATCATTGGTATCAATGGGAGGAATAGTGCTCCATCATTGGTATCAATGGGAGGAATATTGCTCCATCATTGGTGTCAGTGGGAGGAATAGTGCTCCATCATTGGTATCAATGGGAGGAATAGTGCTCCATCATTGGTATCAATGGGAGGAATAGTGCTCCATCATTGGTATCAATGGGAGGAATAGTGCTCCATCATTGGTATCAATGGGAGGAATAGTGCTCCATCATTGGTATCAATGGGGGGAATAGTGTTCTATAATTGGTGTCAGTGAGAGGACTAGTGCCCCATTGTCAGTTTCAGGAACTATGCCCCACTGTTCCTGACAGTGGGGAGAATAATGCCCCAAGAGCCGGATAAAAGCAAGCAAATGGCCACATCCGGTCCCTGGGCCGCAGGTTGGAGGCCACTGGTCTAAGCAAACATGGAAGAAACATTGAGGGTCTAGCTAGGACTGAGCTAACTAGCATTAAATAGGAGGGGATGACAGAGAGAGAAACCAAATCACAAACAAATAAAAACACCTTAAGCATTAGTAGATGCCAGAATAAATCAGAACAATAATAACAAGATACAGTTTAATGCAAAAAGAGAAAAATACAACAGGGACGTCCCTGGCAGCATTGCTTGTGAATATCTCCTAAAGAGTTCCAGTTTAGGACATATTCACTGTACCTACAGGTAAGCCGTATTATAGGCTTATCTGTAGGTACAAGTTCAAAAGTGGAGTTTACCTCCACTTTAAATTGTCAGTGCTATATAAATACCTGTAAATAATCAATATGTAGAAATCAAGAGCCACCAATCAAAATTAATAGTCCAGTCATATGACCTCAATAAACTTAATTTGAATGCTGGATATAGGTAAGCCCATTATATACCTAATAAATGGAAAGACTCCATTGATATGCCCCCCTGCCATCTTTTACCAAACTGTATAAAGTCTAACAAAACAGATCAGTTTCCTCATAAAAATCTACATAACGTACTGTCTCTGTTTTGTAACATTTTCCTTCATAAATAGCAGCGCAGTAAAAGGAACATCGAATTAACAGCTACACTAAATCAGTAGTTACAGTGACAAGATAATATTGGTGTGTAAACATAGAAACGTTCTTAGAATAAAATCTCAGCCTTTATTTAGCATTCTCTGGGGAAAAATAAAATATAGTTTAATTATGGGCCTTGAATACATCCATAAGTTAGGGAAGAGGTTTTCCTTGTCTACAGTGTCAGGCAGGAGAAATATCTTATGATTGTTTAATGCCATACCATAAATTGCCTACTTGGCTGCCAAGAGAGTGCCAGGCTACAGCTTGCTGCATGGAGAGTGCTGGAAGCAGGATTAAAGCAACTTTTCAACACTGGAAGGAGTAAGGAGAGTGGAGAAATACTTTTTAAAGAAAACACCTGAGTTTTCTCTGCTGGAGATGACAATGTGGACATATGTAGGAGTATTGGCTCTGTGATCCCAGCCAAAGAGCTTTGTGATTTTTTTTCTTCTGTACAGATCCTTACTAAACGTGTTTTCTTTGGAGAGTTCACATTGTTAAGCATGAAGACCATGGGGTTTATTTACTAAAGCTAGAGAGGGAAAAAGTAGTCACAATTCTGCAGAAAAACCAATCAGCTTCTAACCCCAGCTTGTTTATTTAAACTTTACCAATAAAACCTGGAAGCTGATTGGTTTCTCGGCAGAATGGTGACTACTTTTGCTCGGTCTAAATAAACCCCCATATGTTTGGAAATATTGAAAATTTAGCCCTTTTCCAGGGTGTAACTACAGGGGTCCCAGGGCTCCCAATTGCGACCTGCCCCCCCCGTATACCTGGATAGGAGAGGTGGTGGGGTGGCATATAGAGGAATCAATCCCCTCCAATTTCCTCCTGCAGTCTCTGAAAGCCTGTTTCTCCTCCTCTCCCTCCAGCGGGCATTCAGCAGCTGCAGGAGGAAAATGGAGGAGATTGGTTTCTCGATATGCCGCCCCCTGTTTCCCTTCCTATCCAGGTCCTGCTACCCTCAGGCCCTTGTGCGCTTTCCCGTCCAGAACCTGAGCTGAGCTGGGGAGTTGACCTGTGAGTATTAGTAATGTTGCAATCTATTGTTTTTTTTTCCCTTAGAGGGTACTAATTGGTAATTCCGTGTTTTAATTCGAACCTACCATAAACACTGTCAAGCCGAGACAGAAGTACAGTTAAATCACACTTGTTTAATAATAAAAGTAAATAGAACAAACGTAGTCAAAACATAGCCAAAGTTCAGTAACCGGAACAGATAGTCAGCCAAGCCAGAAGTCAGGGATCAATGTAGTGGAACAGCAAGCAGGATCCGGAGCCAGAAGGGATTCCAGCAAAGCAAGTCTTGAACAGGATCGCAGGAGATAGTTTCTGTGATGTTGACCAAGGCGAAGGCAGAGATCCTCTGGATTGGACGGCTTAAGTTGGCAGGACTGACGAGCAGGATATCATCAGTGTTTTTAACGATTTACCAATCATATTTATTGAATATTTGTACCATATGTTATTAGCCTATATATTTTATGTGCAAGTCATTATGACCACTAAATTTATTGTTGATTGATTCAATTGTTTTTTATAAATATGGCATGTTCAACATGATTATAAAAATAAATCTTATGAATTCTGTTTATCATATTCCTCATTTGCCTATGCCAAGCCTCATTCAAAGTCCCACTTTTCCTTCCTCTTTTTTGTATTTATTACTTAGGGATGGAGGCTTGCCATTACTGATGTGTCAGGTCACATTTTCTTATTTATTCTTGCAATGTCTGTTGCTTATGGACCATTAACATCCACAAGCCAAATGTGTGGTATACAAAGCTCAAAAGTTGAGATAAGTGAAAAAGTGAAAAATTGGATCCTCCAACCCCAGATGATTACTTTTACGGGGGAAACGCGTTGGGTGTGGACACAGGAGTTGTGACGTCACTACGTATCTGGGCAATAAAAAAAATAGGGAAAACTGACTTTAAAGGTTGCCATTATAATCCCAGTAGGAAAGAAATTAGTCTCACATTATGGTAAAATAACTAAATTTATTGAATCATATTAAAACATATCATAAAAAAAGAGTACATAGACATGTCTTGTTAGTACACTGTCCCATATGTGTGTGTATGGGGAGGCTGAACAAAGAAAACCACATAGATGGCCCAAAAAATGATGTCACTGTAGTCCAAGGAGATCCCTTCTGACTGAAGGCCAAACTACCGGAATCATAGTATCATCGCTACGCGTTTCGACAATAGCTTCTTTAGGGGATCCTATTGGTACTACGTATCTGACCTGCTGGTTTATTCGGTGGTCAGTCTTACATTTACCGCTTGTTTATATCTTTTATCCTGTAAGTGCAATACTTTTTAGTACCTAATAAATAGTGTGGCTGCACGATGCGCCCTCTTTTTGTTTTTTAGCATGAGTTTCACACCACGGCCCGAGTGACTGAGACAGCTGATTCGAGGGGTGTATCTAACTTGGATAAGCGTGTGTGGAGGCTGGGACGCTAACCATTTACACATGGTCCATCCTGAGACATGCAGCTGCAGGGATGGGATTGGCTTCCCCAAGGAGACCTTTTGTGTTCAGCGCTTTTCAGGATCTCCTATCATTTTGAGATCATGAATATCTGGTAAGAGGCCAATATTTTTGTTAAGCACCTGTGGAACACTGAAGAACTTGACTGTATATTACTCACCTTAAAGTGGTGTTTCCCCCCCAAAAAAAAAATATGATTAAAATTTCTAAAAAAAAAAAAAAAACATTTGGAAAAAAAATAATATTTAACTCACCTCTAAATGCCTGTTTCTAGGGGGTCCCTTGTAGTCTACCTCCTTCAGTGCCTGGGCTGGTGACTTCCCCAATCCATGAATCTATCCATTTTACATAAAAGGGGCGGCGCCCGTGCGCCCTTAATGGACGTACTGCCCCTGGTTACGCCTCTGCCTTTTCCGGTCACCATAGTGTTACGCAGTTATTCTGACACCATATTCTGGTCTTTCTTTAACCACTTCCGAATCGCCCACCGCACATATACTGTGGCAGGGCGGCAGGTACGGCTATAATGCATGAGACACTGTGGGTGCCGGGGGAGTGCGCGCGTGGGTCTGACGTACTCGCCCACCCGAGTTCGCTCCACAGAGAGGCAGAACAGGGTCCTGCTTATGTAAACAAGGTGGATCCCTATTCTGACAGGTGACAGGGGACAACACTGAGATCGGCTGTTCCTAGTAATCAGGAACAGCAATCTCTGTGCTGTCCCAGTGAGCCTATCCCCCACACAGTTAGAACACACACTGAGGGAACACAGTTAACCCTTTCATCGTCCTAGTGTTAACCCCTTCCCTGCCAGTGTCATTTATACAGTGATCAGTGCATTTATTAGCACAACACTGAAGAAATTACTAGGGCTGTTACTGATTAAAAAATTTTCGTGTTCGATTGATCGATTTTTTTTTAATCGATTAATCGACTAATTTCGATTAATTATAACGCACATACAGATCCAACTACTTTTAGCTGATCTCCTTGCATTGCAACTCTGCATTAGTTAGTGGTAAATGTGGTATACACTATATACAATCCCCCGACACTAGTTCGTTTCCACAATCCATGACTTAACTTCACAGTTCACACGAATACGCTTTAAATTCAAACTGTAGCACTGACGTAAGTAATTTTTTTTTCCACAGTAGCGTGACAATCCCTCCACCTCCGGTCTAACTAATCACTCTTACCTTATGGCATGGACCCCTGTGGACAGGTGGTCATGCACGCGGGTATCAAAAGGGTTAACACGGACCATAAACTTCTCTCCCGTCTCCTTAGATCTCAGCAAGGACGCCAGGTCATGGGTAGAAAGAAAAGATCTAAGTGCTCACCGCTTAAGTATAAGATTTAATTTTTGTGTTCAAACACAAACTACTCACATAAAGATGATAAAAACACAGCATGTAAAGCCAACAATCGTGTTAGTTCCGTAGGGCAGCAGTGGGTGACGTCATGCATAGCTCCCCCTCTTAAGCGTTCCGTTCAATCAGAACTTCAACGTCACCGGACTCCTCCCCCCTTCCCTTCATTAGCAGACGGAGGCACTTGGGGATCACCAGATCTCCGACGGAACTCCCTGAAGACCCGGAAGCCGGCGGAGAGGTGAGTACCAATCAAAAAAATTTTGATTGATCAAAAAAATTTTGATCGATCAAAAAAATTTAATCGAGGAATTAATCTTTAATTTTCACAGCCCTAGAAATTACCCTTTGCTACAATGTAAATTAGTGAGTGTACAGCTTGTATAACAGTGTAAATTTTCTGTCCCCTCAAAATAACTCCACACACAGCCATTAATGTCTAAACCGCTGGCAACAAAAGTGAGTACACCCCTAAGTGAAAATGTCCAAATTGGGCCTAAAGTGTCAATATTTTTTTGTGGCCACCATTATTTTCCAGCACTGCCTTAACCCTCTTGGGCATGGAGTTCACCAGAACTTCACAGGTTGCCACTGGAGTCCTCTTCCACTCCTCAATGACGACATCACGGAGCTGGTGGATGTTGGAGACCTTGCGCTCATCCACCTTCCGTTTGAGGATGCCCCACAGATGCTCAATAGGGTTTAGGTCTGGAGACATGCTTGGCCAGTCCATCACCTTTACCCTCAGCTTCTTTAGCAAGGCAGTGGTCATCTTGGAGGTGTGTTTGGGGTCGTTGTAATGTTGGAATACTGCCCTGTGGCCCAGTCTCCGAAAGGAGGGGATCATGCTCTGCTTCAGTGCGTCACAGTACATGTTGGCATTCATGGTTCCCTCAATGAATGGTTCCCTCATGCAGCCCCAGACAATGACATTCCCACCACCATGCTTGACTGTAGGCAAGACACACTTGTCTTTGTACTCCTCATCTGGTTGCCATCACACATGCTTGACACCATCTGAACCAAATAAGTTTATCTTGGTCTCATTACACCACAGGACATGGTTCCAGTAATCCATGTCCTTAGTCTGCTTGTCTTCAGCAAACTGTTTGCAGGTTTTCTTTTTCATCGTCTTTAGAAGAGGCTTCCTTCTGGGACGACAGCCATGCAGACCAATTCAATGCAGTGTGCAGCGTATGGTCTATACACTGACAGGCTGACCCCCCACCCCTTCAACCTCTGCAGCAATGCTGGCAGCAGTCATACGTCTATTTCACAAAGACAACCTTTGGATATTATGCTGAGCATGTGCACTCAACTTCTTTGGTCGACCATGGCGAGGCCTGTTCTGAGTGGAACCTGTCCTGTTAAACCACTGTATGGTCTTGGCCACTGTGCTGCAGCTCAGTTTTTTGGGTCTTGGCACTCTTCTTATAGCCTAGGCCATCTTTATGTAGAGCAACAATTCTTTTTTTCAGATCCTCAGAGAATTCTTTGCCATGAGGTGCCATGTTGAACTTCCAGTGACCAGTATGAGAGAGTGAGAGCGATAACACCAAATTTAACACACCTGCTCCCCATTCACGCCTGAGACCTTGTAACACTAACGAGTCACATGACACCGGGGAGGGCAAATGGCTAATTGGGCCCAATTTAAACATTTTCATTTAGGGGTGTACTCACTTTTGTTGCCAGTGGTTTAGACATTAATGGCTGTGTGTTGAGTTATTTTGAGGGGACAGCAAATTTACACTGTTATACAAGCTGTACACTCACTACTTTACATTGTAGAAAAGTGTCATTTCTTCAGTACTGTCATATAAAAAGATATAATAATATATATACAGAAATGTGAGGGGTGTACTCACTTTTGTGAGATACTGTATGATGCAGTCTGACATTAACAGAACAATTAGTTTTTTTTCTGAGTTGCCCTGGGAACATCGTTTCTATATTTGTTGATTCTGCCAATAGATCTGTTGATTTCCCATTCACTGTAACAAGGTGACAACGATGGTTATTCTGCAGTGAAAACACTACAGCGTTGTCATCTTGTAGACAAGGTAGACCAACCTTTCTCAACTTTTTTACTTCAGAGGAACCCTTGTAATAATTTTCAGATGTCAGGAAACCCCTGTTAAAGTCTGTTCATTGGGGAAAATTCCCCCCTCCCCCCTACAGTAGCTGTCAGAATGCTACCCTTGCAGTTGGTTAAAAAGATAATTGGTGTCATGCAGTTGGCTCTGCCAAGTGGTATTGGCCCCGGACCTATGCAGACATCATCGAATGGGAGGTAAATGAGCCACAGCCCAACTTTGATCCTGGAGTTGGCCTTAAGTAAGCAAAAAAGGCCAAACTCCAGCTAACACTTTTTAAGCAATTACAGTAATTGTTTTTTTTTTTTCTTTAAAAAAAAAAAAAGGTTCAAACCACATAAATAAAGTCTGACTGTCAGAAAAACCCCTGTCAGCGTTATGACTAAAGCCAAATGGCTTTGCATAAGAACTGGGTTCAAACTCTCGCTACTCTCTGTAGTCTCCAGTATCATAACAATGCCACAACAAACCAAAACTTACAATAATAGCAAAATATAGCCCATCCTTCCTCCTATACCAAAATAATATGAGTACTAAACAGTATAATTACATAATTATATATCATATCTCAAATCATAACATGTTAACTATACCGTATCTAGTAACAATGACCATAATGGCCACTATTGCACTTGCTGAACAGATGGCAGAGGAGCAGAGCCCTGAAATCAGGGTATTATGTAATAACATCAAGTAAGAGTAGGCACTTGTGGTACACTTTTACATTTAAATGTTTAGGATGCAAATTTGACACTATTGATCATCAAATTCTGGGAGAACGTATGAAATACCTTTTTCGATGTAGGGACACTGTCCTCCGTTGGATCAATTCCTTTTTCACGGACACAGGGCCATCTTAAGAGCATTATAGGCCCCCGGGCAATACAGCGCACTGGGGCCCTGTCTACACGATCATGAGAATAAAAATGCAAATTATCAATAAGGCTATATTTATTGGTACCTCCAACAAAATCAGTGTTTAAACATTAACAAAACGTTTGGACAATATAACACAAGTTTGATGGGCACAGTGGCAGTGTTTGATGGGCATAGTGGCTGCATTTAATGGGCACAGTGGCAGCTTTTGATGGGCACAGTGGTAGTTTTTGATGGGCACAGTGGCAGCTTTTGATGGGCACAGTGGCTGTGTTTGATGGGCACAGTGACAGCTTTTGAGGGGCACAGACAGTGGCTGTGTTTGATGCACAACTTGAACTTACTTAAGTAGACATTGTTAGAATTACTTGAGACTGCCGGCCTGGAGCAGTACAGTGGGTCACTCACAGCAGCAGGGCAGCGCCAGCTATCAAGGGCTGTCTTTCCACTCCGCTCCCTCTCCATGCTGTCTGAAGAACATGGCAGAGGTGGGCGGAGCCTGTTCACTAGCCACTGGGGCAGCCGGGGTGTGCTATAAATGCATGGGGCGGCAAAGTGAGCAACCAGTGCAGTCAGTCAATTTAAGCAGCAGATTGCAGCGATGAGGATCAGCCCTGGATGGGGCCCTCTAGACAAATGGGGCCCCCGGGCAACTGCCCAGCATGCCCAGTGGAAAAAACGGCCCTGCACGGACAGGACCCATCAAGTGCGGTTGAACGCATGCAGCTCGCCAATTGAACCACTTCTCTATGGAGTCCTGCAGGGCCTTAGCATTGTCGCCCCTGCTATTCAACTGCTATATGCGCCCACTCGCTGACATTATTGCTACACACAAACTAGCCTGTCAGATCTACGTAGATGACACACAGATTCTGGCTGACGCTGATGATGGGCCAAATATGCACCTACAACTGAGAAATGAGACTCCTTCACATACAAAAATGGATGGCCGATAACAAGCTAGGCATTAATGAAGCAAAGACCGAGGTGATGCTGGTGGGCCCTCAATCAACCACCAATTTTCTCTTGGCCTGGCCCACTTCATTCTGCCCCATCCCAACACCAGCAAAACAGGTCAGGAACCTAGGTATCATCTTTGATTCCTGCCTGTCATTTATACCCCACGCTAAACTCTGTATCAAAAACTCCAACTTCTATATACAGAGACTCCGGAAAATTAAAGATCTGTTCTCGCACGAAAAACGGCTAACTCTCGTACAGGGCCTTGTACATTCCCGGTTGGATTGCTCTAACATCTTTTTTCTTGGACTTCCATTGAAGTGGCAAAGAAAACTGCAAGCGACTCAGAATCAAGCTGCTCGCCTGGTCTCCGGATGCGCCAGAACAGACCACATCTATCCCGTGCTGGAAAAACTGCACTGGCTTCCTATCGCCAAGCGAGGCAATGTGCTATATGTATAGGGGCACACCGGAAACTGGGCCCAATTTATCTGTCTGAATGGGCCTCTCACTATGTACCGTTAAGACCACTTCGATCGGCTAACTTACTTCTCACAGAACCGACAATCAGCAGACTAAAAGTTACTGGTAACAGACGACTGGTTACAATAGGCAATGAGCTGCGGAACTCCCTTCCAGCGTCTCTAAGGTTCTTACCCTCCCTCCTGAGTTTCAGGAAGGGTTTAAAAACCTTCCTCTTTATCCAGGCCTACGGATAATCTGATGAAGAATAGGAATTGTGCAAAAAACATGGATTTTGTATGCTCTTTTTCCTCCCCATCTGGAGGGTTTAGTCCCCCCCCCCTCCCCGGTTTGTTTCTGTTTTACTTAACCGCTTCCCGACTGCCTCCTGTAGATATACGTCCACAAAATAGCAGGTGGGGGCGCGCTCGCGACCCGGTCGGGAGCTCCGTGACCACGGCCGCGGGACCAGCGGACCCGATCGCCGCTGGTGTCCCACGATCCGGTCACAGAGCTAAAGAACGGGGAGAGGTCTGTGTAAACAAACCTCTCCCCGCGCTTCCTACACTGCCTGTCATTGATCGGCTGTTCCCTGTCATCGGGAAAGCCGATCAATGACGTCAGACGTCAGCCCCACCCCCTAATGTAAAAAAAAAAAAACACACACGTCACAGACCATAACCCCTCCCCGCCCCCCTAGTGGTTAACTCTTTCACTGCCAGTGTCATTTATACAGGAATCAATGCATTTAAATAGCATTGATTGCTGTATAAATGACAATGGTCCCAAAAATGTGTCAAAAATGTCCGATGTGTCCGCCATAATGTCGCAGTCACAATAAAAATCGCTGATCGCCGCCATTACTAGTAAAAAAAAAAAATTAATAAAAATGCTATAAAACTATCCCCTATTTTGTAAACGCTATAACTTTTGCGCAAACCAATCTATAATCGCTAATTGCGATTTTTTTTACCAAAAATATCTAGAAGAATACGTATCGACCTAAACTGAGGAAAAAATTTTTTTTTTTTTTTTTATATATTTTTGGGGATATTTATTATAGCAAAAAGTAAAAAATATTGCATTTTTTTAAAATTGTCACTCTATTTTTGTTTATAGCGCAAAAAATAAAAATCGCAGGGGGGATCAAATACCACCAAAAGAAAGCTCTATTTGTGGGAAAAAAAGGACGCCAATTTTGTTTGGGAGCCACGTCGCACGACCGCGCAATTGTCAGTTAATGCGACGCAGTGCCGAATCGCAAAAAGGGGCCTGGTCCTTTGGCTGCAAATTGGTCCGGGGCTGAAGTGGTTAACCTCTTTCATATTGGGCAGCCTAGGGTCTTTTTTTAACGTTCTATTGGAAATCTCAACTTGTTTTTAGGGTCTCTGTGCGCCTAGACGTGCTCCTAATGGAGCGCATTTGGCGCAATACAAATCCCACATCAAATCAAATCAAATCACACTACTCAAGTCCATTGTGGTACAGGTAACATACTGTACACATGGTATGATATGCATTAACAAGCATTAGTAGTTCTGACACAAAGAAAAATCAATTGACACAGGCCCTAATGTAACAATACACTTTCTTTGTAGGCTTTATGACTGTAGTTAGTTGTCATCTATTATTTTCATTCTTAAAGTCATTTTGATGTTCATTCTTTTGGAATGAAAATACTTTTACCAGCAATGTGGTAGTTTTGGGTGTTTGGGGACTCAGAAGCAGCTTCAGGATGTAGAGAGATATCAGTGCCTGTACAGTCACTAGTAGCATCCTCACATGAGAGAAAGTGAAGTGAATGACATGCTCCCTCATATCTGGGAGTATCCGGGTTTTTTTGATCCTGAACTGAGGTTTAGTGGAGCAAAGGGAAGGTAACCATAATTAGCTTGAGGGGCCGGCATTAAAATTAACTGAAAAATGACAACAAATGTCCATAAAGTGCCACTAGAGTGCCTGCAAGATAGTTTTTTTTTATGGCACATTTTCAGATGTCGGTATTTACATTGACTAAGGCAAGCTTTGATGACCCTTGACCCTGGCTCAGGTAGTGGCAGAAGAAATGTGCCTTCCCTTTCCATACCTTGAAAGTATTTTGGTAGATGCATTTCAAAGAGGTTTGCCATACTTCAGCATTACTACTCCTCTGATGGCTTGGGGAAACAAGCACACTTATCCAAAATGAATTGAAAGTCTCTGCTGTAGCAGTTGCAGAATTGCGTGTCTCTCTGTATTCCTATTGTCCAGACCTGGATCTGAAACTGCAGCCTCTGCTGTGTCTGGCAGTATCTGCTTTTGCTCAGCCATCTGAGATGTTGAACATCTCCTTTGATAATACCTTCAACAATCTTGCCCTCATCCTTGTTTCTGATGAACCTTGAACTCTTTGCTCCTCCCATGAACCTACTCTTTAAGCCATGCCATTCCTGTTTGCCAGATTATAGAGCTCTCTCCAGCCTGTGTCTCCCTCTTATCACTCTTGCTGCTGTCTGTGCTCTTTGCTACCACTCGTTACTGACCTTTGGCTTGTTCCTTGACTACGCTAATGCTTGAATCCAACCTGCAACCACTTGTTACCGACCTTTGGCTTGTTTGCTGACTACGCTTTTTTCTGCTTGATCCCGACCTGCTATATCTACTACTGGACCCCAGCTTGCTCACCTCCTGGTGGGACAATCCTGAGGACCGCAACATGGTGCTAACACATAGCAAAACCCATCTCCACCATCACAAGCTCTGGTGAATACTAGTTAGTACTTAGACACCGCACCTTGGGTGAAACTGTGTCACCCGCGGTGGTGACCTGCTTGTATACTTATCCTGCTGGTCAGTGGGAGCCTCTTTATTGCTATAGCTACTGGTCTCTGAGCCTGACCCCCGACCATGACACCTATGTAGCTCTGCACACCAAGAGATTAGGAATGACCTTAGAACTTCAACGGGGTCTTCCATTATCCAAGAAAAAACTCTGTAGTCCTTCACAGATTTAGAGTTTGCACAGGAACTTAGTACCACATCAGTTCTGACTCACAACAGATTCCAGCTCTACAATATATTGAGAAAGGGTAAAACTTGAACCATTATTGATAATTATTCTTTCTAGAAGTAATTCTTAGCAAGGAATGGGGTAAAATATCAGAGGATAAGATGATGCATTCCTGTTTAAGCACACATTGTATATACTAAGCACTTGAGAAAATAACAGGACAGAAAAGAATGTTGGTGACCTTTATTTAGCATAAGGTAGAGTGTCACAGCCAGTGGTAGTGCTCAGAGACCAGTGGCTATAACAGAAGAGAGGTTCCCTTGAGCAGCTGGATAACAACGTAAGCAAGTCACCCTAACGGATGACATGTGCTCACCTGAGGTGAGAGGTCTAAACACTAACCAGTATTCACCAGAGCTCCTGCCAGTGAAGATGGGTTTTGCTGCATGTTAACTAGGGATGCACCGATACCACTTTTCTAAAACCGAGTACGAGTACTGATACTTTTTTCAAGTACTCACCGATACCAACTACCGATACCTATCGCCATGGGCGTCCGCATGTAGGGGCAAGGGGGGTCAAGTGCCCCCCTCTGGAATCCGGGATCGAATCTTAAATTCAGCACAGTTGCGTCGCTATCGGGGTGCGGGCAGCCGGCACCCAGGTGCCACTCGCCAGTGGGGTGACACCATCAAGGTGCTGTCAAGCCCCCCCATCAGTGTAGTGTGACTTCTGTCTCTTTTCCCTGCTTTGGCGGCCCCATTTTTTCCACAGGGAGGAGACTACAGCTCGATCAAGAGAGAGATCGAGAGACTGCAGCCTGGAAAAAAGCTGAGGGCGAGAGTGCTACAGGACAAAGAATGAGGAGTGTGCTGGGCGGGAGCCAGAGAGAGAGCCACGCTGCCCAGCACCACCAGAGAGAGCCATGCTGCTCAGCGCCACTAGAGAGAGAAACACGCTGCCCAGCATCACCAGAGAGAGAAAGACTGAGCCACTACCAGGGTACAGACATGCTACACTACTGACCAGAGTCGCCCCCGGGGAACCCAGAGTGAGCAATCGTCCAGTCAGAGGGATCACTGCTGTAGTTTCGCTGGGTCTGGTAAGAGGGCCTGTTGGCCATTATTCATTACTTATCCTAGGGACTGTACTACGTCTGCAGTCTCTGACCATGATAATGTGATAATGACATTGTCGAAAAGGGGCGGTGCATGGGTTACCCTAAAATGATGCCCCCCCTTGAAAAAAGTTCTGCGGACGCCCATGCCTATCGCCTAGGAAGGGTAGGTGGTGGGGGGGGGGTTGTTAGAGAGTTGGGTGAGGCTGGGGTGAGGGCAGGGTGGGAGTAGAGGGGTTAGTGAGGGCAAAGTAGTTGAAGGTGGGGTAAATTAGAGATTGTGGTGTGGGAGAGTTAGGGTGGAAAAGGCTATGATCGCTGGGGGGAAGAGGGTGGAGATGGGAGGGTCGTTGGGAGACATGGGGGCAGAGGTGACAGCTGGTGGAGGGAATGAGGATGCAACACATGCACAGAACAGCTGGCAGGAGGGCATAGTACAAGGCCAGCTCTTGCACAGATATCCCCTCTCTGCAGCCAGATCATCCGGGGGCGTCAGCATCCAGGCATCAGGTCAGAGAAAGTGCAGCCTACCTCCCGATGTATATAGTTACGACTGTGTGTGTGTATATATATATATATATATATATATATATATATATATATATATATATATATATATATAATACATAAAAGCGGGTCTTAAAGTGGAAGTAAACCCGCTTATCGTTTTCAGCCAAGGAAGCTGCCATCTTGGCCTCTGTTTATTCTACAAATTCCATGATGCTGCACATGTGATGAGGTATGACACCAGCCATTGGGTGATTTTACCATTTGGTTGAGAGCACAACCAATGGGAATGTTACATTGTAACTGTTTTGTTTTTTGAAACTTAAATGGATGGGTTTACTTCCGCTTTAAGACCCAATTGGCTGAGAGGAGAAGCAATCGTATTGGCCAGCTGGGAGCAGAAGCCGGAGGAAGCTGCAGAGGAGTAGATGCAGCCTGCGACCTGGATGGGGTAAGTGCGGGGCTGGTGGATGGATGGGCAAACGACGGGGGGCATTTGTTCGCCGAGTGACAGGGAGGGTGGGGGATTTGATCGATTGACTGACCAAACGTGGGGGATCGGGTGGTTTGTTTGCCACCCCCTTAAAAATGGAGCACCAGCCGCCAATGGATCAGACAGGATGCTGTCCAGCATCTCAGGTGGCTCAGCAAAAAGAGCTACTGCCAGACACAGCAGAGGTTGTGGTTCAGATCCCAGTCCTGACATAGTGTAAGCCTACATGATAATCTCCCACTATGAGGGGTTTCATAGAAGCCATCTTCTGGTGGTGCAAAATAATGATGCAGATATACATCACTAGGCCAAGAAAACCCACCATTAGCCTCTAGCAGTAGTGTGTTTAGGTTTTGTGCTGCCCTAGGCCTGACTAAACTCATTCACCCCCTAATTTAAATACGACCCACCCCTTCCTGTCAAAGCCACACACCCTTTAAGACCCACCCTGAAATGTTCGAGTGGGGACACTAGTTCTGAGGGCCTGGGGGGGGGGGGGGCAATGGATTCCCTTAATTTGCATAGATTTCCTCTGACTTCCTGTTTGGCTATGGGGCAGGAAGTGAAGTGAAATCCCTGCAATGGGACAGGGATAGTAAAAAATAAACTGACAGGGGTTATAACCCTCCCTTATTTTATCCAAAATGAAAAAGTGTTGCCTATAGTTCTACTTTAAGCACAAATTTCGGATAATTTTATGGAGAGGACTAAGAAGATATAACCATGCCAATGGTGCAGCAGAAAACATATAGCACAGTGAGGAAGGTTTGTGGTCCAGGATGAGAGGACAGTCAAAATTAGAAGCGGCGCCCGCATACCGGAAGCAGTGAGGCCACTTTATGGGGGCGCTAGACTAATTTGCCTCTCAGCCCAGTCTGCCCCAGAAGACTGGTGCTACACTAATGCCGCGTACACACGAAGGGACTATCCCGCGGGATTGTCCGATGGACTCGAGTCCGCCGGACAATCCCCTCGTGTGTGGGCCTTCGTCGGACTTTTTTTCCCAAAAGTCCGGCGGACTAGGTTTTAAGTTTTGTTTTAAAATTATCCGCTGGACTTGGCAGTCCGGCGCACAATACGGCCGTCTGTAGTATGGTCCGGCGGACCAAAAAGGACGCATGCTCAGTAGCAAGTATTTTTCTAGTATTTTTCTTTTTCTAGTCCCGTCGTACGTGCTGTACGTCATCGCGTGAACCGCCGGACTTTTAGCGTGATCGTGTGTGGTCAAGTCTGTTTGCTTTCAAGTCCGGCGAAGCCCAGCTGGAAAGTCCGGCGGTTTGTCCGCTGGACTAGGTCCGGCGGACAAAGTCCCTTCGTGTGTACGCGGCATAACAGTGTAGCGCAAGCTGGCGGGGACTCTTTCCGTGCTGCCCTAGGCCTGGGCCTTGTTGACCTAGGCCAGGATACAGCGTTGGCCTCTAGTATAGATCTAGCTAGAACAGAATAGTACACTAGGAACTCAAATAAAAAAAATAGCCAGTTGAACTATGACTTTAATTTCACATATTTCTGTCAGCGGCTAACAAGGCGCAACATTCTACAACTGAGAATTTTCAATAAACCAGACGAAAGTCTATGGAACGCTTTGTACCCTGCTGCCAATCTCTGAAACTTAAATATTTAATCATTCCCTCTGTAATATTTCTGAAAAATGTAGCAGTGGGTTTTATATAAACTGGACATTTAGGTATTTCCTCTGGATATTTTTCTTTCAGCCCTTTGTACTTATTCAGGATCCTACATTCCTCAGCAAATATTTTTTTTTATTTCATACCATTAATCACAGTTTAAATTTAGATACAGATAAAAGTGAGATGGCGTCTTGGAACAGCTTCACTTTTGTTTAGTTACGATCTCTCCTGGAGATTGCATGGGGTCCAGTTACAGGCCTCGAGGAGGAGGAAGAACAAGAGACGCTGATGGAGTAGAGTTCCAGGGACCTGTCTCATTCAAGTTATTTTAAATAACAATCTATTTCAGCCTCCACAAAAGTTACAGGGTGGTTTAAAATTAGGGCAGAGGTGCGGGCACTCTACTGCATAGCTCCCAACTGTCCCTGATTTCGAGGGACTGTCCCTGATTTGGAGAAATGTGCCTCTTTCCTCCTCATTTTGGTATTATCTATATAGTTGTATTTAAAATACACCATTTATCTTTCAAAAAGTGTTTCCCAGTGATAAACCTTTCATTAAAATCCTAAATTGCTGCATTTGTAAATTAGAAAAGCCAATATACAGTAAAGTAATAGTGGTAAAAAAATACCTTGTGGGTTTAACTAATCTTTTTTTTGGGGGGTTATTTCTCCTTTAACCACTTGCCAATCGCTGCACGCCGATATACGTCGGCACAATGGCAGCGGTGGGCAAATGGGCATACCTGTATGTCCCCTTTAAGAGGCGGGGATAGCAGCCGCGTACGCCGGTCTCCCGGTGATCATGTCACGGAGCCTCAGAACGGGGAGATGCCTATGTAAACAAGGCATTTCCCCATTGTGGCTTGTGTCATGACAGAGATCACTGCTCCCTGTCATCGGGAGCAGTGATCGCTGTCATGTGACTGGAAGCCCACCCCCCTCACAGTTAGAATCACTCCCTAGGACACACTTAACCCCTTCATCGCCCCCCTAGTGGTTAACCCCTTTACTGCCAGTGTCATTTACACAGAAATCAGTGCATTTGTATAGCACTGATCGCTGTATAAATGACAATGGTCCCAAAATAGTGTCAAAAGTGTCTGATGTGTTTGTCATAATGTCGCAGTCCCAATAAAAATGACAGATCGCCGACATTACTAATAAAAAAAATGAATAATAAAAATGCCATAAAACTATCCCCTATTTTGTAGACGCTATAACAGTGATGGTGAACCTTGGCACCCCAGATGTTTTGGAACTACATTTCCCATGATGCTCAACTACACTGCCAAGTGCATGAGCATCATGGGAAATTTAGTTCCAAAATATCTGGGGTGCCAAGGTTCGCCATCACTGCGCTATAACTTGTGCGCAAACCAATCAATATACGCTTATTGCGATTTTTTTACCAAAAATATGTAGAAGAATACATATTGGCCTAAACTGAGGAAAAATATTTTTTTTATATATTTGTGGGGGATATTTATTATAGCAAAAAGTAAAAAATGTTGCGCTTTTATTAAAATTTTCGCTCTTTTTTTGTTTATCCACTTCCCACCCGGCCGGGTGGGAGGCGTCTACTTCTGAATGGACGTTCCGGAACGTCCTTCAGAAGTAGAGGGATCACGCGCGCGCGTGCCTGCGCAGCGGCGCGATCCCGATGCGGCCGTGTCACCCGGACACGGCGCATCTCGGATCGGCAGGATGGCTCGGTGATTGGCCCTCCTGATCACATGACGGCCGTGTCGAATCACAGCCGTCATGTGATGTAAACAAACAGCCGGTTGCTAGGCAATCGGCCCTCCTCTCCTCACACGGAAGTCGTCGGTGAGGAGAGGAGAGCGGATCGCTGCAGCCGGCTGGTGATCAGTGAGTATTAGCTGTTTTTTTACAGCTTTTTACTCACTGATCACCAGTGTAGTGTCCCCACAGTAAAACACACATGTCCCCACAGTAAAACACACATGTCCCCAAAACACACATGTCCCCAAATAATAAAAACACATGTCCCTCACATATGTCCCAGTAAAATAACATGTGCCAATGATTATCTGCACACATATGTCCGTGATCACCTGCACACCCCTTTTACATGATCATTTGCGTACATATGTCCGTGATCACGCGAACCAATTATTATACACTTAACGGAATTTTTTTACAAAAAACATGTAGCAGAATACATTTTGGCTTAAATTTATGACAAAATTTAGGAGAAAATATATATTTTTTTCAAAATGTTCAAAAAACGGAGTCGCGAATAAATACCACCAAACTAAAGCTCTATTTGTGCGAACAAAATGATAAAAAATTCATTTGGTTACAGCATTGCATGACCGCGCAATTGTCACTGAAAGTGCGAGAGCGCTGAAAGCTGAAAATTGGTCTGGGCAGGAAGGGTGTTTAAGTGCACAGTAAGCAAGTGGTTAAAGAGCAAAAAATAAAAATCGCAGAGGTGATCAAATACCACCAAAAGAAAGCTCTATTTGTGGGAACAAAAAGGACATCAATTTTGTTTGGGTGCAGCGCCGCACGACCGCGCAATTGTCAGTTAAAGCGACACAGTGCCGTATCGCAAAAAGTGCTCTGGTCAGGAAGGGGGTAAAATCTTCCGGGGCTGAAGCTATTAAGGGGGTATGATAGAGAGCGCGTCCTATGCCTTCACTCTTCTGCTAGTAGGTGACCCTCATTCCCACCTCAAAAAGTTGGGAGGTATGCTACTGGTCTCCTGAGCCTGAGTCTCCTGGAGCTTTATATTTTGCTATTTTCTTCATTTTCAGCGGTAGCTGTTGACCATTGCTATTGCTAGAAATAATAGAAAAGAGCATTTTACCTATATGGACTCAAACTGGACAACTGCAATTGTGTTAGTGCTATGCAAATTGTTTTCTATGGCAATTTACCAAAGAAAAAAAAAGTAGTTAGAGCAAATTGCATTCGTTTTACACTGATATGGAATATAGGGAGGGGATGCTGGGACCTATAGACACGGTCCCAGAGAAAAGAGGCTACTAAATGGAGACAGATACAGATCGAATCATCCTTGTTCATTTGAATCAAAGGTATTTTATTGTGTACACTTGTGTATTTCCCATTAAAAATAGATTCCAGGCACCTGGATATCTTGACTAACAGATTTTAACAACACAGGACAAAACGTAGACGTGACACCATTTAACAACATTAATTGCACCACGTATAGCTGGAACAGCGGATTATGACCAATAGAAAAAATGCATGAAATTATATGTAAATAATATATAAACTATAATAGTAAAATCATGTAAATCATTGGAGTAATTTCCTGTTTGGAATTGGTCATTGCACTTCTGAGCATTATTTGGAGGCAGATTTTATATTCACAGGCATGCTGTGGAGGACACCCCCTAATTAGTGGTTCCGGTTAACCTTATTAGGGTACCCACTGTCACTGAGTGTCTGGAAAAAGGTTCTGATTGGGCAAAGATTAAGTGTTCAATTTTGCGACTTAATGACCCTTATCAGAATAAACTCCAGCTTAGTCTCTTAAAGCAGCATATGAAAGCGGTTTAAATAATTGCAGCTGACCACACTGGCATGCACACAGCCACAGTACTTCCAGGGAATTCCCAGATCCGACAGTCTAATCACACACAGTCCCGCTGAGTCCAAGCAGATTCACAAGGCAAATAGCGACCAGCGATACACAGCTGGTAAGAAAACACAGGTTGACAGCGGCATGTAGTTTAACAGACAATCAATATCATGGACAAGTCGATAACTTTACCGCGTCGGCGTCTTCACTGTGGAGGGGCTGTCAGAGGATTTTTTACCCTTCAGCCGGGATGTCGGATGCCCAGGCCTTTTTAAGGCTGCTGCTGTCCAAAGTGGGGATTTCCATTCTAAGTCGTTGAGTGGGCTGATACCGATGGTAGGAAGACCAAGTGGCCATTAAGTGTTGCTCCGTGGTGGCCGTGCGCGGCTTTCGGAGGTCGCTCAGGGCCGTACAGTGCTGCGCTCAGTGCTCAGAGCCTCCGCTCTGTGTAGTGCGGGTCCGCTACCTGTCACGTGGTGCGTGACGTGACGCGTTTCGCAAAGGGCGTAATTGCGTTTGCTTCTTCCTGACGTATGTTGGGAAGGTGTTTGAAGTGCCTTCTTATGCTGTAATTTGCTAACACCAACAGGTGTTGAGTAAAGAAGGGGTGGTTACGATTGAAGTGTTGTAACCATTTCAACCATTGCTCTGTAGTTATGTAATTCTCATCGGAATTTCAAAGTCAGAGGATTTTTGGGTATATCCTTTGTATATTCCGTGATAGTTTTTTGAGGACATTGGTCAAATTGGTACGATAGGGCTTGGGCAGAAAAAACACAAATAACAAATAACAAATAATGCAGTATCGAATGAGAAAATTATGTCACTCGATAGAAAACACATTTATATTGCGGTGAAGCAATGGAAAATCAATAAGATCGTTAGATACTTAAGCAACTTTAATTTACACATTTAAGGACACAGGTGACACGTTAGGGGGCAAGGATCAATCTGTCCACTAGATAGTCTTGTGGAGATGATTTCTCTTGAGCTGCGACTTGATGGTACAGAAAAAAGGTTGAGAGGAATGCAGGCTAAGCATTAGGACTAATTGTAAGTAGAGCATTTTCCCTATTTTTGTTATTATTTTATTATTATTTTGTTTTTAAGTCAGGGTGACACGTTCTTATATGGTCCGGGGTAGTCAGAAGGGCGCGAAGAAGGGGGATAAGAATAAAAGATAGTGAGTGCAGTGGTACTAACACTGCACTTAGTTGTTGCAGTTCAATAGGTCTCCTAGGTGAGTAATTTATTTTTTAATTTTTATATATTTTTTTATTTATTTGTTTGTTTTGGTTGATGTTTATAGTTTTGGGGAGCTATTTACACTGATAGTCTATGCCGCCCTGCTGTATTTCTCCCCATTGTCCTTCAAGAAACATAGGCAAGGGGGATTTACAAGTAGTAAACATGCATGCAATTTACAATAGATATTTTATATAATTACCGTATATACTCGAGTATAGGCCGTCCCGAGTATAAGCCGAGGCCCCTGATTTACCACAAAAAAAATGGGAAAAGTTATTGACCCATGTATAAGCCGAGGGGGGGAAATGGAGCAGCTACTGTAAGTGGAAAAGTGTGTCACCAAATGCCCATCTACATGTCCCCTGTGTCCTATACAACCCCCCCCGTGTCCCCAGTGTAGCCTACCTGTGCCGATCGATCCGGTGTCCCGCTGTCCCGTGTCCCTCGGGGGCCGCTGCCCGGTGTCCGGTGCGCGGTGTCCGGTGTGCGTTGTCCCTCGGTTGTCCTGCCGATCAGCGTACACGCTGAGGCGCGAGGCGCCATTGCAGGTTTGAAAGCCGCGCCTCCTCCTCCCTCCTCGTCCGTGATAGGAGGAACACTCGGTTTTCCCAGCAGTCATGTGCAGTGTTCCGCCTATCACGGATATTCTCTCATCCTCGTCCATGAGATGAGAATGAGAGAACATCCGTGATAGGCGGAACACTGCGCTGCTGGGAAAATTAGTGTCCGCCTATCACGGATGGGCGGGAGGAGGCGGCGCGGCTTTTGAACAGTGCCGTCTGTCTACATGACAAGCTGTTCATGTAGGCAGACCGCACTGACTCGAGTATAAGCCGAGAAGGGGACTTTCAGCCCTAAAAAAAGGGCTGAAAATCTCGGCTTATACTCGAGTATATACGGTATGTAAATTGTGCAGATTTAGCGATGGCCGTTTCTGCACAACTTTTCTGCTGCATTTTGAAAGAATAAGAAAGGTCTGAATAAATAAGTGGCTTTAGTCTATTTATAAAGCTGAATTCCAGGCAAACAACTGAGTACACAGATAATATACACCAATCAGTGATAACATTATGACCACCTACCATAACACGACCTTCCCCCTAATATTTGAGTAGATCCCCCTTTTTCTGTCAAAACAGTCCTGGCCTGTCGAGGCATGGACTCCGCTAGAACTCTGAAGGTATGCTGTTGTGTCTGGTACCAAGCCATCAGTAGCAGATCTATGCCTCCGCCGGCTTGCCTTCTTCCCATAGTGCATCCTAGTGCCATATTTCCCCCCAGATAAGAGATGCACATGCACCTGACCATCCGCATGATGTATAAGAAAACAAGATTTATCAGATCAGACCACCTTCTTCCATTGCTCTATGTTCCAGTTCTGATGCTCACGGGCCTACTGAAGGTGCAGCATGGGCACCCAGATAGGTCTTCAGCTATGCAGCCACATACACAGCATACACAGGGTGAAGCTACTCACTCAGTCCCTATGAAAGGTCCTGTAGCTCATGTGGTGACTGCTGAACAGGCCTCCTGCTTGACAGGTCCCAGTGGCTCCCATGGTGGCTCAGCTAAGCCTACAGTACAGTAGCTGAGACCAAAAGGATGTGTGGCTTCCTCTGCTGTTCTCTCTCTCTCTCTCTCTTCCTCTGGCCCCTTCCTTCTGCCCACGGGCAGAGCTCCCCAGCATAGAAGTTCCCTCCAAGCAGAAGGACCCTGCACTCTACTTCCACTTGGCCAGGCTTGAGAATACTTATGGACTATCTCTCCATCTTCTGGGCCGTCTTCGCCCAGGAATTGGAGAAGACCCCATAAATATCTGCCCCTCCGTCCTCTAAGTTCTAGAACTCTCCAGTAGTTCTAGAAGCCAGGGGGAGGGGGCAGAGACTCAGCCCTTGCAGTTCTGCCAGCTAACTCTAATGCCGCGTACACACGAGCAGACTTTTCGGCAGCAAAGGTCCGACGTAACAAATCCGTCGGACAATTCGATCATGTGTGGGCTCCAACAGACTTTTGCTGTCGAAAAATATGACAGACTTTAGAAATAGACCATGTTTCAAATTTTTCCGCCGGAACTCCGCCGGACCCAGTTCCTATTGAAAAATCCACCCATCTGTATGCTAGTCCGACGGACTAGCATACAGCTACATGTAGTTACTACTTACTTATATATATCATGCCTAGTCATGTCTGTGAATGTCAGAGTTTTACAATGCCTCAATGCTGGAGGGCCGTAGTTTGGAGATCCCTGCCCTAGAATGTGCACCACTGCTGCAGTACAAACTGATGGAGCAAAACACACAGATCATGTGACTAAGGGGCTATATATATATATATATATAGATAGATATATAGACGTTTGCCGGCAAGAATTTGTGATTCTTGCCGGAGAGCCTGTGTGCAAACAGTTTTGAACCTTTTACAAATCAACTGCAGCCGCTGTTCATATTAGGGATGCCACCTTTTCTTCAAGTCAAACCCGAACACTTTAGCGGCACACAGCTATTTTTTTTTATAGTATAAACTATACATATAATTTGATATAAAAGAAAAAATGTGCAGCGCAAAAAGTGAAATTAAAATAAAATAACATAACATAAAAGTTCATATCCAACAAATGATGCAAAGTGATGTGGATGAGAACACCCAGTGACTGTCAATCATCAATCGAATATTGCAGTGATAAATCCTCCACCATACGAATAAAATACTCTTACCAAATGTGATAAGTAAAAACGCATGGACCCAATGAGGGATAAAACGTGAGACACCGATCTGGCCAATCCGAGACTCAATCTGGAGCTGTATGCTGATCAGGAACGATCCAAGATGTCCTTAGGTTGTTGATGCAGCTTCAAACAGGATGTAGTCATACAAGTGTGATGCCCAGAAAAAAGAGAGGAATGCGATCTAAGTGCACACTGTCATCTTCATTTATTTTAAAAATGTAGCAAAATTAAACAGGAACATGCTCTCATAAGAGCAGCGCACTGAAAGTGTATACTAGAAATAGCCAGTCTCTGAAGCTCCAAGAGCGCAAAGAGATACACTGAAGCGCAATGGAAATAAACAAAAAGATTTGCCAAAAACAGACAAAAAACGTTGTAGTTGCACACAGCACGGTGTGCAGCCACTGTATGCAGTGATGAGAGGCGGGTGACGCGGTAACTCCTCCCCCGTACGTACGTTACGTCTCCAGGACTTCGTCAGCGGTGGGTTTTCTTTTATATTACACTGTGAGTGATTTTGTGGTTTACCTTTTTGTGTTCAGCTTGCATTTGTTAGTTTTAATTAATTTCCGGTTTGCGCTGATTGTTCCTTATATAATTTGATATGAAATAACATTTCTAATCATCAGAGTCCACAGAGTTTCCCTTTTACATGTGAACTCGCAGAGTTCCCTTTCACTGTAAGGGGTGACTCTGCAGACTCTGATGTAAGGGAGAACTCTGGGGCCTCTACCATAAGGGATGCTCTGGGAACCCTGATTTAAGGGGGGACACTGAGATCTTTGATGTACAGAGAAGACTCTGATGTAATGGGTGCTCTGAGAACCCTGATTTACCTTGATGTACTCACTCAGATGCAGGAGAGAGAAGGTAGAGACTTCAGTCACAGACAGGGATGGATGGTGAGCTCACTCACCCCTTGGCAGTCAGCACCTCTCATCCAGATGTATCTGAGGCTGCTGGACTTCAAATTTCCAGCCCCAACTTTCCTTTTCTGAGGCACAGCACCGGGGATTGGAGTGTGGGTAGACACAGAAGGGTTGGGGTGGGGGGAAGAGGTGCAGATCGAGCCCTCTCTCCTCTCCTGTCTGTGTGTTGGGGGGCGGGGGGTTGTTAGTGCTGGCTTTGTACAGTGTAAAAGAGTGTAACAGACACTCTCAGCTTAGACAACTGCAGCCAGCAAGCTTGCTGGGAAGCCATAGTCCAGTCTAAATAATGTGTCTGTGTTTCAGGCAGTATGAAACCCGGACACATGATTCCAAACCCAAACTGTCCGGGTGAATCCTGGACAGGTGACAACCCTAGTTTAAATGTTCATCCGAGCAGTTACATGCAATAATGGACTCTGTCCTGCCCTGGACATAGACATTTTGGGTTCAGAGATGAGGTTTCTGACTGCACACAAACTGGCAGCAGCTAATCGCTCCGTGTGTATTGCGGCCATAGCAGTGCTGCATCCACATGTGGAATTTAACTGCATCTGAATGCAGCAGCATATCCACCCTCATTAGCTCGTCTGAATGAGGCCTAATTCAGCCCTCATGGTTGTGTGCCACCATTCAAAGTGGCCACAGCAGCAGTAATGCCCCCAGCTCAGCTGACATCTTGTGGCCAATGTCATTGTCCACTGAAATGAACCTGCGGTGTGTACAGACCAGAAAGTCGCAGCGCTGCCCCTGAGCAATGCATTTAATAAGGTAAGTTTAGTATAGATTTTTAATGATCTTTTTATTAAATACTTTCATTGCATAGATTTTTTTATTTTTTTTATTATACTATAAGCTGATCTTTCACAATACATTGTGATTGTACAATCTAGGACAAGGGTCTGCCTTATTTGATGCTAGTTGAATGGGTTGTAAGTTTGCCCTCATATTACACATTTCTGGTTAATTTAAAACAAATTGTACAATCAGATCATACATTGTATGGTCTTGGCCGCATGGAAACAGCTGGTTTTGTGCCTATTATCAAGAAAATTCTTGTCTCTATCTGGGAATTTTCCATTCAATCACTCCAGCTGACCCTAAGGTTTTACATTGTTTCTTTGATGCATATCGCTCTCTAGTGGCCAGAAGTATAATGAATATTTGCCAGACTCGGATATACTTTATATTGAACTGACTTGTGGAATGAGTTCCTCATTTGTTTTTATGTCCAGGCAGAAAAATAGGGCTTTTTGGTATCGGGGGATTTTTGTTTATTTATTTATTTTGGGTTATTTCAGACTGTCAGAGGTAGTACTAGAATAGGGGTCTCCAAACTGTCTAAACAAAGAGCCAGTTTGATGTTCTTCAGACTTTAGGGGGGCCGGATTGTGGCAAGTGGGGGCAGAAAATGTCCTGGCATTGGTGGTAAATGATGCCTCAGACTTGGTGGTAAGTGACAGTAAAGAATTACATAACGCCTGTGGTCAGTAGGATGGGGTATAGTGCCCCATCATTGGTATAAGTGGGAGGAATAACTGCCTCATTGTTGGTGTCACTGGCAGGAATAATGCCCCATCATTAGTATCAGAGGGAGGAATAGTGCTTCATCCTTTGGTATCAGTGAGAGCGTGTCTTCCGGGTATCGCGGCTCCGGCGTTGTGAGTGGCCGGAGCCACGATATCGTCACTCCCATGCGCGCGGGAGATTTCCTCCTGGCAGGGTCTGGCGTCTGCCAGGCTTTCAGCCGAGAATCCCCTGTGCACATGCGCCGCTGCAGTCAGCGGCTCATTGTGAGGGGAATATCTCCGAAACCGTACAGGTTTAGGAGATATTTTGTTACCTACAGGTAAGCCTTATTATAGGCTTACCTGTAGGTAAAATTAAAAAAAAAAGACTATACAACCGCTTTAACCCCTTCCCTGCCAGTGACATTTTTACAGTAATCAGTGCATTTATATAGCACTGATCGCTGTATAGATGCCAATGACCCCAAAATGTGTCAAAAAATGTGTCCGCCATAATGTCGCAGTCCCGATAAAAAAAAACAAAAAACGCAGATTTTTTTTTTTTTTTTTTTACCAAAAATATGTAGAAGAATACAATATTTTTGGGGGACATTTATTATAGCAAAAAGTAAAAAATATTGTGTTTTTTTATTTTTTTTTAAATTGTCGCTCTTTTTTTGTTTATAGCGCAAAAAATAAAAACGCAGAGGTGATCAAATACCACCAAAAGAAAGCTCTATTTGTGGGGAAAAAAGGACGTCAATTTTGTTTGGGTGTCGCACGACCGCGCAATTGTCAGTTAAAGCGACGCAGTGCCAAATCGCAAAAAGTGCTCTGGTCAGGAAGGGGGTAAAAATCTTCCGGGGCTGAAGCGGCTAAAGAAAAAAACAAAACAAACTTGGTAATTGTCACAGAAATAGTTTATTAGTTTCTATCCAATCTCCATATGCATTTTAAAAAGATCAACAATAAAAAAAAAAATGAAAACATTAAAAACTTGTTCAGAAACCAGATAAAGAGACAAAATACAAAGCAGCTCACTAGGTTCTATAAATAATACAAATAATAATTACCAAAAATCATACCTATATTAAAAATACAGCATTCATACAGAAAAATACTCACACTCTCTACAAAACTACAAACACTTCAATAAGGCAGCAATCCGCATCTAAGCAGTGTTCGGCATAGTTTAAACAATACATGTTTATTCCTGAATTTCATTGCACAAACCTACTGCTATTGAATAGGTTTTTTGTTGATTTTTTTTTTGGAATTTTGTTGAGATTTTATTATTATTATTACTGGAGTCTGTTAGAAGTGGGACTTCTCAATTCAAAGAGTTTAGTCCATTTCCCGCAGCCTCCTTGTAAACATCAGTACCCTCATCCGCCTATACAGGGGTCTGCTTAGAAAAAGTGTCATTTGCCTTCCAAAGAACTCAGATCTGAGATCACAGTGAAGAGTGCGCACATAGGCGTGCTCCTGTACTGCAGCTCTAGCTCCTGTACTGCAGCTCTAGCTCCTGTACTGCAGCTCTAGCTCCTGTACTGCAGCTCTAGCTCCTCTACTGCAGCTCTAGCTCCTCTACTGCAGCTCTAGCTCCTGTACTGCAGCTCTAGCTCCTGTACTGCAGCTCTAGCTCCTGTACTGCAGCTCTAGCTCCTGTACTGCAGCTCTAGCTTCTGTTAGTGTGGACAACAGTGTCCAAGGTCAACCAGGCAATTCCTAATCACTGGACATCAGGATGTGCCTGTCCAAACACATGCTCCTGTTTAGGTGCTTGAGCAACCCTAATATTAGGATATTATACTTTCAGCCCGAGTTCACACTGATGTGGTGTGGGACACCGCATGTAATTCGCACAGGAATCGCAGTATCTGGGGTGCGATTTTAGCTATAACTTTGTATGGTTTAAATGGCACCGCATTCACACCAAACTCGTGCAGAACCCCCCCTTTTTTTTGTCCACCCCAGAAATGTGAACACCCATGCGATCCGATTCTGCAAATCGCACTGCTTTTGCAAAGCAATTTCAGGGTGGCGTTAACTTAACAGACACTCTGCAATCGGTTCACATGAGCGGGTTGTGATTTTGAGGCGGTGCGGAATCCACAGCCAATTCACACCACATCCACTGTGAACCGAGGCTAAGGCCTCATGCTTATGGGCAGTTTGGCCCCCGTGGGTAAAATCCTGCCCCCCCCGGGGGGGCCCAGGTGCAGCATCCAGCCCCCTGTAAGCAGTCTGTCAAAATCTATTTAAGGCTGCTGAATCCTGTGCAGAGTGGGTATTTCACCCTAAGGCTCCATTCACACTAGCGCGTTTTTTGGTGCATTTTGCAGAAATGCAGGGAAACTTGTTAACATGGGTTCCTATGGAACATGTTCACATCAATGCATTTTTGTGCTCCTGCGTTTTTGCAAAGGGTCAGGGACTTTTTTTCATGCAAAATGCAGCGTTTTGCATGTAATAGAAGTCAATGGACCCGCATCCAAAACGCAAGTACCGCGTTTTTGCCGCGATTTGCGTTTTTTTTTTTAAATTACTTTTTTTTTTTACACTGTATATAGCTGGTTGCTAAGCAACCACAGTGTAAAAAAAAAATACAAAAACGCAAATCGCGGTAAAAACGCATGTCAAAAAACGCGGCAAGCACCGCAAAAGCAAAATGCATTGATGTGAATCGAGCCTTAGGCTCCATTCACACTAGCGCGTTTTTTGATGCATTTTGCAGAAATGCAGGGAATTTTTTAACATGGGTTCCTATGGAACCTGTTCACATCAATGCATTTTTGTGCCTCTGCATTTTTGGAAAGGGTCGGGGACTTTTTTCATGCAAAATGCAGCGTTTTGCATGTAATAGAAGTCAATGGACCCGCATCCAAAACGCAAGTACCGCGTTTTTACCGCGATTTGCGTTTTTTTTTACACTGTATATAGCTGGTTGCTAAGCAACCACAGTGTAAAAAAAAAAAAAATGTAAAAAAAAAAAAAAAAAAAAACGCAAATCGCGTGTCCAAAAACGCGGCAAGCACAGCAGAAAGCACTGCAAATCTGCAAAATGCAAAAAGCACTAAAAATGCATAGGTGTGAATCCAGCCTAAAGGCCCATACACACGCTTTGATTTTCGGATGCCAATTGTGTTACGGCGACCGATCGTCTGCAAATCTTACCGTTAGAATGGTGCTTTCGACCGCCGATTTCACTTTTTCATCAGACAAATGCTGGATAACATTTTTGTCTGATGTGAACTCAACGTCTGATTTTCGTTTCATTAGCACGGTTTTTGTACGAAAAAAAACCTGTGAGAGCAAGATTACACATGCTCAGAAACGAAAGAATACATACAAAACTATTCAACACGTTATGTCACTTCTGACAACGTATTCTGTTGTACGAAAATTCTCGTATTGTTAGTGACCTCTTCACTTTCCACATGAGAGTAGCCTGCCACAAAAAAAAATCAGACGTTCTGTCATCCGAAAATCAAAGCGTGAGGCTTTAGACCCCTTACACACGGGCTGTCCGGTCAGGTCGGCCTGTCAGTTTTTCAGGCGGATCTGATTGGACCTTGCACTCTCCCCTATAGAGCGGTGGATGTCAGCAGTGACATGTTCACCATCTTTCGCTATCTGATCCTGTCCGCAAAATCCAGACGGATGGTGGTCCTATTTTCCATCTGTCTGGCGGATCGGATGAAAACGAACAGGCGGTCCATTTTCACCCGATTTCCTTAGGTCTTAGGATTTGGCAGGATGCTGGCCACGACACCTTTGCCTCCTGGGTGCCCAAAAACACCAGGATTTTACACAAACTGCCCGTGTACATGTAGCCAAAAAAAAAAAAGTATTTTTCAATAAACAATGCAATGAGAAAAGTATTAATTCGGTAACCCACCCCTACCAATCAGATTTCCCTGTGCAGTGAGAACACAAATATAAGGTGCATTGTGACTGGTTACTTTCAATACTCTATTTTGCACTGTTTATGGAAAACTTGCCCGTTTTATTACTATATTATATTGTATCATACAATGTCTACAGCACCATTCTAGGAAAAATTCTCCCTGATAAACAGCAGCCCTTGGTTTATAAAGCCCCCATACACACTATTACGCCTCGTACACACGATCGGATTTTCCGTCGGGAATTGCGTGATGACAGACTGTTGGCTGAAAATCCGTCCGTTTGTACACTCCTTCAGACAATTGTTGTCAGACTTTCCGCTGACAAATGTTGGATGGCAGGATTATAAATTTTCCGCGAACAGCGGTCTGTTGTCTGATTTTCCTATCGTGTGAACACAAGTCCGTCATACAAATGTCCAAAGTACAAACATGCATGCTCAGAATGAATGCTCACTAAACACGACATTAGCAGAACGTGCCCAAAGGGTGGCGCTCAAGAGCTGAAATTCACTACATTCGTGTTTGTTGGCCGACAATTTCTCGCCGTTTGTATGCAAGACAAGTTCCTGGCCAACGCCCTTCGGACAAAAGTCTGATGTTTTGTCTGCAGAAAATCTGATTCTGAGGCTTTAGATTTTCCAAAGATTTGTACACACGATCGGACTTTCCGCCAACAAAACTGTGGATTTTTTTTTTCGAAGGATGTTGGTTCAAACTTGTCTTTCATACACACGGTCATACAAAGTTGGTCGTAAATTCCAAACGTCAAGAATGCGGTGATGTACAAGACGTACGACAAGCTGAGAAAAAGGAAGTTCAATAGCCAGTCTTCTGCTTGATTCAGAGAATGCGTGGACTTTTGGACTACGGACTTGTGTACACACGATCAGACTTTCCGACAACAAAGTTTTGGTGGCGAAAAATTTGAGAACCTGCTCTCAAACATTTGTGGGCAGAAATTCCGACAGCAAATGTTCGATGGAGCATACACACGGTCGGACTTTCTGACAACAAGCTCACATCCAACATTTCCAGAAAATCCGACCGTGTGTACGGGGGCATAAGAGTTTCAATTTGTATGCAATCAGGCAGGCCCCTTGCACTACATGGTTTTGGTAAATCTGAAGACAAAAATCTGCAGAAAATCGAATAGTGTGTCTGGGGTCTAAGACAAGTATGCAACATTCAAAACCCAAAACAGATCATGAATAATGTGAACATCCTGACAGCTCTAAAGGCCCGTACATTCGGTCAGAAAATCTGAAGTTAAATTTTGTCCGATGAACGATCTGACGATTTTTCTGATCATTAGTATGCAGCTTTTGAAAGCCGATTACGAATTTTCGGCAGACAAAAACTGGGTGTGGAGGCTCCAAAATTTTTGTCTGATGTGACCACAACATCCGATTTTCTTTTCATAATTACGATTTTCTGCCAAAAAAAAAAATCTGAACAGCAAGACTAGGCATGCTCAGAAATGAAAGAACATATACAAAACAATTCAACACACTACGTCACTTCTGACGTTGAATTCTGTCGTCTGAAAATTTTCTGATGGTGAGTACCCTCTTCACCTTGGTAAACTCTAATTTGGTTAAGATCACTAGGTTCATGTTCACTGATTTTTGCATTGCCTTACTAAAATGGACCAAATATTTTAATAGCTGGTCCCAAACAGTAAAATACTATATGTAACCTTAGTTAGTAGTAGTTAGTTCACACCAGAACGCGGTGCGGGAAACCAGAGTCCTGTGCGCGTTTCCCGCACCGAGTTCAAAATGCACTGCAGTTGCGATCTGCAGCTGGTGTCAATGTTTGGTTACTGACACCCTAAACACAAGTACCATGCATAGTAGTGCTTACACTATTATTAGTGTGGTGCAGTGCAACCTGAGTCCATTCAAAATGAATGGGCACAAATCGCACCACGCTGAACCACATGTGAATCGCACAGGAAATTCCTAGTGTCAGACCCTGAAAGAAAGCAGTCATTAGAAATATTTGCAATGTCTTCTCTCTGTAATATTTCAGCCTGAAAGTGGTTGTAAAGCCTCGTACACACGATCGGACTTCAAACAAACTTTTCCATGGATTTCTGTCCAAAGGGCGTTGGCCGTGAACTTGCACTGCATACACACAGCAGGACTTTTTCAGCCAACTTTTTTTATTTTTATTTATTATAGCAAATAGTATAAAATGTTTTTTTTTTTTTCAAAAAGTTGACGCTTTTATTTATAGCGCAACAAAAAAAAGACTGCAGAGGTGATCAAATACCACAAAAAAAGCTCTATTTGTGGGAAAAAAAGGATGTCAATTTTGTTGGGTACAGCGTCTTATGACGGCCTCCCAGAATGACTGCTCGGGTGTGCGGCGATCGCGGCTGCGCTGTGTTGCCAGGACACGGCACGATCCCGATCTCTGTAAAGAGCCACGGCTCTTTAACCATGTGATCGGCTGTGTCCAATCACAGCCAGTCGCATGTAAACACGGAAATGACGGTAATCGGGGCTCCTTGCCGCATACGGACAGAGTGTGAGGATCTCCTTACAGGGGGACATCTAGGTATGTAATCAGGGCATTGAACATCAGTGCCCTGATTACAATTAAGTGCCACCACTGCCAGCAATGAGTGCAGTGCAGCGGGGGAAGGAGGAGGGGGGCCAAACTTGCGGCTGAGTTTGCTACGTTAAAATCAGCCGGAACTGGGAGTGAGTACCTGTCAAAAAAACAGGTACCCGCTACCCCCACCTAAAAAGGTGGCAAATGTGGGAGGGAAGGTGTCAAACAAGCAAAGCTTCCCTTTTTGGGTGGAGCTCCGCTTTAATGTGCCTTGTTTACATATAGCAATACAATCTTTATAGAAAAGACTATGGTCTCTGGCACTGGTATGCTGTCCTCTATAGTCCAATATTCATTAACTCTTTATTTATTACGCATTTTTCTAGATCTCATTTTTACCTTGAGCCCAGGTTCACACTGATGAGGGTTAGAAATCGTGCGAGTTGAGCTGAACTCGCACGATTTCAAACTGGGAAAAGCAGTCCGAATTCCGGGGTGATTTGACAGACATCTGTGCGGGTTCATGCACAAATGTCTATTCAAATAGTCCCTGAAGTCACCAATAGTACATGAACAACTTTTGGTAATCTGTGCGGTGCTGCACCGCTTCGGGGGGTGCGATTGCCGGCAATAGCCGCTGATTTGGCATGTGATTTGACATGTCAAATCGCATGCCAAATCGGCCCAATGTG